>ML685907.1:746446-864487 GCA_007922175.1 Pelusios castaneus
CCCCCCCCCCCCCCCGCGCCTTCTGCCCTTCACTTGGAACTGTAGGTCTTAGCCAGACAGGCTCCCAGCAAGAGAGGAATTCAGCATCCAGGGTCCCATTCAACCTTTAGCATCTTCAATGGCTGCTAGCAATGGGAGGGGCCTGGGATGTTGACTCCTAGTCACCAGCAAAAAGGCTTCCTAGAGTAATCAGGTAGGTGAGGTAATAATTGCAATATCTTTTAATGGACCAACTTCAGTTGATGAGAGACCAGCTTTCAAGTGCCACAGAGCTCTTCTTCAGTGCTAGGCAAGCACGCATATAGACTAAGGTCAGATGGCACCAGTGTGATCATCTAGGCTGACCTCCTGCACAATGCAGGCCACAAAACCTCACCCCCCACTCCCGCAATAAACCTCTAACCTATGATTGAGTTGTTAAAAGTCCTTTTCAAATCATGATTGAAAGACTTTAAGCTACAAAGAATCCGCCAGCAAGTGAGCCATTCCAAATGCTACAGAGGAAGGTGAAAAAACTCCAGAGCCCTAGCCAATCTGCCCTGGGGGAAAATTCCTTCCTGACCCCAAATATGGCAATCAGTTAAACTCTGAACATGTGGGCAAGTCTTACCAGCCAGTCACCAAGAAAGAATTCTCTGTAGTAACTCAGAACCCACTCTCCCTTCATAGGCCACTGGCATATCCACCACCAGATGAGTCAATTATCAAACTAGGCTGTCCCATCATACCACCCCTCCATAAATTTATCAAGCTCAGTTTGGAGAGCACTTACATTTTTTGCTCCCACAGCTCCCACTGGAAGGCTATTCCAGAACTTTACTCCTCTGATGGTTAGAAACCTGCATCTAATTTCAAGCCTAAATTTCCTGATGGACAGTTTGTAACCATTTGTTCTGGTGTCAACATTGGTGCTGTACTCAAATAATTCTTCTCCCTCCCCGGTATGTATCCCTCTGATGTATTCATAAAGAGCAATCGTATCTCTCCTCAACCTTCTTTTGGTTAGGCTAAACAAGCCAAGCTCCTCTCATAAGGCAGGTTTTCCATTCCGCAGATTATCCTTGTAGCCCTTCTCTGCGCCATTTCCAGTTTGAATTCATCTTTTTTAAACATGGGGGACCAGAACTGCATGCAACATTCCAGGTGAGGGCTCACCAGCACCTTGTATAACGGCACTAACACTTTGCTATCTCTACTCGAAATATCTCTTCTGATGCATCCCAGGACCTCATTAGCGTTTTTCACGGCCACATCACATTGGCAGCTCATAGTCATCCTGTGATCAACCAGTACTCCCAGGTCCTTCTCCTCCTCAGTCCGTTCCAACTGATGCATCTCCAACGTATAGGAAAAATGCTTATTTGTCCCTAAATGCATGACCTTGCACTTCCCATTATTAAATTTAATCCTTTTCCTAATACTCTTTACAAGGTCTTTCAGATCTTTTTGTACGACATCCTGATCCTTCTCTGTATTGGCAACACCTCCCAACTTGGTGTCATCTGCAAACTTAATTAGCACATTCCCGCTTTTTGTGCTAAGGCCAGTAACAAAAAGGTTAAATAAGATTAGTCTCAAGACTGATCCCTGCGGAACTCCACTAGTAACCTCCCTCCAGCTTGACAGTCACCCTTCAGTATAACCTGCTGATGTCTCCCCTTTAGCCAGTTCCTTATCCACCTTACTATATTCATATTAATCTCCATCTGTTGTAACTTAACTAATAATTCCCTATGTGAAACTATATCAAATGCCTTGCCGAAATCTAAGTAGATTAGGCCCACCGCATTCCCATTATCCAAAAAAATCTGTTAGCCTCTCAAAAAAGGAGAGCAGGTTGGTCTGGCACAATCTATCTTTTGTAAAGCCATGTTGTATTTTATTGCAGCTACTGTTAACCTCAATATCCTTAAGTACTTTCTCCTTCAAAAAATTTTCCAAGACCTTGCATGCTACCGATGTCAAACTAACAGGCCTGTAGTTCTCCGGATCACTTTTATTCCTTTTCTTGAAAATAGGAACTATATTAGCAATTCTCCAGTCATTCAGTACAACCCCCGAGTTTACAGATGCATTAAAAATCCTTGCTAATGGGCAGGCAATTTCATGTGCCAGTTCCTTTAATATCAGGTCAGGTCTCCACTATAAACTTCTATCGGTGTAACTATGTCACTCAAGGATGTGAAAAATCTACAGCCCTGGGCAATGAAGTTATACCGCTTAACCTCCAGAGTAGACTGCGCGGTGTCAACAAGAGAGCTTCTCCCATCAGCATAGTACCCACCACTCGGAGAGGTGGATTAATCATGCCGACTCCACGGGAGACATTCTCCCATCAGCATAGTGCCCACCACTCGGAGAGGTGGATTAACCATGCCGACTCCACGAGAGACATTCTCCCATCAGCATAGCAACATCCTCACTGAAGCACTACAGCTGCACCAGTGCAGCATTGTACGTGCAGACTGGCCTGAGTTCACAGCTAAAGACACGGTGGAACAGATTGTTTAGCAAAAGTTATTCCAAGAGACCCTTCAAGGTGAAGGGTCCCATTAACATCTGTGCAGTCATCAGACAAAAAAAGAGGATGACTAGGTTACAGATTACCAGCATAAGCCATAAATCCAGTGTCTTGATTAAAACCATGATTTTAAAAAAATATATAGCAACGTTATGAATCTAATCCCCCTCCATCATCTTTTGAATAGGTTGTGCAGGCTTCCTTTTAGGATGAGGACTGAAAGGTCAAACTATGGAGTGAGCGCTTTGTGATAAAGTGTTTGCCCCCAAGTGATAGCGTGGGGGGGGGGGCTAACTCATTTTTCTGAATGTGTTCATTCAAGACCATAGTCACTGAAACTGCAGAACTCGAATTTATATGCAAATTTGACTCCGTTGCTTTGGGGTTAAACAGGGACTACGGATTTTTCTCTCATCACAAGTGATTTGACCTCACCTTCTGCTATGTGCTGTTCCCCAGTGTTTGAATTCTAACACCTATTTTGATTTGCTGTTACAGCCTGACCTGATCCTATGTCCAGCACTGTCCCATGGGGGGGAGCGGGGCCCTGCTCCACACCCATGCTGGAGGGGAGTCGGGCCACTCCACTCTCCCCACCCCTCAGGGAGCCAGCCCGTGTGGGGAACCTGAGGCCATTGGCCAGGAGCCGGATCCGGCCCCAGCCCTGGAAAGGGGGGCCACCGGTGGGGGTAGCCGGCCGCAGCCAGGACCCCAGGCTGCTGCAGCTGTGGCCGATGCCCCAGCTGGGGACCCAAGGCCGCCGCCAGCGAGGGCTGGCCCTGGCCGCGTGGGGAAGGCCAGCCCAGAGGCGGGTCCCGGCCACCTGCCCCACCCCAGGGCCTGCCTGCTCTGCCCCGGGGGGCGGGGAAGGCTAGCCCAGGGGCCGGGCTTAGTGCTCCCTGCCCGCCCTACTGCCTTCAGCTCCCTGCCGAAGGCAGCAGGGAGCAGGGAAGAGTGTGGCCGTGGGAGCACCTCGATGTAGTCCCCGCACTGCCCTGCTGGGAGTGGGACAGCGCAGGGCCTGCGTAACCACGGGGCCTGGGGCAATCGCCCCATTCGCCCCCCCTCCCGCCCCCAGGGACGGCCCTGCCTATGTCATACACTCCCCTGCATTTAATTTCTTCCCATTCTGTAAGTTTCCCATCTTCAAAGCGTCTGATGAAGTGGGATTTTCTCCCACAAAAGCTCATGCGATAAATAAATCTGTTAGTCTTTAAAAGTACCACAAGACTCGGTTGTTTTTTTTTGTAGTTTCACCCATGTAGCTGTTATCAGGGCACGTAGTGCACTGGGTGAGGCACACCACTTGCCGTGATAGATTTTTTTTGACTTCTGCTGCACACCAAACAAATGTTTTCAGAACATTGTCTACAACTCCAAGATCTTTCTTGAATGGTAATGGCTAACTTAGGTTCCATCATTTTGTATGTATAGTTAGGATTGTTTTCCAGTGTGCATTACTTTGCGTTTATCAACACTGAATTTCATGTGCCATTTTGTTGCCCGGTCACCCAGTTTTGTGATATCTCTTTGTAACTCTTCTCAGTCTGCTTTGGTCTTAGCTATCCTGAGTAATTTTGTATTGTCTTCAAACAGTCCCGACTCACTGTTTAATCTTTTTCCAGATCATTTATGAAGATGTTGAACAGCACTGGTCCCGAACAGATCCTTGGGGAGTTCACTATTTACCTCTCTCCATTGTGAAAAATGACTATTCCTACCCTTTATTTCCTGCTTTAAGCAATTATTGATCCAGGAGATGACCTTCCCTCTTATCCCATGCCAATTTATTTTGCTTAAGAGCCTCTAATGAGATTTCCCGAAAGTCCAGGTATATTATATTGATTGGATCATCCTTGTCTACATGCTTATTGACCGCCTCAAAGAATTCCAGTAGATGAGAGATTATACTTCACCAGTTACAAGTCGTGTTGAGTCTTCCCCAATACAGTGTGTTTATCTGTATGTCTGATAATTTTGTTCTTTACAGTAGTTTCAACTAATTTGCCTGGTACTGAAATTAGACTTTTCAGATTATAATTGCCAGGATCACCTCTGGAGCCTTTTTTTAAAAATTGGCATTACATTAGCTATCCTTCAGTCATCTGGTTCAGAGGCTGATTTAAGTGCTATGTTGCATATCACAGATAGTAGTTCTACAATTACGTATTTGAGTTCCTTCCCAACTCTTGGGTGATGTCATCTGGTTCTGAAGACTTATTACTGTTTGAGCCATTTGTTCCAAAAGCTCCTCTAGTGACACCTCAATCTAGGACAGTTCCTCAAATTTGTCACTTAAAAAGACTGACTCAGGTGTGGGAATCTCCCTCACATCCTCTGCAGTGAAGACCGATGCAAAGAATTAACTTAGCTTCTCTGCAAAGGCCTTGATGTGACTGTGTAGCACCTTGATTGTCCAGTGGCCTGACTGCTTGTTTGGCTTCTGATGCACTTCATTTTTTTCCTTTTAAGTTTTTGTGTCTTTTACTAGTTGCACTTCAAATTCTTTTGGGGCCAGCCCAATTATATTTTTACACTTGACTTGGCCAGAGTTTATGTTCCTTTCTATTTTCCTCAGTAGGATCTGATGTCCAGTTTTTAAAGGATGCCTTTTTGCCCCTAATTGCCTCTTTTGCTTTGTTTAGCCATGGTGGCATTTTTTGGCCCTTTTATTTATTTTTTTTCCTTTGGGGTATACATTTAGTTTGAGCTTCTAGGATGGTATTTTTTCAAAAGTTTCCATACAGCTTGCAGGCCTTTCACTCTTGTGACTGTTCCTGGTAATTTCCATTTTTGTCTAGTTCCCCTTTTTAAAAAAATTAAATGCTACTGTGGATGGTTTCTTTAATATTTTCCCTCCTACAGAATGTGAAATTTAATTATACTGTGGTCACAATTACCAAGCGATTCAGGTTTATTCACCTCTTAGACCAGATGTTGGGCCCACTTAGCACTAAATCAAGAATTGTCTCTCCCCTTGTGGGTTCCAGGACTAGCTACTCCAGGAAGCAGTCATTAATGGATTTATGGCTCATTACAACAATCTGTAACCCATTAATCCCACCCACCCACACTTTTGTCCTATGACGTCAGTGATATTAATGGGCCATGTCACCTTGAATGGTCTCTTAGAATCCATGGTAATGACTTATGCTAAACTGTCTAGTTCATCTTCTATGTAGCTGTGACGCTGACCACCTTCCCAAACCTGAGGAAGAGCTCTCTGTATGTAGCTTGATGGCTTGTTGCTCTCATCAGCAGAAGTTGGTCCAAAAGACACTGTCTCACCTACCTTGTTTCTCTAATATCCTGGGACTAACACATCTAAATCAGAAAGTAACAGCTTTCAGCCTCTACTGGCCTGGGCGGGAGCCAAACCAGTGAGCTAGAGACTCAGGAAGATGGATTCCTGCTGCTGCCAGCACTGATCAGGGACCCACCCCTCTCCACTCAGCTGTGCCACACATAGAGATGGGGCTCAGGAAGGATGGTGCAGGCAGGTCACCCCCTGCAGGGACAGGGCAGCTAAAGAGAAGGAACCAAAATATCAGAGCCAAGGTGAAACTCACTGCAGGGACATGAGTGCCTGGTTCTCTTTCATTGCTAGTGCAATCGCCTTGACACCTTCATCATGCAGCAGATTCGCCGCTAAGCTAGAGGCAAAGTACAAAGAAATGAGTTAACCACAGAATGATGCAGTACACCTGCCTCTGGCAGCGAGGGAGGAAAGAGATGAAGTTAAAAGGCAATTAATGGTGAACAAATCAAAGGAAACACTTGTTTTTTACACTAGAAGGGATGATTAATCTGTGGAATTCACTGCTCCAGGACAGGGAGGCAAATAGCTTCAAGGTTTCAAAATGGAACTAAGCATTTTTAGGTGTGTGCACCAACTCTAGTCAGGATAATGTTGAAAGGACTCGCTCCATCCTCACACTAATCATGAGCTGGGATCAGGAATATTCTGCTCCTTTGCCCCTCACCCCCAATGGCATAATATTTCCCAATGGCTTATGTCCTCTTAAGCAGGCAAAGGTAACTTGTGGAAGCAGGCTACTGAACTAAATGGCTCCCTGTCCTATCTGCTGAGGGAAGGTGCTCCAGAGGGATCATTAGTTACTTCCACTCTGGTTAGTCTAGATCAGTGTTTCTCAATCAGTGTTCCATGGAACACCGGTGCTCCGCAGACATAATACAGGTGTTCCATGACCGACCCCAACCCCACTTCATTAAGAGGGACTGAGTGGGGAGAAGATAGAAGCAATGTGATGAACTGTTGTGTGCCTGGGACATTTCAAATGCCCAGCTGCAGTAAAGCTTCCAGGTGCATGTCATATCCGCCGCCGCCTTGTTCCATTGCTATGGCTGGGGCGTTTTAAATTGCCCACCACTATTACCACCAGCATCGAAATTGCTTGGACATATTTTCCACAGTAGGACTTTCTTGGACAAACCTGACTCTAAGAATAGATGAACTTTGTTTGAACATACAGGCCCAAAATTCCCATTAAAATTTGAGTTCCAGAGGGGGAGCCATGTTAATCTATTGCAGAAAAACAACAGAGTCCTGTGGCACTTGTAAAGACTAACAGATTTATTTATCGCATGAGCTTTCATGGGAGAAAATCCCACTTCGTCAGATGCTTTGAAGATGGGAAACTTACAGAACCTCTTTAGTCTTTAAAAGTGCCACGGGACTCCATTGTTTTTATTAAAATTTGAGTAATATTTTCAGTTTTAAGCTGTATGCATAATCATTATGTGTCTATTTTTAAGAAACAAATGCATCTTATATTCGTAAAATTGTATTTAATTTGGTTTCCTGAATCATTTTCACAGGAATGCATAGTACACAGATATTATGAAAGTTACAGCTGGTATATACCAACTTTTTTGAGAAAGTTTCCATCAGATGTTCTGCGTGAAGTAATGAATACCCTTTGGGTGTTCCCCAGTCCAATCAGGGTTAAGAAATGCTGGTCTAGATCATGCTTATCACAGAACTCCAAGTTACAGGTTGGTTAAGCCAAGCACAAATTCTCTCTCTGCTTACACATGGATGAGCCTGTGGCTCAAGATCAGATCATGCCTAGTGTGAAACCCCATGAGTGTAAACGCACAGAGTTCCTGGAGCATCGTGTGGCTGGGGATTAGTCCTGGAAAGCCCACACCTTCTCCAGCCTGCTGTCTCTTACAGCCTGCTCACCTGTGCTTGGGCCTAAACACTCCTCTAGAAGAGCCTGCTGGGCAGACCTGGAGCCTGCAGAAGCTGGAGGTCTCTTGCCCCAACTTCTCCCCACCCAACTAAAAAACAGAGGTGATGATGTGGCGGCTCTGGATATTGGACCTGGAAAGGACCTCTTCGTCATCCATCCTCCCACTATCAGCCATCGCCACCTTGTTCCTTATCACATCTTCTCCTGGCCAGTCTAGTGTTTCCTGGGGCATCTGTCCCCAGCCCAGTGGGTCTCCTTGTCTGACAAACTTACCTGCTATGCAGCCTCCATTACCCCTCGGCCACCAGTGTTTGACAGCTGCGTACCAACAGCCCAACCGCCCTCGCACGCAATAGCAAGTCCCTCTGCATCTGCCTGGGGGCTGTACTGGGGCTGAGCAGCCAGCATAATCTAAACCCTCAGGAGCTGGGTGCAAGAAGTCGTACTTTGAAAGCCGGCTGACTTACTCTAAGTTCTTCAGCGTACAATTAGCTCGCAGAGCGTTGGCTATCGCTGGTGCCCCCTCTTGGCCGATGGAATTCTCCCGAAGGCTATGAAAAATGAGAAGACAGGTCACTGGGTGTGGATTCACTCCTTCCAGGGCAAGGAGCAGGAACAGTTCAGACATTTCTCATTCCCTCCTGAGTATTTTTTGTATTTTAGGGCAAACAAGCCAAACCAGCTGCTGGGTGGGCTAGCAGGGGGGCGGTAACAGTCAGGGGAGGGCTCTCCAAGGCAGATGAGTGAAGGCAAGACCACCTGGCTTATGCAGGTCAACAACTGGTGCATGAGCAACTGCTGCAGTCACACACGTCTGGTGCAGAAAACAGATACCCCCTAAGCAAAGCCCCTCCTGCTCCCTTCACTGGGCCCTGGCCTCCTGCTCCTCAGAGGTCAGCAAAAATCCCTTGTAGGCAGGGCTATCCCTTGGGGGGGGAGCGGGGCCCAGGGCCAGTCAGCCTAGGGGCCCCTGCTCCCCCATCCATGCTGGGGGGGCAGGGCAGAACAGCCAGGAGATCAGGCTCCTTGCTCCCGCCCCACCCCAGGGCCAGCCTGCTCCACCTCCTGGGACCACGGCTGCTACTGCGACCAGTAGGATCCGGCTCTGGCCAGGGACTCAGGGCCACCACTGGCAGTATCTGGCCCCGGCTGGAGGGTGGGGACCAGGCAGCAGGAGCCAGGGGCAGGGTGGGCTGCCCAGGGGCCGGGCTCTGCATTCCTGCCCTGCCCAGCTGCCTTCAGCTTGCTGCCAAAGGAAGCGGAGCAGGGGGGTTGGCAGTGTGGAAATGGGAGGCAGCGGCTGTGGGAAAGATGCAGGGAGCAGACAGACCTGCTGGAGAGTAATCGGCCCCCCCCGGGGGGGGGGGGGGGCTGGGTGGGATGGGACATGGGCAGGAGAACAATCACTGCAGCTCCAAAACAATAGACATGCTAAATGCACCACATGCTCCACAGTGCTGGGCTCTCCATGAACTTGCCTGACCTTGCAGACAAGACACTTCCAGCAGCTGCTGCCCAGAAAGTATCCTTTGGCAAGAGGCCGCAGTGCAATTCTGCCTTCGAAGACACAATAGATCCCATAAAGATGTTCAGCACATCTGTCAGTGACCCAAATCACCTGAAACAGACATTCTCCAGAACGTCTGTGTGCCAAAGCCATTGGGAATAATCTACCAAGGCTCCTGCTATTGATTCCCTTTTGCTAGAACTTTTGAATCATTCCTATTCTCGTTTTATTCTCCTAATTTATAATGCAATGCTTTGTATAAAAGCTCTGGTAACTGCCTTTGTAGTCAGGGGCTGCAATCCGCCATGCCTGTTAGGAACAGCCTGATGTAGGAACAAACTTGAAGTGGCTTAGTGGAACTTCATGGCTTATTAAACAGCCCCTTGCAGCCTTAACATCTGTTCCATGGTAGGAACCAATGAACAATCCTACAGATTTGTGTCTCCATTGGTGGATGAGCTGTGCAGGAAAAGCTATCACAGAAAACGCACCTTTGGGATTTGGCCTATTTCTATTTGTTTCAGGGTATTGTCATCAGGTACACATAACATCACAGCAGGAAATAAATATCCTGTTTTCAATCAGTCAAAATGTACTCTCTTAATGGAACAATAGAAACGTGCTTCCACGTTTGCCTCTGTTGCCTGAAGTGCTTTCAAACGTTTTACTTCAAACTAACAGTTTGGCAAGAAAGGTCAGGGCTACTTTCTGGTGATGCCAAGAACCATAATTTTGTTAAATCTCCTTTAAGTTAGTTTAACACTGGATTGATGCCCTGGATCTATCCCTAGAACAGGAACAGAGCAAACGTTCCTCCTGGCCCATCCTGCCAAACCACCTCAGCTCTGAGCCAGTGCTGTGGCAGTTCATGCTCTGCAAAAGCCAGAGGGCCAGTTAGCAGCCAGAGTGGTGCTGGTTTGTCTGCTCTTCCTAGATTCCCCTTGTGGGCAGCTAGTCCGACCGCTGTGTAATGCCGGCCAGGGAATGGCTCCAAGCATTCCTAGAGCAGAACTGCTAGAAGAGCATCCAGTGAAACAGACTAAGGGCCAGCAAGCTGGTTTCCCTGACTAGCTGTGGAGGAGATCTGCCGTTCATTTGCTACTGGTGAGCAGTCTGGGCTGGAGTGGAACTGATGACCTACAGGTGAAAGCTGCTTCATCATCACCTGATTTCTCCAGCTGCTCAGTTGCATGGGGGCATTGTGGAAAATGCCAAGTCTACAGCCCAAGGCAGGTTACTGTATGTCCAGGTTTTGCAGGACATTCCCTCCTTTCTGATCCTCCACCTTCTGTCCAGGCTGATTTTTTGGTCCCTTCCCTGCACCACAGCTGCCAGATCCCACCCACCCAGGCCCGGCTCTCAGCCCTGGAGAGAGGGAGAGGTCCATAGAGAGGCACTAACAGAGAGGCTGGCACCTCATCCCAGGCCTGCACCAGCCGCCCTGCCGCTATCACGAGGCGTGATACTGCTCCCCCACCACAAGTGAGCTGCAGGTACCACCTCCAGCACCCTCCAAATCCCCCCAGTACCCCCCCATATCCCTGCTAGTACTCACCCCTCCCTGCCATACCCCTCCATCTCTACTTCTTCCCACCTCTCCGGCAGTGTCTGCTTTTGAGAATCTGAAATTGGTAACTCCAGGCCAAGGAGATCTCACCCCCCCCCCCTTTGCCTTGCAGTGATTTCACTGCTAGAAGCAGGATATTAAAAAGAACAGCTGAGCGAATACATTTCTTGGGGAGAAACGTGAGTTAGAAGAGAAGCCCGTCTCTATAAAGAGGCGACATCCACCAAACTGACCCAGACCTGAACTGGGTGCAGACCTGTCCCTTCTTGGGCCTGGCCGCAGTATACCGGTCACATTCTCTCAGAAGCTGCAGGATGGGAGGCCGTGCTTCGCCACCAAGGAACTCATGCTGTAGCTGGGACAAAAACCACACTTCCTGCCAGCGAGAGTTGGGAGGTGGTGCGCCGAAGGATGCAATTCTTGGCGTGACCAAGCTCTGGCCGGCCAGCCTATGGGTTCACAAGCTGACGAGGGGACTGTCAGGAAGAGGGGAGAGCCGAGTTCAGGACTTACTTGAGGCTGACGAGGCCCTGGTTGGAGCACAGTGCTCCGATTAGCGCTGTGACCCCCTTGTTGCTGATTGAGTTGCTCTGGAGGCTGAAACACAAAGAGACCCGACAGTCACAGGATGTGGTGAGGGGTTCGCTCTGGCACGTCATGAACTGGCCATAGGTGTGAACTAGTCGCTGAACACGCCTGCCTGTTGGGAACACTGGACGGGTGGGCTGAGCCTGCCCCAACAAAACGCCCCACCCACCCACCAACAGCTGCTGAGCCAGGAATCTGCTAACCAGCGGGGGATCCTGAAGGATAAAGCGGGAGCAGGAATGAGGCCACAGGACCTGGAGACAAACAACAGGCCCCAGGTTCAGAGCACCTCACTGCCCAGCTTCCTGGTCTGGACCATTAAGCCCATTAAGGCCACTGTCAAGAGGCAGCTGGCCCTGGTCAGTGTGGGGACATAGACAAACAAATGATGTGGGGATAGTTCAGCCAGAGGCAGCTCTGGAGGAGAGAAAGCAGGGTTCACCCTGGAGGAAGTGTGTGTTAAGATGCCCCACTTGGCACAGAAGGGAGGGCCTTGTGAACCACCCCAGTCATGTCCATGCTCAATGAGAAGGTTTCTGTGTGGCCCTGTCCCAAGAGGGATTGTACAGGTTACACGCCCCAGTCCTGACCAGGAAGGAATGCGTCAGCTGGATCTCGCCATGCCGAAGGTTAGTCAGTCCTGGCCCCTCTGAGTTTCTCACAGCCAGGATGGATACGTTTTGTGATGGAACTGTGAGGAAACGGACCATGGACAGCAACTCATTTTGCACAGCTCACCAAACATCCCTCAGGCAAATAATGTGGGGCACAATGGACAAGGGATGGATTGCAACTGGGGAAGTGGAGGCTCCTATGCCATCCCCAATCTCCCTGTTTTGTTCAAAGAATCTTCTGCCGCTACCTTCCAGTAAAGCTATCAACGCACCTCAGTGCAGACTCCCAGGGAGACCCTCTGGAACAGATCCCCTGTGGGAAAGGCTGCTGTGCAGTGGCCATGAGACCATGCACCCACTGCAATTGCCCTCAGCTCTGCAAATCACCAATGGGAAATTTCCCAAAAGATCCTACGGGCCCCTTCCCTCGATGGCTGCAGTTGGTTTCCAGGGACATGAGCCAGTGGAACAGATGACGGCAGTGTAAGTGGCAACCCCAAAACACACTGGGTCAAATGACACTGTTCTTTGGAGATCTGAGTGGTGGAGCATCCTCTGAACAAGTACTCAGCAGCGAAGAACAACACTGCGGGGTGCTCCCTGCACTTGAGTCAAAAGCGACTTACTCCAGGGTTGTGAGACTGTGATTCACTCTCAGAGCTTCAGCCAAGGCTACAGAGCCAGTGTCTCCCACGCAGTTACTGGAGAGTCTGAGGCAAAGAAAAGGAAGATCAGCCATTACTCATTAGCAGCTGCTAAATTGCCGGCAGAACCCCTGAGGCAGGGGATCCCAATCAGTCCCTGAGAAAAGCCCCCCTTTAGTATCTTTGATCTCCCCAGTCAGCCTGGTTTCCTCACACCTGCAAAGTCTCAAAGAGGGAAAGTAAATGGTCTGCAGGGGTTTCCCAAGGCTGAGCCCCCAGAAGGCCAGTTACACCCAGGGAAAGGAGCCAGGAGAGTGACAAGACCCAACACTGTAGCTGCAATACAAACACCTTTGTCTGGGTTCTACATCTGATCACTGCTGCAGCCCAAGAAAGGACAAAACAAAGTAGGAGGCTGACCTGGTAAAGGAGTAGCCACATGCAGCACATAGGTTAACAATGCAAGGTGGGGCATGTTTCCTAGAACAATAGAGAACTTGCCTTTCTGCAGAGAATGACTGAGTCTACTCAAAGATCAGCAGCTAATTCAATGAGACTGTGTCCCGCACATGTCAATGTCAGCCGTGGGGCTGCAGTGTGATGTGGCAGCCTGCATTCCTGTCCCATATTGTTGGGCTGTGGGGAATGTTTGCTCTGTGAGCCTTCACTCATTCACAAAGGTTCACTTGGGACTCTCTTCTTACTTACATTGTGACCATTGCTGTATTACCTGGGTGGGGCTGAAACATTAATGTGAACGGCCAATACACAAATCAACAGCTGGCCCATCTGTTTCTTCTGGGATTTCCTGGCCCTGACTGGCCATTACCACACATTACCTTCCTGCCCCACTTCTGCCTCAGTGATGATAATAGCCAAGCATACGTCTACGCACACACAAAGCTGTACATATTGTGTGTTGTTTGCACTCTCGTACAACAGAAGGGGTGGGTGCCATTTTCACTATCAGATCCCTGGTGATCTACTACGAGATATGGCTCACAGAGACTCTGGTGAGTAGAAAAATGTGTCCATGCTTATGAAACGACTCCCTGTCCTTCCCCTCCTCCCACCACTGCCCCGGGCATATCAAGCAACGTCTGAGCCCAGTACACTTAAGGTGACACTCTGCCATTCTGAGCTACAGTCCCTACCTCCATGAGAAACCCCCTGATTTCAATGGGACCAACCATGGTATAAGGGTGGCAATAGCTGGTCTTTCTTATACGGACGGTCATAAGTGGTTGGGACAGATCCTAGGGAGATTCGGAAGTTAGTGTCCCCTCTCAGTCATTGTTCATCTCCCTCTCTTAATGTGTAACCTTCTGTCAATCCTTACATCAGTTCCCTGAGATTCCCATTCTGCTTCAGTGCTTCTGAAAGCTGCTTTGCTCCTTGGGGCCCAATAGAGTTCTTCTGAAGGCTGTGAAGAAAACAGAATCATCTAGAAACTTCAAAGAGAGGGAGTCATTGCTACATCAACAACACATTTTAACTTTCTTTTCCGCACTTGAGTTCTCCCATCGCTGCCTGATGCACTTCTGCCTCTGTCTAATTTGTACTCCAGCAAACAATGCACACAGGTAGCTTAGCTGCACATGCCTTTGCTTCTTATATATACCTTTATCCCATCTCTTACCACGATATACTAGGCTTAGATTGTCCAATTCTCTGTGGACAGATGCCCCAGCCCTCAGCTTAGATGGTGGGTGGACTTTTCCATTACAGTGGAAGATGGCAGAATAGCTGGCCTGGTCATATAAAGTAACAGCCATGACAGTGATGTTACCAGCCATTACCACCTCAACAATCATCATCATCTTTAAGTCAGATGCCGAAGGGTTGCAGCCTCCTTGTCAATCGGGCATCACAGACTGACCTATACACTCCCTTTTCTTTGCCTTCGTAAACCTGACTGTAGAATCAGAGAAATGCAGGACTGGGAAGGAACCACGAAAGGTCATCTAGTACAGTCCAGCCCCCTGGACGGAGGCAGGTCCAAGTAAGATAGATCGTCCATGGCAGGCATTCGTCCAACCTGTTCTGAAAATCTTCCAATGACGAGAATTCCACAACTTCCTTAGACCAGAACTTAGCTGTCTAGAGGTAGAAAGATTTCCCCAAATCTAACCTAAAATCTGCCTCACTGCCCAATAAGCCCATTTCTTGTCCTGCCTTCAGTGGACATAGAGAACAACTCAGCACAGTCCTGCTTATAACAGCCCTTCATGTATCTAAAGACTGTTATCTGCTGCCCCCCCCTCAGTCATCTTTTCTCAGCACTAAACATGCCTGGTTTTTGTAACCTGTCCTCAAAGGTCAGGTTTTCTAACCCTCTGATCATTTCTGCTGCTCTTCTCTGGACTCTCTCCAATTCATCCCCATCTTCCCTCGACACCCAGCACTGGACACGGAACTCTAGCTGATGGCTCACCAGTGCTGAGTACAGCAGGACAATTACCTCCCATGTCTTACATATGACCCTCCTGTTAATACACCCCAGAATTACATCAGCATTTTTCACATTTGCATTACATTGATGAATCACATTCAACTTGCGATCTACTGTAGCCCCCCAGATCCCTTCCAGCAGTGCTACCACCTAGCCAGTTATTCCCCATTTTGTAGTTGAGCATTTGATTTTTGCTTCTTGCACTTATCTTCTTAGTACAAAGGTCATCAAATTGTGGAGTATGGAAGAAAGATGGGGTGGGATGGCAGGGCCCAGACTAGTCCCCATGGGAGGCAGGTAGGGAATGCCACTCCACCCTGCTCTGCCCCGAGCTCTGTTCTGGCCCCTGCCTCCTGGTCCTGGCACCTGGCTGCTGTTACCTGCTTGGCCCCTAGCTGCATGGCTCTGCTCACAGCTGCAGCCCCCAGCCTGACCACAGTCCTCCTGCTACCAAGGGAAGGGGGACCAGGGGGATGCAGACAGAAATAAGTGTGGGAGCAACCTAAAATGTTTGGGTGATGAGAATAAATGAGATAGACTGGGCGTGAACCTGGCAAACAAGGTGGGCACCATCTTCATCAGGGTCCATCCCACTGTCTGTCACGTTTCCTTCAGATCAGCTGTCCTACCCCTCCTGCTCCTTGGACAGAAGAGCATCTCTCTCTACAAATGTCCTCAGCCCTCTTCAGGGCACAGCAAGTGCAATAGATTTAGCGCATTGCAGGCAAATGGGATGAGGGAAAGTGGTTCTTGTAAAATGAAGACCAGCTTTGATGTGAACAGTGCTGGCTTCTGGAGCCATGGTGAGTGGGTCTAGGCACAACGCACCAATGGAGGGGAGTGCAAAGGTCTGATTAACTGTCTGAGCAGAGACAGAGAGAACAGTCAGATTGCAGGGTCCAGGACACCTGCTCCGTCTGCTTGTGCTTTCAGCTGGCTCTGCTCAGCAGGCCAAGCCAGGGAGTGGCATTAGCAGCAGACTCTCCGACTGCCATGCCCGCTGCCATGACAGACTGCTATGACCACCGCACCGCGGCTGGCAGTGGAAAGAGGAGGACATGAAATCATACAGGAGCCCGAGGGTCAGAATCACTCACTGCAAAGTTGTCAGTTTGTGGTTGGTTAAAAGTGCCTCAGCCAGGAACTTGGCACCATCCTCCTTGATGACGTTGTTCTGGAGGCTGCAAAGGAAAAACACCACATGGATTGTGAGAAATGGGGCAGTTAGAGTGGAATGGGGCCAGACGCTGTCTCTGCCTGCCTCACGTTAGACATGCTGGCTCCTGGAGCTCAGAGGCAAAAGCAGAAAAGAATGAATCCCCACAAGCCCATGTTTCCTGTGCTGATTTTTCCTGCTGCCCCTCCTCTCAAGTCATGGGCCCCCACCTTTTGGCCTGGGGGATTGAGGAGGGATTGTCTCCTGCCCCCTCAACAGCCTGCCTCTTCCCCTGTCCTGTCTGCCTCCCTTGTGTATAAGGTGTGGGGTTGTATTACACGTTCCAGCCTCTTGCTTCTCTCTTCTCCTACAAAGAGAAAGGAGGAGGAGGGCGAATTCAAGGTGCCTCTGGATAGTTGGCCCAGAACAAGAGGATATAAGCAGTGCTGGCCTTGAGCCAGAATACCTCAGCTTGACTCCATGTCTCCATTTTGGGCAAATAGCAGAAACAAAGCCCCAGATCCATCATGGCTCAGACTGGGGTTGGAGAGGGCAGTGGGAACTATTCAAAGTCCAGATCTCAATTTAGTGGCTTGAGCCAATCTCTAGATCTCTTGAGCTTCACACTGGTTTCTCACTGGCATAACTTCATTGAGTTCAAAAGAGTTATCCCTGATTTACACCAGTGTCTTGGAGAGGAGTATCAGACCCACTGGATCTTTGATCTAGGAAGCATGAAATTCAACAGGTCTGGTTGCTAGGGAATCAACATGAGCAATTCCTTTGATTTCTGCCCACATGGGCCCAAAAATCAACAGCTCCAAAACCCCAGAGAGGAACTCAGTCAAAACCACTGAGTTTCTCCTCATTTCATAGCCAAAGGGCAAGTGGGAGGGCAGGCAATAGTGCAAATTTTATGCTTACAGATAAGCAGCATTCTTATAGATAAAGATAATTTGCCCTGAACGTCTTACTAAAGAAGAGGTGTGGTGGAGAACATCCAAGAACACAGCGTAGACAATGCTGCATTACTGCAGGATTGCCTAGGACTAACACACAGCCTTGACAATCAGATGTCATTCTGATGCACATTTCAATCCAACACTGCATGCAGAATTTCTAATGATGGCACACCCCTTTAGATGTGACACCACAAACCACAGCATTGTTGTAAAGAGCTGGCCGCTTCAGTGAGTGCATCCACCATTTCAGCTGGGCCTTAGGAGAGAACTAACTGGAACTAACTTCTCCTGGGCCCCCAGTAAATTTCAGATGGACACTCAGGAGCTGTCTGCTTCTGCCAAAGTCCTGTCAGGGCTGGATTGTTCTTAGGCATCACAAGTGACGCATCATCTCTACGGCTACTGCACTTGTGACAACTGCCTGATGCAAGCTGACTGTACTTGCAGTGGCATAAAGGCAGCCATTTACTACCCAAGATCTTTTTAATCTAATCATTAGAACATCTTATAGCCAGTGAGATGAAGACTGCTCAGAACCCACAGAGCAATCTCTCTCCCATATAATTTTGTTTATTAGGAATTTGCGTTTGGAAGAAGCCAAGGAAGGGAAACAAACAGCACTTACTTCAAGGAGAGCAAGACTTGGTTTATTTTCAGTGCATCAGCCAGGGCTTTTGCTCCTTTGGGTCCGATGGAGTTACTGCGAAGGCTGGGGAGAAGGCAGAGCAAGGAAAAAGAGAGATAGGAAAGCTAAAGTTAGAAAATCAGGAAACAGAACAAAACTTGTCTGACAAGGGAGAGTTAAGGTTGGACCTTCAGTGCAAGTCCTGATTTTCCCAATTGCTGTGGCTTTAGCCTCTGTTCCTGAAACTCAGGATTCTTTACTGTGGTTTAATAGATCATCATGGGAAGAGAAAAGAGACAGCTGTCCACCATTTCAGAGACTCACAGCTATGGCCAGATGGGGCCATTGTGGTCACTTAATCTGATCTCCTGTATAACACAGGCCATAAATCTGCCCTGAATTAACTCCTGTTTAAACTAGATCAGATCTTTTAGAAAACCATCCAATCTTGATTGAAAACTAGCCAGTGATGGAGAATCCACCATAAGCCTTGGTGAGTTACTCAAATGATTAATTACCCTCATTGTTAAAACTTGTACCTTTCCAATGGTTAATTACCCTCACTTCAGTGTTAAAATTTGTACCTTATTTCCGGTCTCAATTTGTCTTGCTTTCAACTTCCAGCCATTGGACACTGCTAAGATCTTTTTCTACTCAACTGAAGAGCTTATTATCAATTTTTTGTTTCATGCTTTGGTGTTTACAAACAGTGATCAAGTCACTCAACCTTCTTTTTGTTAAGCTAAATAGACTCAAGCACAGCCTTATGCCTTTGTTCCCAGATGTGCTCAACTTTTTAGATGGAAAGTTATACATTTCACTCAAATTTGATGTCCGCTGACTATTATTATAGAAAATGATTTACAACCCAAATATGTCATTAAGCAATTGCAGTTGTAGAGAGACTTCTTCACCCTCCAGGAAAGAATCATTCCACATCTTACATTTCCTGCATGAATAATTTTTTGGGGTCCGCATTTTGATTCTTTGTCACAGGTCATGTTCCACATTTGGGCCATGACCAGCTGCGAGGTACTTTCGGCTTTTTTAATATACTAGTCACTTATAACAGGCTGCGATAGTTCGTTTCCATGTTCCTGAGGTCTGATTCAGTGTTCACTAAAGTCAGTGGAAAGACTGCTATTGCCTTCAATGGACAACTAGAAAGGAATGTGGCTCATGTGGAACCACAGTTCTGTACTGTTGCACTCAATATGGGGGGACGTCAGAGCTGCCCTGCCGGGAAGTGCAGAGGTCACATCGAGAAGAATTGTGCAGGCTGGTATGCTCATTCGTTCTGAATGTGGAGGGAATAGGGAATGGATTTTTTCACCAAGGGGCATTGGATCAGCCTTTCTCATTGGATTCCAGCCATTCACATAGCCTTTGGGTTGGACTCTTTGAAATGTGGTGACTTTTTCATTAAGGATAGCAGATTTCCGAAACGTGCCTGGCAGTTGACATTTCTACCCTAAGTCACCAGTCTCAAATCATATCACACTTCCATTACTCTCTTCTGAGATTTGATTACATTGAGCAGGAAGCATCCTCCAATTTGGAGCAATTAAAGTCAGCTAATGTCACGAGTTCTAGTCCATCAATTTTCATGAAGGAAATAGTTGGTGGCAGGAGTGCAGTGCAGGTGCCCACATTTGCCCATAGGGTGGACTACATCAACCAGGAAACGTAATACTTACTCCAGTACCATCAGGCTCCTGTTTACCATCAGGGATCTGGCAAGGGCTTTGGCCCCTTTGTTACTGATCTGGTTTTCTGCCAAGCTGCCCAGGAAAAGAAATTGGAGTTAGTGTATACTCTAAGGAGATTAAATACGATACCTAGCCATTACATCCCTACAAGCTAGCCACCTAAACCGCGCAGGACACAGCTGAAGAATTTATATGGACAGGGAAAGCTATTATAACAGGGAGCACATAATGGAGGTGGCCATATTACATTTGACATGTCCCAGTCCATTGACTCATTATAAGAGAATGTTAACCCTTTGGGAACCAGCTGATCCCTAGGTTTATATTGTCTGGGCGCGATGGGCAATAGCAGGAACATGGAGAGTTCCTGGCTGTTGAGAGGCCTAGCTGGACTGGAATTCATTCCTGCAATGAACTCCACAGTTCCTGTGAGCCAGCCCTGTCCTTGGCTGTCCTTGGCGGGGCCCCAGGAGGGTGGTGGGAGGAGGCTGACCATGCTCAGGCAGTCAATGACTCCTGGGGCAGAGAAAGGGAGTCCACGCAGTGGCACAGAGTGGTAGGAAGGAAGAGGTTGGTGGGAAAAGGCAGGCTTCTTGCTTCCTCGGGGTCTGGTGCTCCCATAGAGGGGAAGAGCTCCAAACCCACCCCCAGGAGCAGGGCAGAATGCTAAGCAGAGTACTATACTCGGCTGTGGTGTCCTAGAGGGGTAACCATTTACTGCCAGTTTTCAGACATGGGCCGCTACCCAGACTGACTAATCGTCCCAGATAACTCACAGCCTCAGGGATCTTACAGTCGTTGCTGGCCAGAAAACCTCCCGCGCCTACTCCTCTCATAGACCCCTAACCTCTGGCTGTGTCACTGAGGTCCTCCAGTCGCACCCTGAGAAATCCATTCAGCTGCCATCATACATCACTGCATAGCTGTCTGCACCACTGACTTTGACAGCATTGATTCTGCTTGCGGCCTGACCACTTTAGGGGCCAAATGCCGATTCTTAGACCAGCTCAGAGGAGCCTCCATCCACCCTGCAACGCACTCTTTTTATACCACACGTCAGTGTTTGAGCCAACAAGGACTATTCCTTGTTATGTCCACATTTCAGATTTCTCCCCCCTGCCACTCCCACCCCATCCATGAGAGCTGGGAACTGCAATCTGGGGGAGCAAAACTCTGGTAAAAATTAGGTCAAATCCCAGCCCACAGTTCCCTGCCTTCATCCACACTTTGCCATTCATCCAGTTGATTTAGAAAGACAGAGAGGCTGAAAATAAGTGGTCTAGGTGGCATTGCTCACCAGTTTCAAAAAAACCAAAGACTGTCTTTGAACTAAAGCAAAACTGCCATTAGCAATTAGCTCTGCCGAGAGACACAGACTGGCCATGAGATACCGGCCCTGCTCACCTACCCTTCTCAGGGGCAGTATTAGTGATTCTGGGGCCCTGGGCAGAAGTCAAGGATTGCCCCCCCCCCCCGATGCCCCCAGCAGGCCCCCCTACTGCCTCACCCTCCTTTTCTCCTGGAGCACCAGCCCTCCTTCCCCCAGCCCAACAACTCACACCAGTCCAACCTGGGCAGAAATAAGGGAAACAGTTGTTCCACTTCCAAAGGGGCACCCACAGAACCCTAGGCCTAGGGTGGGGCAACTTTCATCACGATTCCAGAGACTACTCGGGCACCTGAAACCTCTAGGTCATTTTTTAAAAATAATAATTAATTAGAAACTTAGCTGATATAAGTACTATACCTAATCCCTATATAAAGAAAAAAAATAAACCCCAATTAGGCCATATTTTAAGTTTTTGTAAATTTAGAACAATTAGGAGATAATACACCAAAAGAGTCCCAATCCCTAAATTATTCTTGGGCATGATATTTTTGGAGAGCTTCCCATAATGAAAAGAAATTTTCAGATTATGTGCTCTAATTTGATTAATTTTTCACCATTATCATTTCACCATTATGCTTTACTCAGGTTTAAGAAGAACATTTAAAAGTTGTCAAGGAGGAAAGTAGTGGAGAGAAAGTGTTATGTGCATTATAATTAACCAATGAGGGAGGGGGTGAAATTGAAGATGGTTCAAATCTAGGGTGTAGCTGTAAATATTTAAGAGAGTAAACACCAAACTTCAATGAAATTCATGATGCGCTAGCCTCCCCTCCCCCATAGTCTCCTAGACCTAACTGGTAACCTGAAACTTCCAAAGCTGGGCTGGGCTGTCTGTGAGGGTACTTGCCACCTAATTTAGACCTAAATGTGCTTCTTGGCTGCTGTTGTTATTGGTGTTACAAAGAGATTGCTGCTAACTATTTATATGTCAATGTGAAGGGCAGGTGAGAGTTTGCCTTGTTGCATCCACAAACTGAGCTGCAAGCAGGGCCCCCTCCCAGCATGAGGCTCTGGGCAAATGCCCAGGCTGCCCCATAGTTAAGACTGCCTATGCTTCTTGATCACCGTATGCTCCATGAGCCAACATCCTGAGTGTGATTAGAATAAATATCCAATCTTCATAATATTCATCATTGTCGCCTTTGTCAATCAACACAGTCCAGCATGGGAGAATCCACCCTGGAAAGCCCCCAGCTGGAGGAGGCACTGGCTGATCATTTAGGATGGCTCTGAGTGTGACGCTGTCAGGATTTAAGGAACCATTTATGATATTATTTTGTATTAATATTTTATGATTGTTATGATCCATAGAAACTATGCCATGTTTGGTGTCAATAGAAAGGTAATAATTTGTGGGGAATTATTATATAGTTTATGTGTAGGATTTGTATTCATATTAGAAGTTAGGAATATGATTGTTATATTTTAACTTGTGTAAGACTGGGAAAATTCCCCAGACTGAATGTCTACCTGGCCATTGTCTCCTTAATGGCCCATTAAGGAAGCTCCCCAGTATAATGGGCCGAAGAAGAAAACCTGTTGAGCCACTAGGACTTAAACATGTGACTCAGCTCCAGTTTGATTGGAAAGAACTGCACACAGCATGGAGAAGGCCAGAGGTGATAAAAGGCAGCAACCCCAACTCCATCTTGCTCTCAAGTCCTCAGTCTACAGCCAACACCCATCTCTGGAACTATTCCTCTGAGACTGAACAAAGGATTGAGGCCCACCCGGATGCTGGGTGTTTACCAGAGGAACAAGCCTGCAAACTGCTTTTCATGAACTTTAAATCATTTGTATGTATGTGATTCGCTTTGACCCTTTAACATCTCTCATATTTTGCTTCTTTTCTTCTTATATTAAACCTTTAGTTGTAGTTGCTAAAGGATTCGCTACCAGTGTGGTATTTTGGGTAAGATCCAAACCTATATTGTTCTGTGTGCTGTGGCTGGCCCTTTGGGGTCAGGAGAACCTATATCTTTAAGGGACCGTGTGGCTAGGTGGGAGCTGGAGGAGCTGGAGTGCAATAAAGGGAGCTGTTTCTATTTTGGACAGGCTTCTTTGTACCCAGTGTGGGGAACCAGAGGCCTGTTTGTGACTGATAGGGAGACTGGTTTAAGTACCACCCATCAGTGTGTGGGGAGTTTGGCTCCCGGTTTTGCAGCTTGCCCTGATTTTTGCACGTCCAGGAAGGTATCCCAGGAGGCCCCGGTTACACTGAGCACTAATTTTTTGTTATACTTTTGGCCTTCACAATATCCCCTGGCAATGAGTTCCACAGGTTGACTGTGTTGACTTTTAGTTGTTGTATTAATTTCATTGGGCGACCTCTGCTGCTTGTGTTATGAAATGGAGCAAATAACACTTCCTTATTCACTTTCTCCACACCACTCATTATTTTATAGACCTCTATCATATCCCCCCTCTTTTCTAAGATGAACATTCACAATCTTTATAGTCTCCTGTGTGCAATCTGTTCCATACCCCTAAACATTTTTGTTGCCCTGCTCTGCTCCTTTTCCCATTCTAATATATCCTTTTTCAAAATGGGGCAACCAGAACTGCATGCAGTATTCAAGTGGGTGTCCTATGGATTTATATAGAATGATTGTGATATTTTTGTCTTTTATTCTCTCGCCCTTTCCTAATGGTGCCTATGCTGTTTGCTCTTTTGACTGATGCTGCACACAGAGTGGATGAACACATGGAGAGGTGGTGCAGTGCTGTGTTGAGGACACATCTGACAACACAGCTTAGATCTCATGACTGTTTAGAGTGTTCCTGCCTCTGTAACTAAAACGACCGTGACAGAGATACCCCAAAGTATTAGGAGCGCAGCCGGTACCTCATCTTTTGAATCTGACAATCCTTCACGCTCAGCACACTGCCCAGCAGTTCCATCACGTTGTCTTTAAAATTGTTGTTGTCCAGCCTGGCCAGCAAAGCAAAACAGAAGAGGTGGCTGAGAACAGATCCATTTGAGAAGATGAGGAGGAGAAGAAAACATTTCTAATGAGCTGCTGAGAGTAAGAGCTCCCCAAAAATATGAAGAGATCCTGATCTGTGCCACTTCCAAACTCAACCCCTATCAGAGGTAGTGTGTTCCTTGAGAAGCTGCCTTTCATGAGGTCCATCATTCCCAGCAAGGAGCCGAGAGCAAATTTGCTGCTGTCCCTCCTGGCTGGAGTATGTTTCGTACGCACAGCTCTGGAAGCCTGTTTTCTCCAGTATAACTCAGTCACACCAGCATTCCAGGCTAACTCTAGGAGGTGATATTCTTCCAAAAATTATGTCCTCTAAAAACTGCTTCACTTATACAAAAATCACATTTAAGTCCTTGGGTTCCTCCCAGGAAAGGTACTGTAGGAATATAAAGCCTATTCCAGAGCAGTGATACAGGATTCTGCCCTGCCCTACGGGCCTCTCTCTCTCAGTATTTAAAGATGGTGCTAAGTTGTAGCTGCCACAGGTCACGTCCTTAACATAAAATACATGCTCTAGATATGCACAACACTAAAATGTGCTGTGTTGAAGCCAGTGCTGGTTCTTGCCACCTGGACATACTTTGTCCACATATCACTAAGTTTGATATTAAGTTCAGCTGACTTGTGGGGATGTCTATCCAAGGGGGTGCTAAACCAGCCTCACACGTCAGTATTAAAGATTTAACAGACCCCTGGATTGCTCAAGGGAGTGGAACACTAAATCTTTACCTGTGCACTGGTGATTCTGACCCAGCCAGCCCAGTATGATCTAAGAATCTTAGTAGTCTTTTAAGGGCTGTCCATTGGCCAGTGTGAAATAAGTTGATGATCTGAGTCCCATCCCTAGTGGAGAAGTGCTGTGTCATCCCTCACCCAATTAAACTGACACCTATGATAGAAACCTCAGTGGAGACACTAAGTATTATAAAGTGAAGGCTACTGAGGACAGGTCTACACCAATGTTTCTCAACCTTTAGTGGACCAGGGTACACCTAAAAGTATTCATTACTTTACGCGGAACACCTGATGAAAATTCTCTGGCTCTAATGTTCCTAATATCTACGTACTACACATTCCTACAAAAACGATTCAGGAAACTGCATTAAATACAATTCTATGAATATAATATGTCTTTATTTCTAAAAAAAATAGATACATAATGATTATGCATGCAACTTAAAACTGAAAATTATATTACTCAAGTTTTAATGGGGAGAGGTCAGGTCAGTCGTGGAACACTGTCACTATATCCACGGAGCACTGGTTTTCCTTGGAACATCAGCTGAGAAACACTAATCTACACTTCCTGCTATCTACAGTGGCAGTCAGATGGAGATACGCAAGTGTCTTAAAACAAGTTACGTATCTGAGTTTGACTGCCTAACGTCCCGCTCGTCCACTGTGCTGAGTCAAAGGGAGGGGCCTCTGTTCAACTCAGCACTATCCCAGTTGGTGTGGGTGGTGGTAATAGATCGGCTTCCCGATTTACTGAATGGATCTTCACAGACCTCCCAATCAACCTGGGAAGTTTGAACTGACAGTGGCAAATGAAGACTAGCCCAGAATTAGTGACTGCTCCTCAGAGGTGAAGGTGCAATATGAAAGTAGTTCAAGGAAAATCACTTGCCTCCTATTAGACTTGTTAACTCTACCAGTCCCTTGAGCAAGAACCCAGTTCCAGACTCTAAGAGGCCCATTCCAAGCAGCTCTCAGGAGAGCTCATCAGACATGGAATTAATAACTCAGCATGATTCTGGGCATATTAGCATGGCCACTGTCACATCTTCTGCTCCAAAAAACACGTGGCAGGGGGAATATTTATGATTCCTAGACTTCAAGACCAGAAGGGACCAACATGATCATCTAATCTGACCTCCTGCATAACACGGGCACGGAACCTCACCCACCCACTCCTGCAATAGGTCCTTGATAAATCATACTTCAGTCACCCTGTGAAGCAGGTTTGATCTTCTCCCCTTTATAAGTGGAGAAACTGAGGCACGGAGAGCTGGACTGACTTGCCCCAGGTTGCAGAGCAGAGCCAAAAACAGGCCCCAAGAACCTGGACTTTCAGCCTGCAGCTCTGAGCATGACTCACATTCCTCAAGACCATGTAGCCCTGCCCTCCTCGGAGTACATTTCAGTTTGCAGGACAATAATTCTGAATAAAATCATCACCCCCAAGCCTTTAAACAGCTGCCGCTTTCTACTGCACATCACAGACAGGTGGAACTAGCCCCATTCCCCAGATGAAGCCCTGATGTGACTCACCTGAGATTAGTGCAGAAGAGAAGCTGGGAAAGCAGACTTTTGCAAATATGGTAGGTGAGGCAGTGGGACAGGTTTGTCTCCTCCAAGCACACCTCAGAGACCTGAAGGAGATAAGCCAGGACAGAGCAATTCACCGGTGTTAACATCCCAGCCAAGCTCTCAGTTTTCATTGCTTCTTCCACAGTCTTGGCAAGCTCCATGTGCTGAACTTCATACAAGCACTGCATGATGTTCACTGTCCTGGAGGAGATGACATAGTCGGTGTTCAAGCAGCTCTGGAGAAAGCTGATCGCATGGCTTCTGAAGCTCTCATGCTCACCCTTCACCAAGAGCCAACCAGACAGCAGTTTGTTCACTTGCGGGGAGAGAAGGCCAGAGAGAAAGCGTACAAAGATGTCCAGCTGGCCATCCTCTGATTGCAACGATCTCTGAATGGCGTTCTTGAAGTGATTGAGGAAACCAAACTTGGGCCAAGACATCCCACTCTCAGTGAAAAGGTCAAATATTGCCCGCTTAGCGGAAGCATAATAATAAGTGGCTGCCAAAAACTCCTGGAGGGTTAAATGGGAGAAATAGTAGACAGTGGAGAACTGCATATCTTCCTTGAGTAATATCCTATTGCATAAGCTGCCTTGTAGTGATGAGAGGTCTGCACCATAGGCTTTTATATCCTGTTCATAAAATACGTACTTTCTCTTGAGCAGACCGTAAAATGCCAACCGACCCAGGTTACCAATAATTTTCTTGCCGTTGTTTATGGTTTGTTCTATCCGGGGAGTCTCTCTCTGCTTTTCCTGCCAATCACTACTGAGTGCCATTTTAAAGTAATAGGAGTAGATTTCTGATAAAGTCTTAGGAACAGTTGCCATTTCTTGGAACTGATCGGTGCAGTTCTTCAAGAAATAGCCCATTGAAGAGCCAGCTATCCAGCAAAAGGCAGGAACCGTACACATTGTATACAAAGATCGGTTAGCCTTGAGATGAGACAAGACTTGACTGGATAAGTCTTTGTTCTCAAGGAACATCTGATTCAAGAAGTCCTCAATCTCCCCAGCTCCAAAACCTCGTATTTCTGTCATACGGTCAACTAGGCCTCCTGGGATTTGATTGGCTACTGTGGGCCGCGAAGTGACCCAAATGGAAGCTTCCGGGAACAGGTTGCCACGGATAATGTTGGTGATCAAACTATCCACTTGAATCTCCTTTTTGGGGTCTGTGCAAACTATTGTGTTGGAAAAATCTAAAGGAGTCTTAAATTCATCCAAGCCATCCAGAATCAGCAATGTCCGGGCGGTGCCATTTGTGATAAAGGTAGGTTCAGTGATGTGAGGGAATGCCGACCGGATGAGCCTTTCAGCTGAGAGTTTCTCATAAGTGTTCAGTTCCCGGAAGGTGAGAGGCAGCACAAATACAGTGTCCTTATTGAGCTCGCCTTTGGCCCACGTGTAGACAAACAGTTTTACCAAAGTACTTTTACCGATCCCAGCCGCACCCACGGTCACAGAGATTCGAGGAGGAATGCTGACTTTAGACAGAGGTAGGAAGAGTTTCTCCAGAGGGATTTTCTTGTAGACATTTCTCATGCCTTTGGTGGCCTCAATCTGCATGACGTCATGCTCTTTCTGCTGAATATCTGTCAAGCCTTCCACCAGCAGAAGATTAGTGAGCCTCTCCAGTTGGCCAAGCTCTGCACTGGTTCCATAACGGTTCTGGAGATTCTCCAGATGCTTTTGGACCATAGGGTCTGTGTAGAGAAAAACAAAATAAGTAAAGCAGGCAACAATGACCTCAAGTGTAAATGATAGGCACGATCTGACTTTTTCTCATTTTTATGAAGAACCAGCTGGAAGTCAGGCATGGGTGGATTTTATGGTAGGTGGAGGGAAGGGGGGATATGCCTCCCCCAAATCTTTCCCTGCTTCCTGGGAAAGCATTAGGTATGGCCTGCGAAAGCATCTTTCCTTGCTCTCTCTCTGCCTGCAGCTTGCTGCAGAGGCAATAGCAAGGATCTCAGCTTCATAGTTTTTTAGATCTTGAAAAAACCAAACATTCAGTAGGTGGATGCAACAAGGCAAACTCCTTAGAATCTGTGCTTAATCACTGACATTTTAAAAAGGCAGGAGCAAACGATCTGTGACATCAATAGACACATTCTAAAGGGGTAGCCGTGTTAGTCTATTGCAGAAAAACAACAGAGTCCTGTGGCACTTTTAAAGACTAACAGATTTATTTATCGCATGAGCTTCCATGGGAGAAAATCCCACTTCGTCAGACGCGTTTGATGAAGTGGGATTTTCTCCCATGAATGCTCATGCAATAAATCAATCAATAGACACAGAACAATAGCAGCCCATAGGTCTAAATTAGGTGATAAGTACCCTCACAAAGGCTGCGTCTACACTGGTAAATTAAGTCGACTTAAGCTTGCTTAAGTCGACTTAATTTACCCTGCGTCCACACTACAGTTTCCTTAAGTCAACTTAAGCAGCTTGCTTAAGTTGACTTAAGGAAAATAAAGTCGACTTAATGAAAATTAAGTCGACTTTATAAAACCTGCTTTTGAGTAGACCTAAGGCTTAAGTCGACTCCCTAGAGTCGACTTAAGCCAGTGTAGCCATGGGGTAGCCCTAAGTTGACTTAGGGTTACCCCAGGACTACACCAATGCCCTCCCTGCCGGTGGGGGGCACAGGGGTAGCCTGGAATGCCCCCCCTACCTGGCAGGGCAGAGCCCTGCCCACCCTTCCCCTATGCCCTGCCAGGGTCCCTGACCCCCTTTGCCCCATTGTACCTAGGTACAATGGGGCAAAGGCTGAGCCCCCTGGCATTGGGCAAGGGGTGCCCCCCCTGCCCCCGTGGACCTGCCCTAGGTCCCCCTAGCCCCACAAAGTCGACCTAGAGCATCCAATGTGGACGCTCTAGGTCGGCTTTGTAAGTTAAGTTAAGTCGACTTTATTTTTAAGTGGGGACACACTAAGTCGACTTAAACTTACAAGTGGAGACACAGCCCTTGAGTCCCCGCACACCACTCTTGCATCACAAAAGAACGGCAAACATGAGTCAGCAACACGCCACCGCGCTGGATCTGGCTGCGGCACGCTTCAGCGCCTGCTCCAGCCAGGGAGCAGTGTAGTGCAGTATGAGCTGGCAGGGCAGAAGGGGGCAGCGCAGAGGCAACGCTGACCCCAGAGCACGCCGCACCGGCTGTGGGGTCAGAAGGGGTGGCGCAGCCACCAGGAGGGCCAGATCCAGCCTGCGGGCTATTTTGCCCACTCCTGACATACACTGAGAGAGAGAGAGAGAGAGAGAGAGAGGACTAAGAAAAGCATCTCCTACCATAGACTGTGATGTGGAGATACAGCTGGGAATTGGTCGTCTCTATGTATGTCTGCAGGGACTGAGAGGCATGGCTGCCCTTGCCAGCCAGAAGATCCATTACCACCTTCACCTGCTCTGACAGGGAGCTCGCCTCCTGCACCTGGCCAGCCTCCTCGGCGGTGAGGAGATCTCGCTTCCTCATGTAGCCGATGATCTCTTCCAGGAACTGCGGTGAGATGGACTTCACCAACTGCTTCCGATAGCGGTTGATCCAAACCCCTGTGAGGAAGAGAAGAAGGTGTGGGGAGGAAATGGAGAGTGTGAAGAGTCACTGACAGTATCTGGATCTTATCTGGGCTGAGGATACATTGCTTAGGGGTGACAGAAGACAGAATGGTGCCAGTGAAGGAATCCCAAATCACGTCCAACATCAGCTGAACTACTTTATTTTCCAATTTTTCCTTTTGTTATTTTTGTTTCATACATTAGAAGAAACACTCAAAATACACAGATAAATAAATGCACATGGGGATAGTAAACCGCTTTCTGAAAGGGAGAATGATTTAGTGGGAAAATCTTGAGAAATACAGTTGCTGCCCAATAGCGCTGTGCAAATCTGTTTTGACCAGTGTGAGCTTTCACCAAAAATTCACATCAAACTCAAACTATTTCTGGGCCTTTCTGCATAGCCTGGATGGGCCAAAAGCATTAGCCCATCATTGGACTGTCAGAAAGATCATTCTGGAAAGAACCCTAGTGAGAAAGTGAAGAACCAGAAACCATACCAAAAAGTATCAACTTCCTGGGATTTCCATCTCCATTTAAAAAACTGGTCAATTTGAGATATGCCTCCCAGTCTGAATGACACCTCCATAAATTGAGCAGTTAGTCCTTCCTTGGTTTATAATTCCCATGCCTGTTCTAGAGACAAGGTAGGTGAGGCAATATCTTTTATTGGACCAACTTCTGTTGGTGAGAGACAATTCAAGAATACAGCTGTTGTCACAATTCTCTTGGTTAAGTGGCACAGTCAGCATGTTTTCATCTTTCTAGCAACGCTCTGAACATCTTCAGATTTAAACTGGAATGGGTGTAAGGGAATATGGTGTGCCTTTGGGTATTTGGGTACTTGAAGAAAGGAAATGGCACCTAGGCACCTACGCTAAGTCCCTCAGGAACCAGCCTATTAGAAAGGGGCTCACCATCTTCAACATCAGAAGACTTTAAAGCAACATCCTTATGTTCTTGTGTGGTCATTAATCACTGCCCCCTTCCTACCTACTGCATGATTGTGCCATGCTGCACCACTGCAAACCCCTGTAATTTGATCTGGGTATCTTTCCTATTCACCCTTGCAATGTAACTGTATGGTCTAATGCAAAGTATTCCATGTAAGGTGTTTTTGGAATATTCATGGCGTGCTCTACATTACTGTTATGGTAGCATTTTTCCTGCAACCTCATACATGTGTACAGATATGAAACATGTTCCCAAGTCTATTCCGCATGGCTCAAGCGTGGGCAAACAGACAGAGCTGGGTTCACACATACCCAGTGAAGGTATGCACACAAAAACAATGCAGATCAGTACTCTGGCTAGAGAGGAAAGAATTGCCTGATCACAAGAAGGGGGCTCAAGAGGAGTTAGAAAGAAAAAGACACACTTTGAATTGGTTAAAGGTCTCCTCTGGAAACCCTCTTCTAAGCAACATCAGGGACTGACACCTACCCATATGGCAAGAAGAATCTGGCTACAAAACCATCAGTAGCCAAACCTATATGGATAAGCTAGACCTGGACTGTAACAGTGCTCTTAGTTTAGAATGCAAGCTATTTTTTTATTTGATTGTGACTATCTCCTTGACTATCTCCTTAATTATCTGATTTTATATTGATTTGACATATACTTGTAGGAGAAAGTAAAAGATTAAATTAAAAAGACAAGTAGAAATGATCAGGAATAAGTCTTGAGGCCTAGCGAAGCAGATCAAACTAGGAGGTCTGAACTGGATAAATGGTCAAGTTGACAGGAGTAGTCTGACATCACAGAAATTGGCAAGAAGGGAGCTGCACCTACAGCAAGAGTGGAAAGGCACCTGAAAGGTGGGTGGCATTGGGTCAGCCTAGCGCCAAGGAGATAAAGGTGATGTTTCGGTCAAAACTAAAGGTAATGTTTCAGGCAAACCTGAAGGGAATGTTCTGGCCAAATCTAAAGGTAATGTTTTGGTCAAATTTGACACCTTGATGGATGGAAATGTCCAATGATGAGCGGACCTATCAAATTTATGGGTGGAATCAGAAAAGGGGTATGAGAACCAATGAAGGTAAATTCGTACTCCAAAGGGGGCTGAGTCAATAGGTCCGAGTAGGGTATAAAAGCAGGAGCATCAAAGCCGAGATTTCGTGCAGCCATAGAGGGTGACAGAGAGTCCCGACGTCAGCTGAGCTGTTCCGTTGCATTGAGAGTACGAATGCTGCCAACAAATCTGTTGAGATAGATTGTTTGACATTGTGCTATCTTGCAATTAAGCCTAGCCTGACACCTTCGTTTCTACATGGATCCCTGGTTGTGTTGGTTTCTTCGATCTTGAGTGTTGCCTCAGTTTACTTCTTGCAGACAGAGTACGCCTAGGCTTAAGGTCACTGAGCTAACTGAGTCCTCACAAGAGACCTAGCTAAAGGTAACCTAAAGTGTTAACCAAAGGTGCACCTCGTGTTAGGATCACCAGGGTAACTCAGTCCCTGCTTAAGATCCAAGCAGGATCCCCACTTAAAGATCTGAGCGAGGGGTAATCCTGAGGGAACATGCATACAAAGACTCACACACGCAGCCAAGCTGACATCTGTGTCAGACACATAACAAGATCAATAAGAATACCTGCCGCCCGGCGCGCCACAATACTCACTTAAAATCATGTTTTAATCAATAAACTTATGTTTGTTTTATCTAAAGCCGTGAAATGTTGGATGAGTATGTGTGAAGGCCTTACTGAGAGCAAAAGCTGGTGCATATAAATTTCTTTGTTAAATTGACGGACCTGTGTAAATTAGCTTGCAGTCATCACTGAGGTGCCCTGATCCCTGCAAGACAGAAGTTCCCAGGATTACATCTGAGACTGGGGGTGTTTGCTGAAGGACTATCCCATGAATGGCTAGTATGAGTGCATTTCCACTGGGTGAGAGATCGATTACACCCTGGAGGCTGGTGTGAGCTGATGCAGGAGTAGGGGTTCACACAGTAAGGCGGAGTAAGTTGGAGCCCTGGAGTGGAGAACAGAGAGGCACAGCAGCACACCAGTCCAAATTGCAGGAGAGGAATGTCACAATGATACAGATGGGCAAGCTATACGGAATGGAACAAAGACTGAGAGGGACTGTGCCCTTACACTGCAGAACAATAGCGGTGACTTTGGTGTAGCCTTTGAGGGCTTAAAAATCCCATGGCTCATTTTTCAGAAGACATACCACAAAGGGCTTGTCTGCACTTAAAATACACCGGTGGCAAAGGTGTGCTTCAGTGTAGATACTACTTGCACCGCTGGGAGGGTTCACCAGTCACTGAAGATAATCCCCGCCTCCCAAAGGGGAGACAGCTCTGTAAACAAAAGCATTCTTCCATCAACCTAGTGCTGTCTACACAGGGACGTCTTAGCACCATCACCACTCTAGGTTATTTTTCACACCCCGACTGACATAGTTAAACCATCCTATTTTCAAGTGTAGACCGGACCTAAGACCTGTTGTCTTCCTGCCTCGTCCTTCCCTCTCGCAGCACAGAACGTGAACAGATCCTTATTGGCAATGACCTTTTCACGCCCAGGAAATCTCCTCAAAGAAGACAACCCACATTTTCTTAGGCATTGGAAAGCAAGATTACTCTTTGGCTCCCAGTGGCAATCCCCTGGTAGCTGCCACCAGTAATAACTGAAGATTTAACTACAGCTGAGTGTGATCCCTAGCCATTACACACATTCAACTTTCACACTCCTGCTCACCTTCCATCAGGGGTTTCCGGTGGCATTAGAAGCCTCTTGAGAGGGACAGCCTTCTGTTTGCAGCGTGACGCCTGTAGGGCAGACCCCCCTGCCTTTGCATGGACTTTCTCTGTCGTCCTCTCAGGCAGGGTCACTGGTGACAGCACACCATTTGTGGCTCACTCCACCACACTTAGCCTTTTTCCATGGTGCTGAGAGAGGAAGAAGAAAAGGGTCATCAGTGCCATGGAAGTGACTGAACTATCCTGTATTCCTGGCTGAAAACCCACAGGTGCATTTCCTTGCCGCCTACTGGAAAAACATGAGGGGAAGAACCTTTAAAGACAAGAGAGATTATCTGGCCAAAGTGCATATGAACCACTTCCAACTGATCCATGCGCATGCTACCTTGGCCAACAGAAGAATTTCCTGCATCAGAGACCAGGAGGCTGCTGTCTGCAAGCACAGTACTCACCCAAAAGCCTACATGAGACATCCGTCCCATAGCGACTGTCAGAGACTGAGCAAGCTGTGAGCCACTAAGATCCTCACTCAGAGTCACCCACAACTCAGTGCCACAGTCCAAAGTCTCATGCCAGAGTGCTGCTGCCTGGAACCATGACACTATTACTCCAACACCAGTAATCAGATGCCACAATATTAAGAACTAAATATCAGTCTGATTAGGGAGCCATGTCCACACTGTTACGAAGCAGATAACCTGAGACATTATGTCCAAGGGAAGTCTTAAGGATTCCAGGGCCCGGGGCAAACATCTAGGATGGGGCCCCCACACTGTGTGAGGGGCCCCATCCTTGACTTCTGCCCCCTCCCTCAGCTTTGCTGGAGGCCCCACCAGCCTCACCAGGGCCCCTGCCAGCCCCCTGACCCCCCCCCCGTCAGTGCCCCCGGATCCCCCCACCAGACCCCCAGGTCTGCTGCTGGGCCCCCGGCCCCCACCGGCCTCACTGCAGTCCCTCTGGTCCCCCACCACCACCTCCACTGAGGACCCTGCCACACTCCCACCGGGGCCCTCACCACCCCTGCTGCTGGGCCTCCCGACCAGCTCCCCACCAGAGTAGCACAGGAGGGCCCCCATGGGGCTCTGGGTGGCTGCCCCTCCTGCCTACCCGCTAAGACCACCTATGATTATGTCAGGCTGCAGTGCCCCAGTATATCATGGTGTGAATGCACAGATTTACTAGGCCAGGATTCAGGGCCTATCCCAGAGCACCAATGCCAAGACTACTGTACCAATGGCTTTCTTATGCAAGGATTCGAATCTTCCATGCAATGACGCCAGGTCTCGGTGCCACCTGCTGATTCAGCCCCCAAGTGTCAAGAGTGAAAATCTAAGCCCACCCTCTACAGACCGCTGGCTGGGGAGAGAGTAACAATTACTTGTTCATCTGTGGGGATTTTTATCTTATTTGGAGAGGAAGATGCAAAGCAAAGAAACAAAAACCACAGCTACAAAGGGCCTCGCGCGGCTCTGAGTAAGCCTAATTGAAGCCCCGCTTTGTTAATCATCACTCACTCCATTCTCAACTGCACAAATGAATCTTGCTCCCATTATGCTAAAGAGCACCCGCTTCCTCCTCATCTCAGTGCGACGGCATCGCTGCCTAATTGCTTTATCTTTTGAAAAGTGAAAATGGCCCCTGAATTTAATCACTTCCTGTGCAGCGAAGAGTGGGAAGGCAGGGTCACGAAGGAGAGGGAAATGGCTGGTTTGAGAAGACAAAAATAAATCGGGCCCCTTTTGATCTGTGTGTGCAAAGAACCCTCCACACATATCTTCCCACTCCCATGTGGAAACCTTGGGTAGGGGGAGTCAGCTTCCTTCAGAGCCATCTTCCCTGCCTGCTTGGGCTTCCGGTGTGCAAGGATGCTGGAAACAGGAGATGTTCCAGTTAGAGCCTGTATTGCATTTACACATCTCCTCCTCCTCCTGAGGGGGGATCCCCACTTCCAAGGGGTCCCTGGAGGCTGGCAGACCCCCAGGGAGCCCTTAGCAGAGCAGTTCAATGGCACAGCCTTGCCAAGGAGCAGAGATAAATCCTCCTTTCCTGTGTTAGGGGGCCAGGCCCTCCCTTCCTATGTGCAAAAGTCTGTGAAAGGAACCTTACGGTGTGCCCTGTTCCCATGTGGGTAGGATCTGGCCCTTTGTGAGGCTGCCTTTGCAGACATTGCTACTGATTCTCCTGCCACAGATGTAGGGTTTTTCCACCAGGAACAGCAGAGGGTCAATGGTTAAAGTATAATTTGACAGGCCCTGGAACCCACCTAATCTCCAGGCCTGCTTCCCGTATTGTCTGGGCCCCCTTCATGCATGTGTGGGCCCCAGCCCAGGTAGGCATTTGCAACCACTTCTCAGTACCACATGCATCGGTTATTGCTCCATAAAAATATTTATAATTTTATATGGCATTTATGTCTATAGCAATTATTGTCACAAACTAGCAAACACTGCATAACATTATAAGTATTCCAAAGGGGTAACCGTGTTAGTCTATTGTAGAAAGACAACAGAGTCCTGTGGCACTTTTAAAGACTAACAGATTTATTTATCGGATGAGCTTTCGTGGGAGAAAATCCCACTTCGTCAGATGCTTTGAAGATGGGAAAGTTACAGAATGGCAGGAAATTAAATGCAGGGGTGCCACAGGACTCTGTTGTCTTTCTATAATAAGTATTGTGATTAACAATGGTGGGGTGTAGGACCTGCCAGCTGCCAGGGCAGGGCGGAACATGTGTTCCGCCAGATTTTTCTATTTTTAAGGGCCCCGGAACTCTGGCCCCTCAAATTTGTGGGCCCCGGAACTGAATTCCAGTATGTTTTCCCTTACTTTAATCCCTGCAGAGGGTTCAGCTGCCACCCAAACCAGTGCAGGAGCTGAGCAGATCTTGGGAAACCTGCAGAGGCCAAGGACGTCCACCCAAAAGCCCTGCCTCTGTACAACGGCTCCCAGTCTCCCTCTGTCCCCTTCAGCCTTCATCAGTGTGCTAGAAGGGTCATATTGATGGGCTTCCAGCCCCAGAGGGTCGCAGGCAGGCATCCTAGCAAAGTCCCTTGAGTGGGTGAGGGGACAATGCCTCTCCAGAGACAACCCTCAGCATAAGCCACTGTGCATCTCAGAGGGCCACTGCAAGGAGGCTGCCAGCGAGCAAGAAGGGGAGAGAGGGTCTTCTGGGGGTGCCATGATTAACTATCCCCATTCTCACTGCACACAGAAACAGACGATGCAATATAGCCCCACAATGACAACATTAAATGAGGCCGGTAGGTAGAGCGCACCCCCCCTCCCCACACACCCCCGCCACATTGGTCAGAGTGCTGTATGACAGCATAGGTCCAAATACAGCACAGTAAAACTCCAGGATCGGACTATGACTGTGTTGAACATCCCAGCCTGGCTTCTCAACTCCACCAAGGTCAGGAAAGCAGACAGGTCTCCGTCACTCACCTAAACCGAAATCAAAACAAGCTGAAAGCAGCAGGAAATGTTCAGTCAAGCTGCCCCCGATTGGGTGCGTCTACAGCCTTCCTTTCTGTGCTTCACACAGCCCCCTCAGAGACCTTCCCTTGTGTAGACAGCACTCTGCCATTTATTTATAGGGCTTCTCGCACCTGCTGTTTACACATTAGTGCAGTCAGAGTATTTACAGGGCTAGGAGGAGGTGAAGTGGATGTGTCTATTTTCCTTTTCTCTCTCTCCTGCATGTCCCCCTCCCCCACACTTCCTTCCTGTGCTCTTTCATCTAGTCTCAGTGTTAATGGGCTCATTAGCTACTCTGCCCCATTCAGAGCCTGTGACCAGGAATTTATCTCCTTAATCAGGCCTTCACTGGGGTCAGGGCCCCATTAACGCCCCTGTGGGCCTGGGGCTATTAGATTTTGTGAGACCTTTGGTGGACCACCAGCCAGCCTGAGGGCAGGGCAATGGGGCTGGGTGCCATACTTACACTGGCGTTCCCCATTGGTGGCAGCACAACATGGGAGCGTCTATGGGCCCATGTCCTGCTTTCCCTTCGCTATGGGGATGACAGGTGCCGTGATGGGCTCTGGTCCCTGCGGCTTCCTCGCTGTGCCCAGTTTAGGGATGGAGAGGCCAGAGGACACCCTGGCTGTGATGGGGCGGGCTCCTCCAAGGAGGGTCTGGCTGGTGCCCTTCTCCAGGACATGGCCCCCCCTCAGTACACCCTGGTGACTGGGTGGGCTGGCTCTCGGTGCTGTGGTGCAGCAGTGCTCTAGAGGCTGGGAGCACTGGAGCTGGAGGTGCTCTGAGGCTGGATTTATTTTTGCAGTGCCCCCCCTTAGCCCAAGGCCCTGAGCTGCAACCCCTAAAGCACCTGAAAAAATCCAGCCCTGCATGGAGGTGGGGAGCTAGGGGTTAAACAGTGAATGGAGTGCTGGTTCACTTACTGATTCCCAGCACCCTGTCACCACCTCCCCTCTCATCTCCCCCACTAAAAATTCAGAATTCTGTTTCACAGGAGATTTTGAACCTTTTTGGGTTAGTTCTGATTCAGAACAAGAAATGTGTTGAAATGGCAAACTTTCCCTTGCAACAGAAAATCCCATTCCTGCCCAGCTCCACTCTCCTTCTTTTGATCTATTCTGGATCGCTGCATTTTGGGGTTTCCAGTGGTTTGAATTCAGCCCCATGTTCCAGAGAGGTTTTGAGGGTATGTGCCCTCTCCTCTTCAAGGAATTTTATTGGCGGCCTAAGATTGAAGAATATTTTTCTCAGTGAAAGTACTAGTCAAGGCTGCTGAGCTGTCTCATCTCTCATTTCTTTTTGCCCTCAATCCATTGTCTTATGCAATTAGGACACACAATAAAAGTAAAGACAGCCCAGTGAGTCAGTCACTCTCCAGCTAAATCGTCATCCTTGTTAGATGTAACCAGGCTGGAAAGTTCAATTCAATCTGTGCTTGAAGCAATCCCTGGGTTTTCCTTCTTTTCTGGGTAGAAGATAACCAATCAGAAGCTCTGCTGATGCATGCGATGTTCTTGCCTCATCTCTCTTCATCTTCCACTCCTTGAATACCTAATTGGATTGAGTTGGGTCACTTATTGTGGACAACTGACTCTGATGCACTGACTACTAACCCACATTCCATGCTGTGGTTTCCCATGGTGCTACTCTACAAACGTAATATTCTCTCTGGAAAAACGATAAGCCTCACATTAGCAGACGTAAATGAATGTCACCTGAAAGGGTAGGAAAAATAAACAATGTCAGCAATTTTTTCTCATCCCATTCCAGTGTTTTTGATGACCTGCAGTCTTGGGATATTCTGTTTAATGTTGGGATATTCTAGGATTGCATTTCCCTAATGTCAGTCAGGTAAATTGTCAGGTAAGTTTTAACTCTGCCTGTTAAAATTTACATCTTATTTCCAAGTTGAATTTGTGTAGCTTCAACTTCCAGTCATTGGCTCAAGTTGTACCTTTCTCTGATAGATTCAAGAGCCCATTATTAAACATTTGCTCCCCAGGTAGAAGTGTGATCAAGTCACCTCTTCACCATCTATTTATTAAGCTAACTAGATTGAGCTCCTTGAGTCTCTCTCTGGAAGGCAGGTTTTCTAATCCTTTTATCAATTTGTGGTTCTTCTCTGAACCTCCTTTTTGAATTGCAGACATCAGAATAGGACATAGGATCCTAGCAGTGGTCACGCCAGGGCCAAACACAGAAGTAAAATAACCATTCTCCTCCTACTCAAGATTCCTGTTTATGCATCCAAGGATAACATTAGCCCTTTCAGCCACAGACACACACTGATGATCCACCACAACTCCCCAATTTGTTTCAGAGTCACTGCTTCCCAGGATAGTCCCCCATCCTCTAAGTACGGCCTGCATTCTTTGTTCCTAGATATCTACACTGACATTTAGCCATAATAAAATGACTATTGTTTGCTTGTGTTCGGTTCACCAAGTGATCCAGGTGACCTGACTTCTTTATTATTTATCACTTCCCAATTTGTGTCTCATCTGGAAACTTTGCAGGATGATTTTATATTTTTTGCTAGGTCATCAATAAAAATATTAAACAGTGTAAGGACAAGAACCAATTGCTGCAGGACACATATTTAATAATGATTCTCCATGTACAGTTACATTTGAACACCTATCACTTAGCTATCTTTTAATCAAATTGGATTTGGTACCACGCCAAACTCCTTACAGAAGTCTAAGTACCTTACATCAATACTATTACCATTATCAACCAAACTTGTAATCTCCATCCAAAAAAATATCAAGTTTATTTGACAAGAACTGTTTTCCGTAAACACATGTTGATTGGCATTAATTATATTACTCTCCTTTAGTCCTTTATCAATTGAGTTCTGTATCAGCTGCTTTATTATCTTCCCCAATTCATCCTATTTACCTTTTTAAAATACCGGCACAACATTTGCTTTTTCCCAGCATTTCAGAACTGCCCCGGGTTCCCGAGACTTATTAAAAACGAGCAATAATGGTCCAACAAGTTCAGCCAGCTCATTTAAAATCCTTGGATGCAAGTTACCTGGACCTCTTGATTTTAAAAAGTTTACCTTTAACAGCTGCTGCTTAATATCTTCCTGAGGTATCAGGGGAACATAAGGAATGTTATCATATGATATGATTAAATCATCTTGTTTTTCTCAAACACAGCACAGAAATATTGATTGAACACTTCTGCCTTTTCTGCATTATGATTGATAATTCTACCATTTTCATCTAGCAATGGCCCAATTCTATTGGTGAGGATTTTATTTTCCTAATATGCTTTTTAAAAAGCTTCCTTTTATTGTCCTTAACTCTGTCAGCCACAGAGTTCTTTTTGTATCTCTTTGCTTCCTTTATCAATTTTCTACATTTCTTAACTTCTGGTTTATATTCAATACTGTCAATTTTCCCTTTTTTCATTTGTTATATATTATTAGTTTTATTTTTCATAGCTGCCTTCAGTTCTCTTCTAAACCAGCTCTGCAGCCTTCTTCCTTGATTCTGAGTTTTGGAACAAACTGGGTAACAAAATGGAAGAACTGGAGCTACTGGTAGAGGAAGTGAGACCAGATATTATAAGGATAACTAAAACGTGGTGGAATAGTAGTCATGACTGGTGTACCGGTATTGAAGGCTATGTGCTCTTTAGGAAAGACAGCTATAAAGGCAAAGGTGGGGGAGTGGCATTGTATATCAATGAGGCGGTAGACTGTAGGGAAATTAAAAGTGATGGAATTAACAAGACAGAATCAATCTGGGTAAAAATCACGTTGGGGAAAAAAGCTACTAAAGTTTCTCCTGGAATAGTGCTTGGAGTGTGTTACAGACCGCCGGGATCTGATTTAGACATGGATAGGGACCTGTTTAAGGCCTTTAAGGAAGTTAATACTACTGGGAACTGTGTAATTATGGGAGACTTTAACTTCCCAGATATAGACTGGAGGACATGTGCTAGTAGTAATAAGAGGGCCCAGTTTTTCCTGGATGTGATAGCTGATGAATTCCTTCTCCAAATGGTTACCGAACCAACGAGAGGGGATGCCATCTTAGATTTGGTGCTGGTGAGTAGTGAGGACCTCATAGAGGAACTGGTTGTAGGGGACAACTTAGGTTCAAGTGACCATGAGCTAATTCAGTTCAAACTAATTGGAAAGATAAACAAAAACAAATCTGTGACCAGGATCTTTGACTTTAAAAAGGCTAATTTTAGAAAACTGAGGGAATTAGTTGGGGAAGTGGACTGGACAGAAAAACTCAGGAATGTAAAGGTAGAAGAGGCTTGGAATCGCTTCAAATCAAAACTGCAAGAACTATCTGAAGCCTACATTCCAAGAGAGGGGAAAAAATTCATAGGCAAGAGTTGTAGACCTAGCTGGATGTGTAAGCATCTCAGAAAGGAGATTAGGAGGAAGCACAGAGCCTACAAGGAGTGGAAAAGGGGAGAGATCAGCAAGGAAAGCTACCTTTTGGAGGTCAGAACATGTAGAGAGAGAGTTAGAAAGGCAAAAAGTCAAGCTGAGCTGGACCTTGCGAAGGGAATTAAAACCAATAGTAAAAGGTTCTTTAGCCATATAAATAGGAAGAAAACAAAGAAAGAAGAAGTGGGACCGTTAAAAACTGAGGATGGGGTGGAGGTCAAGGATAATCTAGGAATGGCTGAATGGCTAAATAAGTACTTTGCATCTGTTTTCAATGAGAGTGAAGTTGAGCTGGGGGATAGAGGTAGGGAAGCTAATGGGAACAAGATCATGAATGTGGAAATTACCATACCTGAGGTAGAAGCCAAACTTGAACTGCTGGATGCGACTAAATCAGGGGGCCCAGACAATCTCCATCTGAGGATACTAAAGGAACTGGCTCATGAAATTGCCAGCCCTTTAACGAGGATTTTTAATGAATCTGTAAACTTGGGGCTTGTACCGTATGACTGGAGAATCGCTAATGTAGTTCCTATTTTCAAGAAAGGAAATAAAAACGATCCGGGTAACTACAGGCCTGTTAGTTTGACCTCGGTAGTATGCAAGGTCTTGGAGAAAATTTTGAAGGAGAAAGTACTTAAGGCTATAGAGGATAACGGTAACTGTGATAAATTACAACATGGCTTTACAAAAGGGAGAGTGTGCCAGACCAACTTGATCTCCTTTTTTGAAAGGATAACGTATTTTTTAGATAAAGGGAATGCGGTGGACCTAATTTACTTAGATTTCAGCAAGGCATTTGATACAGTTCCACATAGGGAGTTATTAGTTAAGTTACAGAAGATGGGGATTAATATGAATATAGTAAGGTGGATAAGGAACTGGTTAAAAGGGAGACTACAGCGGGTCATATTGAAGGGTGAACTGTCAACCTGGAGGGAGGTTACCAGTGGAGTCCCTCAGGGATCTGTTTTGGGACTGATCTTGTTTAACCTTTTTGTTACTGATCTTGGCACAAAAAGCGGGAATGTGCTAATAAAGTTTGCGGATGACACCAAGTTGGGCGGTATTGCCAATACAGAGAAGGCTTGGGATACCATACAGAAAGATCTGGGTACCCTTGTAAACTGGAGCATCAGGAATAGGATGAAATTTAATAATGGGAAGTGCAAGTTCATGAATTTAGAGACAAATAACAAGCATTTTTCCTATACATTGGGGATGCATCAGTTGGAACGGAGTGAGGAGGAGAAGGATCTGGGAGTATTGGTTGATCATAGGATGACTATGAGCCACCAATGTGATGTGGCCATGAAAAAAGTTAATGTGGTTCTAGGATGTATCAGGAGAGGTAATTCAAGTAGAGACAGGGAGGTGTTAGTGCTGCTGTACAAGGCACTGGTGAGACCCCACCTGGAATATTGCGTGCAGTTCTGGTCCCCCATTTTTTAAAAGGATGAATTCAAATTGGAACAGGTGCAAAGAAGAGCTACAAGGATGGTCTGTGTAGTGAAAAACCTGCCCTATGAGAGGAGACTCAAGAAGCTTGACTTGTTTAGCCTAACCAAAAGAAAGTTGAGGGGGGATATGATTTCTCTCTATAAATACATCAGAGGGATTAATATCAGGGAGGGAAAAGAATTATTTGAGTGCAGCACCAATGTGGACAGCAGTACAAATGGTTATAAACGGTCCATCAAGAAATGTAGGCTTGAAATTAGATGCAGGTTTCTAACCATTAGAGGAGTAAAGTTCTGGAATAGCCTTCCAAGGGGAGTTGTGAGGGCAAAAACCATAACTGCTTTCAAATCTGAGCTTGATAAATTTATGGAGGGGATGGTATGATTACCCTGTTTTGGAAATTGACTGATATTTGGCTACGGGTGGTGGATTCACAAGTGGCCCAAGAGGGGAGAGTACATGGGGTGGGTTCTGAGTTGTTACATAGAATTGTTTCTTGGGTAACTGGTTGTTGAAACTTGCCCACATGCCCGGGGTTTAACTGATTGCCATATTTGGGGCCAGGAAGGAATTTTCCCCCAGGACTGATTGGCCTGGGGCTCTGGGGATTTTTCGCCTTCCTCTGTAGCACAGGGCATGGCCCACCTACCGGTGAATTCTCTGTATCTTAAAGTCCTTAAATCATGATTTGAGGAGGTAAATAACTCAGTCATAGGTTTGTGGCCTATTGCTGGAGTGGGTGGGTGAGGTCTTGAGGCCTGCATTTTGCAGGAGGTCAGACTAGATGATCGTACTGGTCCCTTCTGACCTTAAAGTCTATGAGTCTATAAGCAATTCCCAATTATCATTCACATTTTTCTGATTAAATTCTTCTTCCAGCTGATCTGGCTCTTAATTGTTTTCATCTTTGTGAAACTGGCCCTTTTAAAGCATCAAGTATATATTTCGCTAGTCTGGACTTTATTCTGTTTGCTTGTTATAAATGCGATCCAGTCATGATTACTGGTATCTAAGTGGCAATTTCCTACTGAAGATCACGAGGGGAAAGCAAAGGGTTCTTGCATTGACTTCTTCACATTCTCACCCAACCAGAACTGAGCACAGTTTGGAGTCCTTTGATTCCCCCATCAACCTGCTTTTAGGTTTGGGCACCATGTGGAGATTGCTCTGGTTTTATTTGTTGAAGATCATTATAAATAGCTATGCTATGCTTATCTCTGAGTTCTTTTCACCAATAGATCTCAAAGCACTTTATTCCGGCAGGGAAGTGCCCAGATAGATTAAGTAAGAGGCTAAGGGGAATCAGTGACCGAGCTGGGAAGAGAAGCCAAATTTCCAGAGATCACAGCCCGTTGCCAGACCACGCTGTTAGAGGCAGGCAAACACAGCCCCAAAGTATTCATGAATATTCATCCAAATAAAATCCACCAGTTTGCTTTCTTGGCATTTTCAGGTGGCATTAGTTATTAAACTAACATCAACTCCATGAGCATGAGCAGTCTACATTATGTCCTACTGCTCTTTTCGGGTGCATCGACACTGGCAAGTTAGGTCGACTTAAGGAGACTTAAGTCAACCTAAACAAAGCCACGTCCACACTGGGCTTTTATTGAGTCAACTTCAGCACTTCCTTAAGTTGACTTAAGGAAAGCTTAAGTCAACTTAATAACACCTAGTTTTAAGCCTTAAGTCGACTCCTTAAGTTGATTTAAAGCCAGTGTGGATGGGGATTAGTGCCTAAGTCGACCTTATTAAGTCGACTTAACAAAGTCAACTTAACTTTTCTAGTGTACACATAGCCTTCATGTCCCAGAAGACAAGAACAGCTAGACAAGACAACTCTTAACTGAGTTGCTTCCTCTAAGGATGCACTCCTTTGGATGCCTAGCAGAACTCAGCAGGAATTCTATGAAAAAGTCCAATTTTGTTGTTGTTGTTCCATAATGGAAGAAAAAACTCTTGGAATTTTTCACTGAACGGCTGCCAGATTCCCCAGCTACCTAGCCAGCAGCCTGCCCATACATTCTCCAGGCAGGCAGCTCATGCAGAGAACAGGTTGCCCAGTTCCCCAGTAAGTCAGCGGATCTGGAGAGCCGGCATCTGGGAAAAGTTATCTAGGTAGGCTGCTCTGGACCTAAGGTTTCTCGAAGCCTGGGCTACTGAGGAGCCAGGCTGGTAAACTGGGAGGAAACCAGGCAGCTTTGGAAACCGGTGGGATGGGCTCTGTCAGAAACCTGTCTTGTCTTTGTCAAAATTTTGTCAAAAATCAATACATTACCACAGAAAGTTTACGTTTTGCCAAATCACCATTTTCCAACAGAGAAATGTTCTCTCTGAAAATTTCAACTGACTTTAATGCCTAGCCCTGACTTGAACTTTGACTAGATCTCAATTGAACAAATACCTCAACAGACTATTTGTGACTATTTGAATATGGCTGGCTAGTGAAGCCAAACATCACGCAAGGGACTGCTTTGGCATTCCAATGCTTCAGTGGAAAGACTGCCCCCATTCACAATACCGGATCTAAAACCCATCTGTGACAATACATCTGGCATGAGGGAATCACCTGCATATAATAGTTTTATACAGTTTGCCTTTTGGGAATTTCAAATTCAGAGTGTCAATTCAAGATCCAAGACTTGGATCAGAACATCCTAAGCTAAAGGAAATTCAGATTTGGATCTAATTCCAGATCCAAAATTTGCTACTTGAGCCCATTTCCATTCAAATTACGTAAATATGTTGGCCTATTCATGCTTTATAACATATTTAAAAAATAAACACGTTGAGAAAGTCTAAACCTGAGTAATAGTTCCAATACAATTTGGTGCCAGTGCAAAGACTTAATTTTCCTATAATAATCCAGCTGTTATTTTTGTACCACGGGGACCCTACCCATAAAGGAATCATTTTTCCTTCTTACTGAGTGGTTGATGGTGTGTGATGCACAGCCTGAAGGCTCTTCCCACACCTAGAATTTCACATCAATCCAGCACGCAATTTTTTGTGCAGGTCACCAACCCTAGAATTAAAAAAAGACCCATAGGCAACATAACACAAAGAGTTTATTGGTCTGTGAATTCATCTGCAAAGCTAGCGACAGAGATTTGCTCCATACACTTGCTCCCCAGGCTTACATGTCCTATTATGTTTTGAACTTTGAACTATGTGACGTCAAGATGCTCAGAAAAGACACATTATTTTCCCTCTCTTCTGAGTCAGGTCTTTGGGCAAATACCACAAACACAGAATGATATTGCTCAGCTTCAAACCAAATACATCACAGAGATTATCAAACAGCTCAGGCACGCAATTGCACTGTTATCACAGCTGCATGCTTACACTGGGCAGCTGTACACGTCAGCAGCTAATTAGATACATTTGTACACATCATAAACTGTTCAGCATGCACAGAAATTCTGGGCTTAATTTCAGTGCACAGTTGGACGCTTCTAATGCCTGAAAATCTGGCCTGCCTTGCTGTTTTAAAATGAATGTTTGTCTACTTTAAGCTATCCAATTTAGATATTTTATAAAGCGGAAGATAAATCAGAAGCCACGAAACAGGAAAGAAATAGCCACTGAAATGTAGTTTCTCTCTCAAAGTGCATGAGAATAATCCAAACAACCCTCCAAGCCTCCTTGCTTCTCCAGTTTGGGAGGCCCATGTCATACATCATGACTAGTGTACCCTAAGCTTCAGGTTAGGAACTCTGCACTGAGGCACTTCCAGGAGTACAGTGTCCTTTTGCACCATCCTGGGGCATTGGTTCAACATGAGGGAATTCTGTAATTAGCACCCAGGCCTACTCAACTCAGACCATATGTGTGTGCCACCTTTAATTAAAGTGCAGTATAAATGATTTGTGGTGTTATCAGACATGTGGTCCTGAGCTGCCCACCTACACTTCCATTCCTCGCTATGTCACTGGTTCAACAGCTGCTCAGAAAAGAAACATGACAGCCTTCAAAGCCCTAGGTTTCCTCTGATGACTCTCAGTTGCAACCTGATCTGGTCTGCCTGACCCTATTTAACTCGTGAGCCAGGCTGAAATAGCAGTTTGACTGGCTGCTGAAGAAACAAGAGCTCCCAGAAGGCTGGGGAATCCTGGCTGCTGGCTGGTTGTCAAGAGCTCAGGGTGACTGCTGATAATCTGCTGGTGTTCAGGGCTGAAATTATGCAGGTTCTACAGGACTTGAAGAAGTTCCTGCTGAACCCTGACTCTGGACACACATCTGGCAGTGATGGCTGCCTTTTAGCCACCTTTGGCTAGCCAGGAAGTGACACTCTTTCTGCCCAGATACAGACCCTGCCTTTGCAACCCACATGTTCACCTCTTCCAGAGCACATTACTACTGCTGTAACTGGGGACATATGTGACTACCAGTAGGCAGCTGAAGTGTATACAACAATTACTGGACAAGTCTCACCTTGACTATGTCCAGGCCTGCCCCACCTCTCTGAAGGGACTTTCACATAGTAAAGGCATCAGAGGCGGCCTTTGGCAATTGGGGGCCCTAGGTGAAGGCCCATTGTGGGGACCCCTATAGGCCTACAGTGGGGCCCCCTCTGGGACTCTCGCGCCCACCTTCCAGCCCCAGCTCCCCTCATGTAGCTCCAGCCCCTGGGCCAGCTTCTCCTCCTGCTGCCAACAAAGGCAGATGTGGCTTTTGAGGTAGTTGAAGCAGGTGATGGGACCCCTTACTGCTTGGGGCCTTAGGCATGCGCCTGCTTTGCCTACCCCAAAAGCCACCTCTGAAAGGCATCTTTCCAAGACCAACCTACAGTTGTGGAGCACAGAAGGAAGAAACAAAGCTACAAACACATGTACAAACGTGTACATGGGAAACAGCAGGGACTGTGATAATATTACCGTTTAGAGCCATGTCAGCGTTATCATTCGGTGTTGCACAGAGCCTAGATACCACAGTGGCACACGCCTTGAATACAGAGTGCAGTTCTGGTCACCCCATCTCAAAAAAACATATTTGAATTGGAAGAGGTACAGAGAAGGGCAACAAAACCGAGTGGGGATGGAACAACAAAACAAAAATGACTGGGGATGGAACAGTTTCCATATGAGGAAAGATCAGTAAGACGGGGGCTGTTCATCTTGGAAAAGAGATGACTACGATAAGATAGAGGTCCACGTGATCATTAATGGTGTGGGGAAAGTGAATAAGGAAGTGTTGTTTACCCTTTCACAGAACACAAGAACTTGGAGTCACCCAATGACATTAACAGGCAATGGATTTTAAATAAACAAAAGGAAGGACTTCTTTCCACAACACAGTCAACCTATGGAACTTGTGGCTTATGGTGAAGGACAAAACTCTAATGGAATTCAAAAACTGTGTAAGTTCATGGAGGATAATTCCACCAATGGCTATTAGCCAAGATGGTCAGGGATGCATCCCTGTGCCCTGGGTGTCCTAAGCTTCTATCAGCAGCTGCAACTGCACAACAGGAGATGGATCACTCAATAACAGCCCTGTTCTGTTCATTCCCTTTGAAACACCTGGCATTGGCCCCTGTTGGAAGATGGGTTACTGGGCTGGATGGATCATTGGTCTGACCCAGGATGGCCACTCTTATGTTCTTAAGCAGTAATAGGTCCTTTAGAGATAAATAAATGGATAGATGGAAACTTTGTTTGTATACATGCATTTTCCCCCACACATCAGTAGTAACATTTGGTTGACAGGCTTGGATAGAAGCTGATTAGGAGATGGAAAGTGTCTTAAAAACCAAATCACAACTAATGCACAGTTCCAGTGGACCCCAATCCTGTGTCATGTACCAGTCGAAACAAGGGATGGATTTCAGGTTTTTAAATGGCCAACGCAAACTCTCTCAACTGCCATTGAGGAGACATACTGTTAACTTCATGATGTGCAGTCATCCAGCAGTCCCAAAGAAAGACAGCATTACACACAAGAAGTAAAGCTAAAACAGACATCATTAATCATCAGGATGTCAGTAGCATCCTTCCAAGAAAGGCAGAAGTGTGTTACCAGGTGGCAGCTCAAGAGCTGTATAACTTCGGCTGCAGCTCTCCACTGGTACAAGCAGAGTCGTACTCCTTAGCAACCAGCCTACCTGTATCTAGGCCAGTTCTACACTAAAAAATTAGGTCAGTATAACAACATTGCTCCAGGATGTGAAAAACCCACACCCAGAAGTCAGCTTAACTACACTTTTATGTCCCTGTGTAGACAGAACCAGGTTGATGGAAGAACTCTTCCATTAACCTAGCTACTGCTCCTTGAAGGGGGAGATTAGCTATGGTGACGGGAGAACACTTCTCATCAACATAGGCTGCATCTACGGTGAAGCACCAAAACCTTGCAGTTGTACGCTATTGCATCCAAAGTGTAGACAGGTTCTTAGATCCTCAACTTTAAGAGCTCAGTTCCGCCACCCTTACTCAAGTGGAATAGCTTCCAACCCAAGGAACCCTATTGGATGGCAGAATAGGGGCCAAAGAGATATTTATAAAGGACTCCTAAAGTACACAGTAACAATTCAGGATAAAGATAACCAAGTAACACCGAGGCCACCAATAAGGATTTAATGTTCACTGCAACCAGGACATTTCCATTTCCAATTTTTTCTTACTGTCAGTCAGCATCCATGTGCTTGGGCTCCCTCAGAGCACCCGTGCAAAGAACTAAGTGGCTTGTCCCCTGGTTGAACCACATCTTACATTTCCACAAGGAGTTCTTTCTTTGAAAACAAGAAATAACATCCTTTGCCTTCTTTGCACCCAAGTTTTCAGCATGGGACGCATCGGAAGTAATTCTCCAGGCCATTCTGAGGGAAACATTTTGAAAAACCTCTGAGGGGTATCAATACAGGATGAAATCACCTAGATAAACCACAGTCAGTGCTGCGTCTTTCATGTATGATGTAAAACTGAGGACTTCACCATTTGTAAGTGTTATGTTCTCATAGCTCATCTTTCCAGTTGGGACATTAACTCAGATGAGCTGGCCAAAGACCAGTTCAGGTAAGTACATGTTGTTTCTTTAAGTCAGGAACACAGGAATTTCTAAATACAATCAGACCAGTAGGCCATGTAGTCCAGTATATGGTCTTTGACATTGGCCAGTCAGAAAAGAACAGGCAGGAAACCTTATGATGGAATACTCTTCCTATAGGGGAAGTCCCTTCGTAACCTCCATCAGTTAGTTGTTAGCTTGCCTGAAGAATGCTTTAATTATCCAAATAGCAGGGGGACATGGATTTTATTAAGATAGTCGGGTGCTCAGATAATCAAGAGGGCAGGAGCCAAGCAGCAATGAGGTAGCCTTTCCTGTGGCCAGGGGCTCGTCCTCTTTCTCTTCCTCACAGTCATGGCCAGAGGTCTCCGCACTATTAACCAAACTGCCACATCATCCAACTCCCTTTCTTGTCCGCCAACATGAGACATGCCCTGTGCATCGTGTGTCTCATGCTGGGGAACAAGGAAGGGTTTGGACACTGCAGAGGTTTGGAGAATAAGATTTTAGATAAACTGGAGTATTCTGTATAAATATGAAAAATCTTTACCCTGTCTAATGTAACTCTGGATGTTCTCCATAGTTCTTCCATGATAGTAAATATTAGAGTATATTAGCTTGTAATGTATTGCCCACATAAATGTCTAATTCTATTCTTTTAAATCCTATTAATAGGACTCAGTCAGGGTATATTTCTTCAATTGCTGCCCTACATACTTGTAAAATGGCCAGTATCTTCTGTCCCAGAGGTGGCATTCCTGGCGTGAAAAACGGATTTCAAGTGAAGTTTGTAAAGCACTGTGGGATCCTTAAATGGACAGCGTGGATAAATGTTGTTAATAACATTTGTGCAAGGGAATACCATTCCATCTGGTAAGGGAAGACAGTTAAATAAAGGTCAGAACACTGGCTTTATATTCTTCTCTGTATCACTACATTCAATTTCCATGAGACATGCATAATGTTCTGTGGCAAAGTAGTTAGCCAGTATTTGACATTGTGCTTGTAACCTGCTCCCTGTTTTACAAGTGATCTGACATTAACTTAACACTAAAAAGCTGCGCGGGGGGAGAAGAGGAATCCACTACTTCACACTTAGCTCTTTTCAACTGAATGGCTATTTTTGTCCAGGACCAACTGATCTCTGGCTATCCCATTTCACAAAGTTTCACAAAGCTTCAGGACAGGAACTTCATTTAAGACTTAATGTGTACTTATATCCGGACTCTATAGACAGGGCATCAAAGGTTCTATACTCATTGTCACTCAATGATTCCCCAATGCCTTTTCTAACATTATTAGGGACCCAGGAACAAATTCTCCTGTGTTCATTGCTCTCCAAATTCTCAGGTACACCCGTGCAACTCCACTTACTTCACTGTGGGGTCAGAAGCCCTACTAGGTTCTTTTTCCCCTCACAAATCACTGCCAACACTAAGCATTCTACAACCCAAAACTTAGCAATTTGATTTACAAGCCAGGCTAGATTTCAACTTCTTGTCCCAAAACAGCTAACTAAGGTTAAAACAGCAGTTAAGACACGACCATTCAGATTTTAATTTGGGTTCTTAGCTCGTTTGAGCCTATAGAGAAGCCTAGGTTTGAGTTTGAGGTGCTATATTGTCACTGCTATTTTAAGCTGTTTTAGCTCACCCAAGTTAAGAACACACTTTTTTTGTTAGTGTTGACATGCCCCAAAACAGTGCACATTTATTTTTTCCACTAAAGCATCTCTGACTCTGAATATGCACAAGGCCTGTTTGTGATCTCACACTGGTGTAAAGTGCCGCATTTGCTGGATTAAAATCTTCATTGTAAGTATAGTTTTAGGCAAATTTTGCCCTTTTGCCTGCTTACAAATCATTTGTGAATGAATATTCACCAAATTTCTTATGAAAACAAATTTCTTTCCCATTTGGTGTTCACAGATTGGTTTGCTTAGTCTGCCCTGAATTCATAGTTAGGGCTGCCACCTTTTGGCCAAAAAAAAAAAAAAAATAGGGACACATTCCCTGTAACATGAACATTTTATATAAAGTATTTAACAAGCCAATTTGCAAATAATTGCTATATAACTCTACATTTTAGCTTTCAAATTTCTGCCCGGGTTTAGTGCTGGTGAAGAATGTTGGACTGATGAAGACATTCCTGTTTATCTACAAGCCAGCTGCACAGCAAGGGCAAACCCACACTGCCCTGCCAGTGTGCCTCAGTCCTGATCTGGGATTTCATCTATGGATGACGGGAGTAGTTCAATCTCTATGGCCCATAGCCAGATTGCAATGTGGAGGTGGGGGACCCACGAAACCCATCTCAAGTAGAGGACACCAAACATCCACACAATGGGGACAGCTCACAATTCCAGCTAAACTGGATTGGAGTCAAACGGGTTGGCCTACACATGAAAAGCTCTACAGCCCATAAGAAATACCTTGAGATTACCAGTCCCTAAATAAGTGCTACTTTACAAATGGTTCAACACATACATGATATTACAGATAAAAATATGTTTAAAAAACTATTACAGTTGCAAAGTCAAGCATTGACAAGTAGGCAATGGTAGAATTAAATTTGCCCATGTAACCTTAACTCTGCTCCTTTATGTGTTAATGCATTAGGAAACAGCCTTTCACTGCATGATCATATATTGCTTTTCCACATTCTGCCAGCATTGTTTGAACCCAAGGCCTTGAGATTCACAACCACTTGCACAAAAGAAGAAAACCATCAATGGAAGAACACTGTTAACACATGCATGCCCCTAGAGGACCATGCTGCACACTGTGAGTGGGTCTCAGCTATTTTCAGAGAGTGGAAAGGTGCTGGGTATCGGTGTCTGTAAGTACTGACTCTGGAAAGGGAATGTAAACTATGAATTAGAGCTAGAAACCCTATGCACATAGATCTGGCACCTCTGACCTGAAAGGCTGTGTTTAATGGATGAGATTTAGGCCTGTCACATCAGAGACCTGGCTTCTCGCTCCATCTCTGCTAGAAATGACTTTGTGCGACCTTTCAGTTGATTTATCTGTAAATGACAGGACTGCTTCTTGCCTGCCTCCTAAGCAACGGGTGTGCATTACATGCAAACCAGTCAGTAAAAGAGATGAGACCAGGACTGCCGGTGTCCTAGCTTCCAGCCCAGGGCACCTTCCCCTAAGTCAAAGGAAGTGTGGGTACATGCCTACATACATACATTTTGACAGTCCCAGTTTGCCAGTCTCCAGAATGTAGGACAGTCCTTTTCATTTAAGTCACATGGAATTGTTTCTGTGCCTGAACTGAGTGCTGCAAACTTTTTGAACAGGACCATGAATGCATGAGCAATGTAGGCATAGTCTGGTTCGCATGCAGCTACTGACATTCATGCAAAGAGCAGCCACACCCCAAAAGTACCTGGAAACAAAAGGCCATTTGCAGGAATCATAGAATCATCAACACTGGAAGGGACCATTAGAGGTCAGAGTCCAGTCTTCTTGAATACTCCGTGTGATTGAGCGGCACAAATATGTCTGCGCCATGCTGCCAGTCCAGATTGGTTTGTGTAGGGCAGGACCTGCAATAATAATGGAGTGTTTCTTTCCTTGAAATTCCACCAAAACTTGATGCCCTGTCTTTGTGCCTTAACAACCTCCTTGAAACATACTCACTCGCTTTTCTGTCTTATTGCTACATTGCAACTGCCTGTGGTGGAAACGTTCCCCACCTGTGCTGTGAGAGTGCTTGGACCTCTAGCAACACTGGCGGCCTCAGATAATGAGTAAAATCAGTCAACACATCTCGTGTCCTTTTCTAACACTATTAATCTTTTATACTGACCGTGTTCTTCAATAGCATCACCCCTCCAGTGCTGTCAAATCACTGCCGCACATACATTCATTTATGAAGACTCACGATGACCCTGTGAGATGGGTCAGCCATCAATGGGGAAACTGAGGCCCAGAGAGCTGAAGTAACTTGTTCAGTGTCACACAGAGCCAGGAATTTGATAGGAGCATCTTTACTACCAGTTCCCTTCTTCTCTAGCTTGGAGACCATATTTAGCTTTCCTTCCTAGACTGGCTTTGCCATTTGGATTTAAGTTGCCAAAGCACATCTCAGCATCCAAAATGATGTTGATGTATTTAACTTTCAGGTAAAACATAACCAAGAAATATGGATCTTTCCAAATCTTTACACATTTATTTATTCCTAGTTTGAATGCTCTTCCTTCATTACTGTGGGAGTAAATGAAGTCAGGAAAGCCCCATGTTCTACCAGTGGATTCATAAACTCATAGACTCTAAGGTCAGAAGGGACCAGTAGGATCATCTAGTCTGACCTCCTGCACAATGCAGGCCACAAAACCTCACCCACCTGCTCCTGCAATAAGTCTCTAACCAATGACTGAGTTATTAAAGTCCTCAAATCATGATTTAAATACTTTAAGATATAGAGACTCCACCATTCCCAATGCTACAAAGGAAGGCGAAAAAACCTCAGAGCCCTAGCCAATCTGCCCTGGGGGAAAATTCCTTCCCAACCCCAAATATGACGATCAGTTAAATCCTGAGCATGTGGGAAAGTCTCACCCGCCAGTAACCAAGAAAGAATTCTCTGTAATAACTCAGAACCACCCACCCATCTACCCTCCCTTCTAGGCCACTGGCATATCCACCACTAATAGTCCAAGATAAGTCAATTACCAAGCTAGGCCGTCCCATGATAGCATCCCCTCCATAAATTTATCAAGCTCAGTTTTGAAGGCCGTTATGATTTTTGCCCCCACAGCTCCCCTTGGAAGGCTAGTCCAGAACTTTATTTCTCTGATGGTGAGAAACTTGTGTCTAATTTCAAGCCTAAATTTCCTCATGGACAGTTTGTAACCATTTGTTCTTGTATCCAAATTGGTGCTGTACTCAAATAATTCCTATCCCTCCCTGTATTTATCCCTCTGATGTATTTATGGAGTGCAATCATATTTCCCCTCAATCTTCTTTGGGTTAGGCTAAATAAGCCATCCTCCTTGAGTCTCCGCTCATAAATCAGGTTTTCCTTTCCACGGATCATCCTCATAGCCCTTCTCTGCACCTGTTCCAATTTGAATTCATCTTTTTTTAACATGGGGAACAAGAACTGCATGCAATATTCCAGATGGGGTCTCACCAGCGCCTTGTATAACGTCACTAACACTTCCCTATCTCTACTCAATATACTTCTGAGGCATCCTAGGACCACATTAGCTTTTTTTCATGGCCACATCACATTGGCAGCTCATAAATCATCCTGTGATCAGTCAGTACTCTCAGGTCCTCCTCCTCCTCTGTCCCTTCCAACTGATACATCCCCAACTTATAGGAAAAATTCTTGGCTATGTCTACGCTTGCAAGTTAGGTCAATTTAAGGAGGCTTAAGTCCACCTAACTTAGTCCCTGTCCACACCAGGCTTTCCTTAAGTTGACTTAAGAAATTCCTTAAGTCAACTTAATGAAAGCATAGGTTGACCTAATGAGAACCGCCGGTTAGGTCAACCTAACCCTTAAGTCAACTCCTTAGGTCAACATAAGCACAGTGTGGACGCTTAAGTCCATTTTATAGGTCGACCTAAGGGCAGTTAGGTCAACTTAGTAAGTCCCAATTCAGGGAAACCACTTTGTTAAATTGACTTAATAAGATCGACTTTAGGTCGACTTAAAGTGGACCTTATTAGGTTGACTTAACAAAGTTGACCTAACTTTTTGTAGTGTAGACATAGCCCTTGTTATTTGTCCCTAAATGCATGACCTTGACTTCCTATTATTAAATTTCATCCTATTCCTAATACTCGAGTTTACAAGGTCATCCAGATCTTTCTGTATAATATCCCAATCCTACAGAAAGATCTGGATGACCTTGTAAACGGGAATGACGTCTCCTGAGTAACCCAGCTGGATTTTCTGTAGCCAGATTTGTACCAGGGATAGGGGATAATGATCTCACTGTAAAACCACATCATTCACCAGCCAACATCATTTGCAAAAATTGATTGTAACCATCTAGGACTTCAGAAGTCAGTGATACACCATGGCCCCTTGGTATTTCAAGGTGACAGCAGGGATACAACTCAGATCCATTTGCTCCAAAATCCATAAGCTACCACAGGAGACAAAGAAGAATCTCCCTCACATCGAGCTGAGTTGCTCTAATTCCATTCTACAGAGAGAGGAAGTGGTCTCTATTGACATTAGCCAATTTTTTACAGTCAAAAATGAAATCACGTGGTGTTACTGCTGTGCTGCCAGCTAGTGCCACTGGGACCCTTTTTACATGTGTCCTCAGTTTCTAAGACAATCCCCACTTAAGACAACCTGCCCATGCCACACCATGGGAATGTCACCAGCTCACATGGCAAATCCAGCCCTGGCTTACCCCACAGCAATGGTTTCCCCAAAAGCAGGGGGAGGAGCATAGTTCTTAGGCACTGAAACAACAGGCCTGGTGGGAAGAGGCAGACAGAAGAAGCATTCTACAGGGTGAGAACCTACCCTTGAAGGAGAAAGCTGTTGGAATGGGGAAAACAGAGAAGCAGAAAGGACCTTAATGTTGTGGGTGAATCACAGAGGGGAAACGCCCAAAACACGTCCATATGGGAAGAAGATAGCCTCTCAGAGGTGGAACAGGCCCCTCTTTTAGCAGAGATTACCACATATCCATTTTCATTAAAGAACAGGGTGGCATATTGTTTTCTATGTCCCTTTCTGTATTCCTTCTGTCACAGAATACTCTTCAAAACCATGAGTAGAGCAGGCTGAGCAATGGAAATACAGATATACAAATGCATGGGCTGAACTCTGCCACTAGTTAGGTTCATATTAACCTCATTCATGAGGACACTAGCTATGCACTGGTAAAAATGTTCATGATTCCAAAAGTTTCAAAAGCTTTAGGGGAGATGATTATTCATCAAAAATGTGTGCTGCAAAGTGCATTGATTGCTACTCTCCTGTTTCAGTCATCCAGTCAGTGAGCAGAAACATTATCAGCTGAGTTAGGTGACCAGTCACATGACATGAATAATAAATAGCAAATACTGGAAGAGAACAGCTGGTGAATGACCTGTAGGCTGAAAATTGCTCATCCAAACATTAAATCTGTTCAGCAAGCTTAGGATCTAGTTTATGGATCATTCCAAGTAGAAAGCTGGCTAACCCAACAGAGAAAAGGGTCTTCTGATGGATTTACAGCACTGGTCACCTTCAGAGTTAAAATTATGTATATCCTGAGTTAGCTAATGCTGTCCTAAGAACAAATCTTTACAAAAAGCATTTAATTTAGTAGCAAATCCACTTCCCACCTTGTGCAGACTGCATTTCCTTTCACCAGGATATTTGCCTGGAAACTGAAAGGCAAACCCTGCTGAATGTTCTTCATGCATCCAAAGTCAGAATTATCTGTTAGCCACCTCACAGCTGTCTGCCAACATGGAAATGATTTGGGACTTATTAATACTGAACTGTCATTGTGCCCAGCTGGGCCACTCATGTTAATGGCCTGCCAGCAGCTCCTTTCCAAGCCTTTAAATTAGTAAGAGGCTGTTTGAAGTCACAGCAGTTGAAAATCAGCAGGGCAGTTACCACCTCTCAAGAATGAAATTCTTCAAAACGACTCTTTAGAAGACATACATATGTCTTTGTGCTGGGAGCTCGGTAGATTCCTACTCTTTACGGGACACCAGAAAACCGAGACGTTGCAAGAAGCAGGGGTGGTGTTGCAGTTGATGGCAGTAATGAACCAACACCCTCTCATCCCCATGGTACAAGGAAGTGCAACCCATATGTCCCTCTTTAAGAGGCCTATTGAGGGTGGGTTACCGTTGCTGGGCAGATTAGCTGCCCGCAACTAGAAACTTCTGGAAGCAGGGAGTGGTAGCATTTTGAGCATGCTCCACAGGGTACCCTGCTGGTGTGATGTGTTGTGGTCAGTCAGATGACATGAGAGCAGCAGTCTGTGCAGACAGCAGCAGCTTTGAGAAGAGCCCATGTGCTCAGTTTTCAGGAGAGATGCTGAGCCAGGAGTGAACAAGATGTTTTCTCCCTCTAATGGAGTCATCTGCAACAGACTTTGCAGACATGCATATGGGACTGAGGGCTGGTTCCAAAGGAGAAGGAAAAGCCTGCATGGAATGCTACAGAAGATTCCTGCAAAGAAAGAAGAGGACCCCTATTTCTTGCCACTCAAGCCTCTACACTGGAACCAGAGACTGTCGCTGAGAGTTGAGTGAACTCCATCTGGACTTTGGGACTCTTGGGTATCTTTCATGTGGGGTTTCTTTAGGGATTGTTCTTGGTTAATTGTATTTTGTTTTCTTAGGATAAGGTTTATTTAGTTAATAGTTAATAAAGTTCATTGTTATGTTTGGTTTTAGTAGTATTTTAATGTGGGAAGGTAACTCTGAGCAATCTTTGCTGTGAGTCCTGTACAGACTGGATCCTGGGTCTCCAGCTGCTTTCTCCATAGGGATTGGGATTGATTTCTGTGAGGCACTGGAGAAGGGCAATTAAATGAATTTTAGCCCACCCGAAGGTTACAGAAGCATTGGCCACTTGTGGTCATTTAAGATCCAAGATGTTCTCAGTAAGATTGGGATTCACCCTGATGTCCTAGATAAATTCTGGCATGAGTAACTTCATACCTCAATTCCCTGTGTAGTTTAACTTGCTTCAGTGTTGACTTCACACCCTAAAGTGCTGTGCTGCATTGCTGGGGGGAACTTTTAAAGTGTCGCCATGTTCCTCTCTGGTGTTCTCTGCATTTTTGTGGTGGTTGACATGATTCCTAAGCCTATAGGCGGTATCTAATGAGTTTTGGGATCCTTTGGAATGAAAGACCCTATCAAAATACATGACAGGATCATTTCTTAAATATTATTTAATTATCTCAGAGACTGAAACACAAGGAAGAGTTTTTGGACTTTTTAAAAAAAGGAGCTCCATAGGCAGCGTATAAGGCATCAAGATGTCAAACCACAGAAGGGTTTGGAATTTGCTGCTCCCATTTGGGCGGTGTGAGAGCCTTGTTCAGGTGCAGTCAGCTTGTGACTTGGTTTGAATTTTGCACTGTCGGTGACATGCACTCTCTCTGCAGCACATACGGATGTAGAGCTTGATTTCCTTCCTTTTTATTAGTGGTTCAGGTTACTGATCAAAAGCTGATGGGGTGAAGCATTTGAAAGGGCATTATATTATGGGAACTGTAAGGCTAAATCTTAGCAACTTGGTGGTGGTTTTGAAAATTTAGGGAGAAGAAGCTCAAAGCTACACAAGCAAAGAAATTCAGACTCCAGGTTGCCTCTCCATCTTTAACTCATCCCTATGGTCTCTATGCTGACATGATGAGGCAAAAGTAAAGCTAAATGATAATTTTGGATTATTCCAAGCCACTCCATGAGTGACAGGGCTGTTTCTTGGCCCTTTCACTCTCCGATTAGCTACTGTTTGTATTACAGAAGCTGAAATCTATGAAATTAAACAAAATTCAAAGATCAATGGTACTATAACATTGCAAGACAGCGCCACCAATTCCAGACCAGTCAAAGCAATTCTTTCATGCCAGTACAGACTGTGTCCCAAAGCAGTTCTATCACTTGAGTGCCTCTCTCCCACATCAGATGGGCTTTCTTATGCTATCTTGTGTCAGTTTGTCTCTCCTTAGCCATTATGTTCATTCATGCGGCTAGCCAAGGCCAATACAATTATTCCATACCAACACAACTATCCACGAGTCCATACTAACCACTGGGGTAATGAATGATGCCTGCAGCCTGGGGCACTTTTTCTATCCCTAGCAAAGTGCCACATGAACTTTCCCCTTTCTATTGTCCCCAGCCACACGAAGAAAAAGGATTATTCCAAGGGATGTCTCCAAAACTTACCTCAGTTTGCTACAGCCTTCCCCCAGTTCAACAGCCACATCAATATTCACGCTTGTCCATCAGATCTGGGGTTCTTTTTAAGCCAAGCCAATGGATTTTTGAGACCACTTTCTCTATGCAGCTTGACTCATTTGCCAAGACATCCAAGTTCACAAAAGAAAAAGGAAGATGTGATCTTCTGTTTCTGAGGGGGCCTCTTTCCCACCCCCACGAGCCTTAAGAGAGTTTTTCAGATGATGCAGAAGATTGTTTGGAAATCAGGAATCTTCCTAGACCAAAGTGTTGCAGATGCAAAATTCACCTTCCACCAAGCATTAGTACTTGCCTCCCTTCCTCTCCTCGGTACTGCAGTTCCAACTGAGTAGCTTTCTTTCTCTTTTTCAGTTTTGCTCCTCACCTCTTCCTGTGCTGTCTTACTTGGTCTTCCTTCCTGTCAATTTCAAAAGCTGCCAGACTGCAGTGTATGCAAATGTATGCCCCGTCAACTGAGAAAGTCTGTGACCCAGCTCTGAGAGTTAACCAACCCTTGGCCCCTTCTCCATTAGCAAAGTATGGGTTTGTTCTCACGCATGTCCTCTCATCACAACATATTCCTGCTCAGAGATGTCCACACTAAACCTGAACAGTTTTCAAACCAAAACCTAATGTTCCTTCACTGAGAAGCAGCGCTTGTCAGTTCTCTCTGGAATCTGAAAGTCAAGCTGTATTCTTTCTTCTGCGTACGTCATCACCTACAAGATCTCAGAACTCATGCTAAAATCGAGTGGAAATCTCATGAAACAAAATGGAATCCAGTCTGCCCGTCTGACAGTATGTTGGCTTTGCCATAGCAACAGAAGCAAACACCATATTTTTATCATTAAATTAAACATTATGTCTTGAAGAAACAGAGAACAGAAAGGGGCAGAAACAAAGTTTGCTTCTCCCACCGTCACTTTGCTGGCTCTGATGAGTACTACAACAGCTTTATAAATTTGCCATTGAACAAGTTACAGAGATGCTCACCACCATATACTGTTTTCAAATAAAGGATTCAGAAACTCAGCCACAAGTGAGTCTTATCTCCCTGGCAGACCACCTGGTAGTTGCTGTTGTCTGGAGAAATAAGGTTGTGTGAGCTAATTCCAATTTTTTCTCTCTGGTCTTTCAGATAAATGGTTTTGATCAGCCTCTTGTAGTCCAGTTTATTTTCTTTGCTTTGCTTTAGAAAGAAGTTTAACTTCCAGATCCCAGGATAAGTTTGCAGGGCTGGTGCTTAGAAATTCTTTTTCCTGAAAATTGAGCAAATTGATCAAGAATTTCCAAGAAATAATAACCAAGAAGGTCCACAATACCATTTTTCCTGAGCAACTTTTAACACTCTGGTTAAAGGTCACAAATGCACAATTTGAATGAATTCGGATACAGAGACTGTGGCCACAATGTGCAGTATTGTTCATACCTTTTGTGGATTATCCTGTGAGATGTTTAAGTTCAGTAAAAGGACACATTGCTACTAAATCTGTTTTCTTTCCAGGTGCTCAGTCTCATTCCACTGTAAAAAAATGGATGAAATGAACACACTGCAAGTTTTTCTAGCCATGATGGCTCAGAAGGAAGCAGTATAAACAAACAAATGAGGTGAAAGCAAATGTAAATGGCGCATCCTGTTTGACATCTGCCTATGGGATGAATTTGAAACTAACCGGTTGTTGTAATGAAGCAGCATCTGCTACAGAGAGCTCTGTTTCTGTTAGAATACCTCACAACCAAGCAAGGCTCTGATCAGTCTAATATCTTGGGGAGGGAGACAAAGTTACTTTTCAAAACAAATAAGTTTGTCACTGTTTTCGCTACATTTTTAAATTACATACTGTATTTTATTTTGGTTTAGACCGGCATCAAGGATCTCGCAAAATTTGGGGTATAAATAATCCTGGATTTTTAAGGCCTTTCTGTGTTCTGCAGAATCCAAGCTACCAGCTAATCAAAATTGGCAACATCTTGCCCTGTCCACTGTGAACAGAGCCTTCCTCACAAACGTGATATCTTTCAAGAGACAGCCTTCAACGAAGCACCAGCATCTGCAAAAATTGCACTCTCCCCTCAGTCATGCAGTTTGGTATGACACTCACTATTTGAGACCCAGGCCTTCCTAATTTTCTGCTCTGGTTGAAGTTTAGCCCAAGATCACATACAGACTTTGGATTTTGTTACACATGTTTTTTGCCCACTTCTATTGAAAATAAATCCCTATACTTCAGGAAGCAATGCATGGACCTCAGTGAGGTCACGGTTTGGAAGTAGGAGAGATCACCAATGTTTAGAGGCAGGGCCGGATTAAGGCAGGGGCTTTAGGGTCTGCAGCCCCAGGCCCTGACCTAATCCAGCCCCTGCTGAGCCACCATGGGCCTGCCTGCCCTGCCCTTGTCCCGAAGCAGGCAGGAGCATTGTGGCCTCTGGCCCCAGGGCCCCCGTTGGTGGCTGGCTGGGCCCAGACCCTGCAGCACCACTGAGCCGCAGGCTCCTCCACAGCACCATCAGGCTGTAGGTCCCAGATCCTGCCCCTCCTGCAGCACCCCCAGGCCATGGGCCCCCATACAGCACTGGCCAGCCAGGCAAAGCCACCCCACCCCAGGTTGGCTGCCATGTTGCAGGGGTGGGGTCCTGGGCTAGGGGTGAGGGAGGAATGAAAGTGGGCAACCTGGAGCCCCTTAATCCAACCATGCTTTGATGTGGTGCTCATACATAGCTGAGTCTGAGACCTGGCCTGGAAATCTGTGAACAGGTTTCCCAGGGCATGCTGGGGCACTGGTACTCTTTGTTTTCAGTTGGGCGTGTGGTGTGGACAGGTGCACTCCCTCACTGCCTGCGGCGCACCCTGCCCTCCATTCCTTTTTAGTGCTTTAACATTTACACTCAGGCCAGAGTACTCAAAATAGGATTCCCCTTCATGAAGTCTTTAGTCCTTTAGCCAACATCCAGAATTCTCCTGCATTGCATGCTGTAGCAATTTCTGCTCAACTTCTAACACGTGTCACATTCAGAAATATCCAGCAGCAGCAAGACTATGTTAAAGTAACACGTAACCCATGTGCTAAGTGAGAGTGTCTCTTTTAGGGAAGCTCTTGGGGCTGGGTTGCTCTTGCTGAGCAGATTTAGCTGCCCAGAACCAGAAGCTTCTGGAACGAGGTGTGGTGTGGTAGCTTTGACGAAGGTTTCCTGCTGCCGTGGTGGCAAGACGCTATGAGAGCAGCAACAATAGGAGATGCATTGAGAAATGCCCATGTCCTCAGTGTGTGATTGGGAGAAGCCGCGTCGAGCAGACAGCAAGATGTTTTCTCCCTGCTCTGGAGCCTTTTGCAGCAGAGTTTCTTTACATGTATATATGACTGAATGCTGGTTCATCAGTAAACTGACCGGATGGTGCCGGTTCCAGCAGAAGAGAAAGAGAAGCCTACATGGATTTCTGCTGAAGATTCCTGGTGCCAAAGAAGAGGAGAGCTGCTTCTTTCAACTTGAGCCTTTGAACTTGGTGAACAGAAACTATAACTGAGCTTCAGATGAACTCCGCCTAAACTTTGGTGCATCTCCCAGTGTTTCTGTGGGGACTGTTCTGTTTAAATTCAAATTGTTTTCTTGTTTGTGTGTTATGGAAAGAAAGCTGTGAAAGGGTGAAGTGGATTTACCGAATAGCCACATTGGCTGCGTCTACACTTGTAAATTAAGTCGACTTAAGCTTGCGTCTACACTACAGTTTTCTTAAGTCGACTTAAGCAGCTTGCTTAAGTCAACTTAAGGAAAATGAAGTCGACTTAATTAAAATTAAGTCGACTTTATAACACCACCTTTTAATTCGACCTAAGGCTTAAGTCGACTCCCTAGAGTTGACTTAAGCCAGTGTAGACGTGGGGTAGCCCTAAGTCGACTTAGGGCTACCCCAGGGCTACACCAATGCCCTCCCTGCCGGGGGGGGCACAGGGGGAGCTTGGCATGCCCGCCCTGCCCCTATGCCCTGCCAGGGTCCCTGTCCCCCTTTGCAGACTGAGCCCCCTGGCATTGGGCAAGGGGTGCCCCCCCATGTCCCCGTGGACCTCCCCTAGGTCCCCCTAAGCCCCTAGAAGTCGACCTAGGCGTCCAGTGTGGATGCTCTAGAAGTTCCCCTTTAAGTCGACTTTAATTTTAAGTGTAGACACACTAAGTCAACTTAACTAAGTCAACTTAAAGTCTAAATTGACTTAGTTAAAGTCGACTTAAATTAACAAGTGTAGACATAGCCATTGTTATGAATATATATATATATATATTAGTTATTATTTTGTTTCTTTTATCAGAGGATTTATAAAGTTAATAGCGTTAATTGTTTTTGTTTTCATTAACTGAACAATCTTTGCTGTGAGTCCTTTAAAGACTGAATCCTGGATCTGCAGCTGCTTCTCTATAGGAGTTGGGGTGTATTTCTTTTGAGGCACTGGAGAAGGTCAATTAAATGAATTCTAGCCCACCTGAAGGTTGCAATAGCTTCTACATCAGCTGGTCATTTGGGTTTCATTCTTTTTAACCATGCCAGAAAACTCATATTTCTTCACAAGCTCCCTCCTCTACATCAAATAAAGAAATGTAAAAACCCAGAGTCCTCTCTCAGATGCCTTTCCTACTGTGAGGGAACTGCTGCTAACCAGCAACATGATACAATTATTAGTGCTAGGGCTAAGCACTTCTACCCCCTTGGCCTTAATTTTTATTTAGCTCTTTGCCTTTCCAACTCAGTGAACCCAGCTCTGGACACAGAAGTATCTTGATCTCCAGTAGCTCAGAAATTAGATCGTGTCTTTAAGAGATTGAGGGCTGGACCAAATACACTAGTCTCATGGGAGCTCAGAGAAGAAGTGAGCTGAGTCATTTTAGAAAGTGTTTAATTAACCTCTATGTGAGTGTCACTTATTACTTCTAAAGTGTTAATGGCTAGACAGGTATTTGAAGACAAGGTCCCTTGGAGTCTTTACAACCTAATCTAGCTGTTTAAAGAGATATGTCCCTCTTCAGCTGTATTGTAAAATGCTGTTAGAGTGAGATAATTGTTTAACATTACAAACGTATTATACTATTTGTATTTTATGTGCACAGGAGCCATGTCCTTTCCCCTCCACATGGGCAGCAGTAGGCTCCTGAGGAGGATGTAGAGTCAAAAGGCAAGCCTACCTTACAAAATAAAACAAAGAGTCCTGTGGCACTTTTAAAGACTAACACATTTATTTATTGCATGAGCTTTCATGGGAGAAATAAAAGCTCATGTGATAAATAAATTGTTTGTTTTACTGAACTAGACTAACACAGATACCCCCTTTGGAACTTGTCTACAAAACATGTTAGCCTAAGTTACATTGACAGACAGCGACCGAAGTAATTAGACTGTTTTTCCATGTCCACGCTACGCTTCTTGTGTCAGCGGCGCCCGTCCTCACTAGGGGGTATGTCTACACTGGAGCCTTAGGTTGACTTAAGGAAGGTTAAGTCGACCTAAAGACTGCTGCAACCACACTGGGCTTTTATTAAGTCGACTTAAGTGCTTCCTTAAGTTGACTTAATAACACCACCTCTTACGGTAGACTTAACGCTTAAGTCGACCGTATTAAATTGGCTTAAGCCAGTGTAGGGGGGAGTGCCCTTAAATTGACCTAATTGGCCTCCAGGCCCTAGTGCAATGTGGGACAGCTACCCACAATGCACCACTCCTCCATCGACCTAGCACCTGCCAGTGTGGATGCAGGCAGTCGATAGGAGTGTTCAATGTGGACTCTCTAAGTCGACTTACCAGAGCCTCCAGTGTAGGCCTACTCCAGGGGTGCGTCCATGATTGAACTGTCAGTGTGGGGCATTGTGGGATGGCATCTGAAAGGCAGTTGTAACGCCATTGACCTAGGCACGATGCCCCTCGCAGAGGCAGACCCAGTCCCTTGGCGCAGTGGGCCAGTTGCATTGCTGGGAGCGATGTTTAGTGCAGACGCTTGCAAAGTAACTCTGTCCTGGAGACCAGGCCAAAGAGAAGCAACATCATCACCACATGGATGCACAGAAACGAAATGCTGCTTTTCTCCATGACAGCCCCCTCCACTGGCACCACCTGGGTTTCTCTTCCCCTCACTCTCCAGTTCAGCGCACTCTAATTCTTAGAGGCTCTGTGGTGAGTTGCATTGTTGCTGCTTGTTAAAGCAGTTTGCAGAGCCTGACCAATCAGATCTGGGGATTGGTTACATGCAGTGCGTCCATCTGCAGGAGCAGGAGATGTTTATCAGAAACACACAGACAAAAGCCAGCAAGGCGTCTGTTCTTTTTCTGAGCCAGTCTAAGAGAGTAGGAGGAGACTTTTACTCCAAACCTAAAAGTGGGATTCCACTGAGCACTCCCAACCCTACTAATAATGGTTTGCCGTTCACTGATACCGCAATGAGCTTTACAGACATGAATTAATGAAGCCTCACACTGTCCCCATGAGATAAATAAGGATTATTGGGCCATTTCATTGATGATAAACTGAGGCACAGACAGGTTAAGTGATTAGCCTCACACATTAGACAAAGTACTGGAGCTAGGAATAAAAAAATTGGAGTTCTCTCAATTTCCTGCTCTAACCACTACGGTGTGGCATATGCAATACAGCTGAATAAGAGAATCTAGCTCTGTAGTGTTGCTACGTGTCTCATTTCTAAGACGTTAAGCTCTGTTCTTTCGCAGTGAGTCTCACCGCCCCTAGCAGTTGCTTACTTTGCCCTGTACCATGATGCTCAGATCCAAAGGAAATGGTGTTTGTGCTGTCACATTCTCCTTAAGACGAAACTGATATCACACAGAAAATAAATCTGTGCACAGGCCACTCCTGTAGTGCACATTTTGGCCAGGTCTACACTGGGGGCCAAATTCAGCAGCAGTCAAAGGGAGTTACACAAGCTACAAAGATTACCATGTGTAACTGTCAACTTCGTAACTTCACTTCTACCTCCATTCTCACTGTGCTGTGCTGACGGGAAACGCAATCCTGTGACTGCAGCGCTGCACCATCTAAGGGGGTGGCTTTATTAGATCTGATTGAGTGGGTCTTCACTGACTGCTCAATGAATCTTGATAAATCGATCTGATGGTGGCAAATTTGCCACCAGAGAAGACGTATCCCTAGTCTCCACTCCCACTGGTGTTTAATGGACACTTCACTCACTGTGCCGCTCTCTCTCCTAGCTCCACTTTCATCTAGATATAGCAGGAAGCCAGAATTATTCACTGATCTGAATTAACATAGTTGAATTCTTTATTTGTCGGTCCATGCAGTGTGGCAAGGTAAGTCATTTGAACAACATGTTTTAAAACAGCCAAATGCAAGATCACACGTCCAGGTCACACTTAAGTGGAAAATAATTACTCTGAGGGGAACTTAGAGGTCATGATAGATAACATGAGCACCCAGGGTGAAACTGCAGCTAACGGCAAAAACAAGCTTTGGAAGTATACGCAGGAGACTATAAAGTAGCATTGTCTCTGTATCTAGAGCCATAGGGATAGGGTCACCCAGTCTAACCGCCTGCCGAGATGTAGGATTGGTTGTGGCTAAATAGGGCCATCCCTGGAACACAGCACAAAGGGTGTTTAAGTTCTGGAAAGGGGTCAGAAAAGAGGCCCAGGAATGATCTGAGGTCTATAGTAAGACACTAAGCAGTTCCATCTATTTAGTTAGCCCATGAGAGAGTTCAGATTATCCTTGCACACAAGCAGCTGGGTGGGGGAAGAGTTTTTGGGGCAGCCCATTCCCTAAGGCAGCCATAAAAGGCCTAGAACAAAATCCAGTAGCTGGACACTGAACCCAGACAAGCTACAAATCAGGCTGGTTTTTTTTTTTTTCAAATGAGAGCACTTAATCACACAACGGCTTACCTAGGGATGTGGTCACAGGCAGCTCTAGGTATGAGCAAGCTATGTAGCTGTCTAGGCCAGTAGATTTCTGAGGTCAGAACCTCCCCTCACTTCCTTCCATGGGCAGTGGGACAGAAAGCTAGTGGGGCTGCCCAGGGAGGAGCAGGGAAGGGTTTCTGACTTCTTGTCACCCCAGGGGCTCCAAGGAGCACAATGACCACCCGACACTAAGAGCCCAGCAATAAAGAGCTGAGTGGAGGGGGGGGCAGTTTGTGGGGGAAGGGGAGGTTGCCAGGGACAGGGGCAGGTAAGGTCTAAGCGTGCAAAGTGCAAAAAGCCAGTCAGAGGTGCCCAGGTCCTGCCGCAATTGAGCTGAGCAACTTCAGCAGAAGGTTTGTGAGGTACCCACCAGTGCTGGGGGGTGGATGGGGAATAGGTCCCCGGCTATGGAAGGGCAGGGTGGATGGGGCCAGGCAGCAAATCCCTGGTGGTGGATCACTCTTTAAATCATGGCTGGGCACCTTATTAACTCAAAGAGAAGTGATGGGCTTTAGACAGACATGACCTTGGCCTGCACCATGCAACAAGGTTCAGCAAGGACAAGTTCAGAGCCCTCCACTTAGAGCAGAAGAATCCCAGGCACTGCTACAGACTGGGGACTGACTGGCTAGGCAGCAGTTCTGCAGAAAAGAATCTGAGGGTTACAGCGGACAAGAAAGTGGATATTGCCAAGAAGGTTAACTGTATATTGGGCTGCAATAGCTGGAGCATTGCCAGCAGATGGAGGGAAGTATTATTGCTCACTATTCGGCACTGGTGAAGCCACATCTGGAATAGTGTGTCGAGTCTTGGGGTCAACAGGATAGATGTGAACAAACTGGAATGAGTCCAGAAGAGAGGAGCAAATGATTAGGGGTTGGAGCACATGACTGTTGAGGAGAGGCTGAGGGAACTGGGTTTGTTTAGTCTGCAGAAGAGAAGAGTGACAGGGGACTTGATAGCAGCCTTTAACTACCTGAAAGGGGGTTCCAGGAACCTGGAGCTGGGCTCTTCTCAGTGGTGGTAGATGGCAGAACTAGGAGCAGTGGTCTCAAGTTGCAGTTGGGGAGGTCTAGGTTGAATATCAGGGAAAACTTTTTCCCTAGGAAGGTGGTGAAGCACTGGAATGTGTTACCTAGGGGGTGATGACATCTCCATCCTTGAAGGTTTTGAAAGTGCTTGACAAAGCCCTGGTTGCGTTGGTTTAGTTGGGGTTGGTCCTCCTGGGAGCAGGGTGGTTGGACTAGTGACCCTCTGAAATCCCTTCCAACCTAATCTTTGATGATTCTATGCAGGGGGTCAAACCGGTTAATCATAATAGTCCCTTCTGGGCTTCAGATCAATAAACTTCTGTGTGCCTCAGTTTCTTCCCTTGTGGTTCCTAACTACCTCACAAGAGGGTTGTGGGGCTGAACTCGTTCATGTTAATTTGGGGATCTGAGTGTCTTGGATGGAAAGTGCCAGCTTGGCACCCAGAAGATCAATTGTTATTCTTCACCCCAGAAAATGGATTCCATGGCTTTCCGTTGTAGAGCACATGACATATCCAGACTGCCTCCTGATGTCACAGCCCATCAAAACAGAGTGCACACAGGATGCAGGAAACCACAGGTCTGTGGGGCAGAAGTTTCTCGGTGAGTCACTTACTATAAAAGGAGCGAGACAGAAAGAGACTCTGCCACAGTATATTTTTCGAGTGCTTAAATGGCACCAGCCCTCCCCTGTCACGCAGAAGTACACAAGAGTTTCTAAAGGAGGCACTGGAGCCAGATTCACACGGTCACAACTGTAGCTCTGCTCTGAGCGTCCCACTTGGGCACCCGTGCATGAGGCAGGCAAGCAGTCCTCCCTGTGCCACAAAAGACAGCCAAAGATTCAGTTCTTGGGGGAATGGGGAACCTGTCATGTTCATATCTCACTGTCACCAGCACAATCCTTTTCAAAAGCTAGAGCACACGTCTCCGGCTTCCACAACACTCCCATCTGTAGCGGTACTTAAATGCTGTTGTGCTTCTTGTTGTCCCAATGGACACTACATGTGGACTACATGGTCTATTTCCGTTATGATGAACACAGAAGAATAAAACAAGGCGTCCTGTGGCACTTTTAAAGACTAACAAATTTCTTTATCGCATGAGCTTTCGTGGGAGAAAATCCCCCTTTGTCAGATGCTTCAAATGCATCTGATGAAGCAGGATTTTCCCCCATGAAAGCTCATGCGATAAATAAATTTGTTAGTCTTTAAAAGCGCTAAAGGAATCCTTGTTTGTTTTGCTGACCAAGGCTAACATGGCTACCCCTTTGGAATAGAAGAATAAGAGAAGGTAAAAAAGGCTTTCAGCTCTAGAAATCCAGAGCCTTCTCCTCTGGGAGCTACAGGACTCACTGCCAGCTGAGGCAGCAAAGGGGACTGACACAAACTTCATCAATACAAAACCCAAATTGTCTCCAAGCCTATTTCGTATGGTTTAGCTAGACTAGCAGGTGGCGAAGGGGATAATTTTAGGGCATTAAAAAGACCACGTTTCCCCAACAGATGGCAAGCTTTAGATAGACTGCATCTCTGGAGAGAGAGAGAGTGTTACAGGGCGCATGACAAAAGGGAAATTCATTTGAAAACATACGGAAACAATTTACAGATGTCAATGATCGCCTGGGGACTGAGGGTCAAAAGCACATAGTGCAACTATATTTCTTGGCTAAATTGCTTGGTAGCCAAGGCTTCAGCCCAAATCATGGACTGCGCCTCTCCAGAGACATCACAGCCGAGGAGGTGGGAAAAAGGTGATGGCTTTCACGCTGCCCTAATATGGGGCTGCTCAAAAGCCTGGAGAGGGACCCCAGGGCAAGCTGAAGCAACTTCAAGCTCTGCTCAAGTTTAGATTGGTCTCACATGGCTGCCTGTTGCCTGGTCTGCGACCCAAACTGTTCTCCAGTCGTTCAGCCTATCCCCAACACATCCCCTCCCACTTCTGGCCCACCCCAAGAGCTACAAAAATTGGCAACAGATAGTTCCTAGTGCTACAGAGCCCCAGCATGGTACAGCAATGATACATGAGAAGAATTCCCCTGGGGGCCTTTTGTAATGAAACAATCTGCTCCGTCCTCTTGCAACACATTTCCCATCTTCAGCTTGTGCATCCCTCTTTTGTGAAGCGCGCATGCGCCCTAGGGTTGATTTGGTAGGGTTTGGCACATGTGGTTACTTACCAATGAAAGTAAGGGCACTTACTTGGGCACACCCAAGCTAACATTTCTGTTACTTACTGAAAAGCCATTTGGGAGCCGCCCGAGAGAAAACGGCAGCGGTGCTGGTTAGTCTGTCACACCTGGGAAACACAGCACTGGTGCCTTTCCTGGTAGCAGGAGGGAAGGGAGAGGGTGCCACGCCCCAGTCACCCTGGTGACCCTCCTCCCTCAACTGGGCAGTGGGCAGCCAGGCAGACGGGAAGCTCTCAGGCCCCCGCGGAGCCCTAGCTGCCCAGGAAAGGAGGAAGCCGACATCGAATAGCCTGGCATTCACTACACCTGGAGAGTGCAGCTGGCCAGCACAGCGCTGTCCAGCCCACAACTGGCCTGTCTGCAACCCCAGCCTGAGAAAGGTCATAGCAGTGGACAGTCGGCCTTTCCGGCTGCCACCAATCTGCCAGCCCGTCGCTCCCTCCATCACCTTCTGCAGCCCACCACCCATCCAGGATTGTGGTTCCACCAAACATGAGGGGTCCCGACTATACAGACTATCAGCTCCACTCCAGGAGGGGCAGGTGATTAGACCCTCTCCTGCCATTCCCAGGGAGGACCTGCCCCAGCCTCTTGAGCGCTCAGCCAGAAACAGAGCCTGCACGAGTACCACGTCAGTCAGACAGATGGCTAGGTTAGTCTTGCATGGTGAAGCATCTACCACGGGACTTCTTTCTACCTGGATCACCCGGCCCAGCCCATTCACAGTATGAGGCAGTCACTGAGAATACCTCCAGGCTGCCCTGGGATGCCACTGTGGGATCCTTGAGCCATGGGGAGGGGCAGACAGAGCGGGGGGTGGGGGAGTGGGAGGGGCAGCAGGGGAAGAGACACTTTTGTTCAGGGACATTGTGTGGTCACCTGACCTCGTGGGCTTGCTGCCCCAGCCTTTCGCAACCAAATAGCACACGTTATGTTACCCGCGTAATGCTTCTGCTGCCAGCATCTCAGTGGGCAAACCCTGCCCTACCGTTTATAGCTAGTCTCTGCAGTTTGTTCGACTCATTTGGGTGTCAAGAGGGTAGCCACGGCCTTCAGCTGCTTAGCCTCCCATCACACACGAAGCACCACCAGCACCTTCCTTCTGTAGCATAGCGGTAGGCGAGCATCTCACCAGCAGCACAGTGAAAGGAGCCCAGGTGATTCAAGCCTTGAAACAGTCCACGGGCTGAGCTACCCCTCTCCTGGGGGATGGGGGCTCCACTCACCACCCCATGGCACTGCCTCCTGGTCAGCAGGGCTCACACTGTGCCACTCTCAGCCCGCAGCCCTCTCTCACACCCGAAACTGCGGCTCTTCTTCATGACTCAGTTACCAGCCAGATCCCTGGGTGGTTCCCCCTACTGGAGTGTGTGTATTGAAGTCCCTGTTCACCACCAGTTTCAAGTAGTCCTCTCATTCCTTGCCATAGGGGGCCACTCCCTCAATGGCTGAAGAGGAAACCAGCCCCCCCCCCCCCTCTGGATTCCAACTCAGGGACCCTCTAAAGAGCAGCCAAGGTGTGGGTTCCTCCTTCACCTTCTCACCTTTCCTGAGCCTCTTCCTTACCTCCCAATGGTCTGCCAGCCATCTAACTCCCTTCCCCTAGGGAGTGACTGCAACCTAGCTCTCTGTAGCACCCCAGCTTTCAATTTCCTACAAGCCCTGTCTGGTCCCACACAAGTGACTTCTCCTAATTATAGAATTGCCAACTCCACAACTTCAAAAACCATGAGTCAGGCACACCAAAACCCACGAGATGGGCTTTCACACCATGAGACCATGTGAAAAGCATAGAGTTGGTGTTCTTTGCATTTGCCTTCTGCCCCTCTAGGGTACACTGGAGTCACACGTTGCCACAAGAGCTAGACATATTCCTTTTCTTTAAGAAGGAAAGCTGAAATGATCACATAGCTACTGGACACCAGGAGCTGGGGCTTTAAGGAAATCATGAAAACGTCATGAGAGTTGGCGACATCGTAATTCAGACTTTCGGGCTCAATTCTCCCAGATTGCACCCTAACTGGGTGATTGGGCCCGTCTGGTGCAGGCCCAGCATGGGGAGGTACTAAGTGCCAGAAGGGGGTTACACGGTTGAGTCACGTGTCCTTCTGGCTTTAACACCGTCCTTTTAACACTCATGGAGAAAAACACTGGTCTCCCTCATTATTACAATTCGGAATATCCAAGTGCCATTACCTATAATTTTAGGCATTAAAGTCTTTGATGCTTGCAGTTTTCTGAATCTCTAGAGAGCCTTCTTCATTTTCCTGAAGGGTTTCATGGAGTGTCTTTCTTTTTTTTTCTTCTACGCAAGGCAAAAGAAGGTTTGGGAAAATTTCCAGACTTGATGACATGGGCTGAGCAGAAAGCAAAGAAAAATTCTACAGTTACATTAAAAATGGCTCAAAGGCAAATGAAGGCTCAGGTGCACAGCGAGCACTTACTATTTTAAGGTTTTTAGATGAATTGCTCACAAAGGCCGCCTTATTCATGCCGAGATGGCAGAAGAGAGAAGGCGGCTGGACAATTGAGCTTCACGGCCCTCACAGGCTGATTAGGATGTAATAAGTTTGCCAGATCTTAGGCAAAGGGTGTTTGTAGGGCCCTTTGCCAAGAGCTCCCTGTGTCACAGCAGCGTCTCTGCTGGTGGGAAGCAACAGATGTGGCAGCTTTGGGGAGCTCTGGTCCTGCGGCTTTGCAGACGCTAGGGAGGGGATAGGAGTCACAGGGGGCTTAGACCTTCCCCTACTGGCCACCCACCACCTTTTCAGGACAGGCCTATGAGCTGGGATGGGGATGGGGCTGTACCCCACAGTATCTGCTTATCCCTAGACACCCCCACACTCTAGAAAAACCCCACTAAATCTTGCTGCACCCCCAGATCCCAAGAACCCTCCCAGCTCCCATCCTCCAAGATGCCCCCCTCTTACTTCAAGTGGGCTGTACAGACCATAAACTGAAATACTAGGGCACTCTCGCAGCATCGTGGAATACTGTGTATACAAAACTGTGTTCCGTGATACCTCTCTCTGTTAGGGAGAGCGCGGACCCATGGAGCACAGTCGTGGGCCGAACGGAAGAGGATCGTTGGCAGCATTTGACTCGTGGGCCATATGTTAGTCTAGTTCAGCAAAACAAACAAGGAGTCTGGCGGCACTTTTAAAGACTAACAAATTTATCCATCATATAAGCTTTTGTGGGAGAAAATCCCACTTCAAGCATCTGAAAAAGTGGAATTTTCTACCACAAAAGTTCATGCAATAAATAAATCTGTCAGTCTTTAAAAGTGCCACCAGACTCCTTGTTTGTTCTGGTGTTGTACAAAATATATGGATCAAGGCAGAACCTGCCCAGGGAATTGGAAGTCAGCTGTGGAACGAGTAAATGCCCAAAAAGAGCTGGGAAGGTGTGGGATTACTTTAACCATTTCACATATAGCCAGAGCATTTACCAAGCAGAGGTGGTACAGGAGAAACTGAGGCACAGAGTTATGGCTAACATTTTCAGACACAGCCTCTGATTTTGGGTGTCTCAGGGGCTCAAAAGCACTAAGCTCCTGCACAGACTGCATCTGGAGTGGCTCAGCCTGTCTGAGGATCATGGCCCAGGCACCTCAACCTACCCCTCTTGGAACCTCTGCACGTGACCCACGCTAAGCAGCCTCTCCGAGCTGGGACTAAAACCCAGGGATCCCAGTGCCCAGTTCTGTGCCTCACCCACCAGAGGAAGCTCTCCTTCCCTTTCCTGCCATCAGATGTCACACCCAGATTTCACTCTGCCTGGCATCTGGTCCTGGGCGCCTGTGCCTGGCAAATCTCAATTGGCGCTTTATTGGGCTTTGGTGCCACCTACTGGTGAGTGGGCAAAAAGCAGTATCCTGTTGAGGGATTATTCCCTTACAATGGGTGTCACGAGTGACAAGCAAAGCCTCTGTCCTCAGGCTGTTGGGGGACGTGCTGCAAGGATCTGCTGCACCAGTGATCCCAGCATCACAGGCTCTGCAGCAGTGAGCTCAGGCGAGAGCTAACACAAAGTCCTGACCGATTCTAGCTAGGAAAGGACCCCATGTCCTGCCCACGTCCGCACCACCCCATCCCTGCCTTTTAGTGTAAGTAGAGGGTTGGTGGAGAAGCATTTGAACCAGCTATGGTTAAGACATTAGAAAAGGCTGATTAGCCTGTGCTCTACCTCCCATGGCAGAGGGGGATGGAATAATACGACCCAGCCGTTCCACCTACCTGCCAGTCCTTGCGTTGGAGGAGGAAAAGATCCGACAGTCTCTTTCCACAGCTGCGTAATAAGGCTGTCACCGAAGCTGTCCCCAGGAGGCCCAGGTTCTGCAGGACTCTGATTTTACACTGCTGCAATTAAAGCAGGGGTCAGCAACCTTTGCTGACCCCTCTGCCAGCCCCTCCACTCCCAATCTCAGCCGGTGCCAGTGGCCATCTAAAAACTGGACAGTGGCCACAGCTGGAGTGGTGATGGTGGAGAACTTCCCGGGTATTCTGCTGACACTCACCCGGAGCGGCTCCTCATAGGGGTCCCTAGGAACTCCCCAGAAAGAAACTGCCTGGAATGGCTCCTTTTGATGGCGGCACTGTGGAGAGGAGTTATCCTGGGCAGCTTCTTTACATGGGACATGGGCATGGCGGGGATTCCCTGGGCCCCAGCTGCTCCTGAAAGAAGCTGCCCAGAGTGGTTTTCGTGGCAGGAGCAGCAATTCCTGTGGTGCCACATGCTGCTCCAGATGGTCTCGAGTGCCACTGTCAACATGTGCTGGGGGTTGCCTCCCTCTGAATTAAACCCTCCATTTGTTTCAGCTGTGGCTGAGGTGAGTGGTGACCAGTTCAGTGTGAATTGTGCAGGGACTTCCGACACAGTGGCCAATGGTTTCCAAAGGTCGATTTCTAGAGCTGCTGTCTCCCTCTCCCCAGCTCACATGAGCATACGGGATCCTGAGACCCCTAACAGAGCCTAGGTAGAGAATTTGCACGGCCACAGGGGTGACTCCAAGCACTCAAACTAGTCATGATAGAAGCGGGTTAGGGGGCAGGTTATTAAACAGAAACAGAGAGCATGGAGGTGTTCATGTCCCCCTGCATGTGAGACTGGCTTTACCGGACTGCAAGGGAGATCTCGCGCAGGGGGGAGTGACAGAAAACAGCACAAGGGAGAGACTACAGACAGTTACAGAAACTGACCACCTCCAAACGCAACTGACAAAATATGCTCCGCCCCCTAACCAGCTCTGAGTTTCACGTGGCCTTCCTTGACCAAAGAGGCACAGGGTTAACCCTCAAGTCAGTGAGAAACTCTAGTGAGCTGAAGGTGGAGTGAAAGCCACCAACCCAGAGTCACACCAAAGCTGCAGCTGAGTCGTAACTGCACTAGCAGATCTTATCTCTGGCTCCCTTTCCAATGATGCCAGCATGTTATTGGCAGCAGCCCATCCCATCTCTGCGTGGCTAGAGAACTTCCAAAATGCCACGATCCACTGGGTTAGGGAACACATTAGCTTTGCTGCAGAGCCATCAGCAAAGCAGGCACACATCATGTCATGGAGGACTGCCCAGCAAAAGGGGCTATTGCACATGGCACATGTCTCTTCAAAGTGATCAAGGGCAGACAAAGAGCCTACAGAAATAGGCAACATCTGATCCATTAGTACAATGATGCTGAGCAAGGCAAACAGGGCATTCGCAACTGTGGAGGCCAGGATCCAGAATCGGCCACAGAAAAGACTCTGCCATTGCTTCCGGCACAAGCTAGCCAATTCAAAACACTGGCCAGCCTCCACTTTCTGGTGCCAGAGCAGATGCCAGGTCACCTGCCCATCAGCTTACCATCACAGTGAGTTATTCTGGAATTTCAACAAAACTGGGCTTCCTCAGCCATCTCCGTTAGCACCAGAACCCTGCCACAAACCCCAGAGTTGGGCAATTTCCCTGTGTCTGAAAATAACCTGCTTTCACCCCAGCCCTTCAGGCCTTTTTGGTCCCAGAATCACAGTTCCATGTGTTTGTGCGAAGAGGCCACCCCACTTCCCCCAAGAAGTGTGGGGCACTTTTAAACCCCAGCCTGAGCCCTCAGCACCCTTTCAGAGAGCTGGGCCAGTACTTTGCTGGGTTATGGCAGCACATCTGACGGAATGGGACACCAAGCTGAAGTGCCTCGCAGCAGAGCGGTAAATGAATGCTGTTTCAAGCACCAGCTTTTTAAAAATATACAAAGCAGTAGGTCAGCAGAGGCAGGGGGTGGGGGGCGGTTTAAGAGTTTTAAGCATTGTTTCTACATCAGCTAGTTAAGGAAGAAGGCTGGGGCTCCTTTCTGGAACACTTTCCCAGGGAGTATCTTTCCCTTCTCCATCAATCTGGACTAAAAAGAAAAAAGCCCTGCACAGGCTGCAGTCCAAAGTACTCTTTCAGGTAGGTTTGTAAGGCAAGGAAACAGTACAACACAATAGGTTTTAAATATCTTTATGTGTAGATCATCTTATTTACATCAACATAGAATCACTTTACAGACAGTGTAATCAGGAGGCAACTGGTGCTTCATTTTAGCAATGAAAGAAGGGATGTACTAAGACAAATCCTGTTTAACTGGTCACTTCCTAGCAGATAGGGTTTTTGGTACTTGTGAAGTATTCAGCTAAAAGTCTGGCTGCAGTAACCATGAAATTACTCCTCAATAGCGCTTCACTCCAGCTGCAGAGTGGCAACTAATTCTTATTAGTAATCTTACACCTACAGAAAATGAAACAATGATTCTTAGAGGCTGCTCATTCACAGGTGTTTGTAACATCATCAAGGTAAGAAAGTCCCTAACTGGACTCAGTCATAACGTAACAATTGCCTACCTCAGCCGCAGTGCCCTTCGTAAGAGCTGGTGTGAAATCTGTACTGGTTTAGAAACAGCAGTGTTCTGCCATGTTTTGCTAGCTGTAGTTAACCTCGGACAGGATAAGGGAACAACAGTCGATGCACAGTGCAGATTCTAATCAGTGTTGTCCGTAGGAGAGGCTAATGAGATAAGGAAACTCAGACCCATCCTCACGCCTTGTGGAGGACCACACATAATTACACTCCTTCATTGCTAGGCAATCTCAGCAGAAGTGAGATTATCCCTCTTATGAAGATGCATTACACCAGTCTAGAGCCAAGGCCTCTTCACATTAGAATTGAAATGTGCCGACTGAAGACAGGATTATGGCCTCTGACAACCAAAGCCTTCTAGGAAAGGATGCACCAAGCAGATCTAGCAGTGAAGAATGGCGACCAAGGGGATGGACGTATCAAGACATTTGCACGTTGCCTGAGTGGGAAGCCAGTTTGCTGAAAGCTCAGAACAGCACACTGCTTCATTTTCCACTGGAAGCAAATTTTTATTTTACCATTAAAATTTCCACCATGTTTGGCTCTACATTATAATGCAAGTTTTAATTCTGTAAATAGGCCAGAAAGGTCTAAATGAGCTCCCAGCATTAGACAGCTAGACACCTTACAGATTCTCTGTTACCATTTTCTAAGGCGACTGATTCCTCATGATCTGGCGATTGTTGGTGCCTCGGTGGTTGATGGTGTTGCTGATGGCAACGAATTTGCTGCTAAGTGACATCCTTTCATTTCTAAAGCCCACAGCCAGAAGACAGAACGACTCTCCCCTGGATGGAGGACTGATCTACTGCTGCTTCTCACTGTCTAGTTTCCAGTAGAACGTTTCCCTGGAGTTAAAGATGGGGAGAAGATTTATTTAGCATTTAGTGAACTATTCATATCCAAACCTAAGAATGTCATATAGTGCTCAAAAGTTGCTGGCAAATGCCACAGCAACAGGAGGAAGTTCCTCTTTAGTTGTGAGGACACTTCATTAGTCCCTGGGGAACTGACATGGAAGGAATCTTACTCAGTGAGAAAAGGGACACAGACTCTGGGGCCACAGAGCTGGAAATCCTCAGCCTGCACGGCAAGTTACCTAGAATCCAAGTATTCGTACCATGTGCACTGCTCCTTCACATTCAAAACCCAGGAGTTTAAAGTGTGCTTCTACCGACAGCTGACTAAAAATGGCACTGGGGTGGGGGTGGGGGTGCAAGCGTCACCTCTGCAAACTCATCCAGGAACTGCGAGTCAAACAAGGTTCCACCCTTGCACTCAATAGGTTCTACAGACCCAACCATGCCTCTCCTCCACAGAGACATCTGTGCAATCCCCTTGCTTCAACAAGCTTGTCAAGGTGTCACCAACAAACATGGCAAGCTGCATTCTGTTCTTCCTTATGCAGCAGCAGCAGCATGGTTTGCATTCCTAGCTGTGCTGGCTGGTTTCCGTTACAGTGAACAGATCTCTCTCTGAATACACCCGGGGAGCAGACCTGTGTTCTAAGGAGGGCCCTTTTTCACTTTTCAGAGTACAGCCGTGCTTAAAACACATCTATGCTGCCTACCTCTTGAGTTAGCACCTGCAGTGCAAGCTAAGCCTGGATTCTGCAACTGCTTAGAGATAAAATAAGATGAGACGGTTTTGACACTAATGGCTGGAAGGCCTGAGGCTAAGTGGAAAGCAATGTAATTTCTTTGCTTCCTCTCTAATCTACCCACCAAAAAGAAATGCATGTTCTGCTTACTGTGAAGAAAGAACAATCGGTAAAGTACAAGAGGTTTCCTACCTCAGATGGGATATCAGGAACTAAACATTTTCTTAAGTTTGGTAAGGAATCCCTCCTTGTTCTCCCCCGCCTCAGCCTCAGGCCTATCCTCGCCTGCTTCAGATCTATTCGTGGCCCTGCCACCTAGACACAAGCACAGAGCTGCTATCAGAGTACAATTCCACCAGTGCCAATTCCCACATATCTTGGAACAGCAATCAACAACCTCATTAAGGTTTTGGGACTGTTTTAAGACAGTAAGTGTGGGGCTTGTCAAGTAAAATACGGCATGCCTGGCTTTCGCCAGTGTCCAGGTGTGCGGATGCTGTGTGAAAATCTCAGAAGAGATCTGCTACTGCACACAAGCCACCTGCTTTTCCTCCTTGGCATCTCTTGGTGGTGGCTTATGAGAAGACAATGAGACTAGGCACTGTATAGTGCACTTGCGATCCAAGTGAAAAAAGTCTGGGCTCCAAAAGAGAGAAACATGTGCATTAACCCAGATCATCACTCATCCCCTCCCTGCTTCCAAGCCCACGGACATTCAAACACTCCAGATTTAAGAAGACTTTATTATATGCTAATCCAGTTTTAAATGTGAACAGGTCTTAGTAGACAAAAGGCACACAATCATTAGCTGGTTCAACTTTTAGTACAAGAGGCAGCATGCCGTGAGTGTCAGCACGAGGGTGGAGAGTGAACGATCCTCTCGGAGAGAACCAAGCCACATACAACAGACTATCAGAGCTCTGATCAACTCATGGTTAGCTTCTCCAGCCACTAGAACAGCCTTCTGGGTCCAGCAATCTAAGTACATACTCTCCTTACACTGCTCTTCCTAGGCTGGTGCACGTCAACTCCCTGCATGTAAGTTACAGATGGACAAAATTACTCTAGGATGAAAAGTCTGTCACTGCATTTAAAACTGACCCGAATACACTTATTTTCTGCTGCTTCCAAGAGTCCCTAACATTGATAATCTGAGTTGTTTTTGAAACACCCCGACTCACTCGTGAAGAGTACTCTTTAAAAGCAATAGAACGATCTCTCCGCTGGACATCCTGTCCACCTTCGCTGTCAATCTAGTGCATCCCTGGCCTCCCGTGGGTAGCCCAGGTTTTCTAAACTTTTGAAGGTTGCCCCCTTCAGGAAAATAAGGTAAAGGCCTATCAATTTTACGCTTCCATCATCTGCACCCCTCGTTTTGGAAAATACCAGTGTAGGTCTTCGTTATAAGATCCCACCACCTCTTTCTCAAATAATTTGATGAACAGCAAACAATTAGCAATGTTACATTTCAAGTACTGTCACTGGCATGTGAGCACGCACGCACTGAAAGGGACGGGAGATTCACCCTGCAGGGCTATCCTTTCAGGCTCTCTGCAACTCGGGCAGATGTTGCCACATTGGTGTCGCTCCTGTCATATTTGGAAGGTTTTCCCACTAAGAGAACGAAACTTTTAAATGAAAGGGGGACTGGAGAATTGTGTGTCTGTACTGCTTTAGCACCTTGGAGCCCTAGCTAGGGACCTAAACCCCACTAGACTTGGACCTGTACAAATAGAATAAAAGGACAGCTCCGGCCTCAAAGACTGGCTCACCAACTGGTCCCACCTGGACCCTCCTACGGTGGTACCTCACACTTGGGAAAATTCTGACGTACCCCGTGCTACGCCTTTCAAAGCACACTTTCCATTAGTAACTAACCACATCCAGTATGGTATCATGCAACAGCCCAGATGGAGAAGGACAAAGCCATTACATGCCTTCCTCCCACTCCAGGGCTGCAAACTCACTCGGCATAGGTGCTTTTCACTGTGTTATTTATTGTGTGTATTGTAGTAGCATCTAGTGGCCAGGGCGCACTGCACCAGCTCTACAGACACACTACAAACATGGCCCCTACCCAAGAGAGTTGTCATGTTTCAATGTACCTGACTCATGCGTACTAATGGACCAATAAAGATGGGCCCTGGAGCATCTTCCTGCTCTAATGTCTCCTTCCTGTGTTTTTATTCCTACTTGTCAGCTGACATGCAAATGGAGCTAATTTTACTAGCAGCCTCACTAAAAAATGCAAGATTTCACGTGCTTAGTCTTTAAATGCAAGATCCCATGGAGATCTTATTGAATTAAGTAGCTTTGGGGTCCACTGTATGAAATGAATGGTTACGTATTATTGTGGGCTGTGATTGTATGTAACCTCTTGAGAGGGAGGCGAATTCAAATTCTTTTAAAGCTCTGTCGTGCCGATTACCTGTTCCCAGAGTCACAGGAACAAAGGCCCAAGCTGTATAAAGGAAAAACTAAACTACTCCTAGGGGTCCCAGTTCTGTGTTGAAGCCTTATGAACTTGTAACCACACAAAAACTCTTGTGGGCTTTGCAGGACTCCTACCCAAGCCTGAGGCTGGTCTCTGATAAGGATTTGAGCATGTTGTACAGGTTCTTTTACCATTTTAATGTTTTCTTTCTGAAGTTTTCACTTTAACGTGCTTGCTTAGAAAACGCAGTCTGGTAACTTCTGACTGCAGGCAATGACACTGTTCATAGCCATCAGAGACAAAGCAAAGCACAGACTGGTGAGCCTGTCTGTTTACTGGGAATATCAGTGTAGGGAGGACACTGCACAGCCTGGAATAACTGTGGTCAGGAAGGAGTGAGGTGGGTGATGGCTGGGGACCCAGAAGCCTGGGTGTGGGTGCCCTGGGTGGACTATATAGAGGGAACACAGATGCAGTTGCCCTGAAGCATGACAGACACTGTCATAAATAAAGAACAATTACCTGTGCATCAGAGATGAGACTTGCTATTCAAATGGATTCCTGTACTGTACGATAAATAAGGGGATGGACAGTTCAAGCGGAAGGAAAAATCAGCTATTGCACCTATCCTTAGGGAGGCCACCACGTGCATTTGAAGGGAACCAGTTCACCAGCCCTGCATTCTTTCCTCTGTCAGGGTGCAGTTCAGTAGGAGAGACATCGCTCTCTTAAGCAGTGAGGACAGAAAGCATACACAGTGTAGGGAACTTGCTGATTTTTGTATGCGTTAAGTCACTGGGACTGTTTTTATTGAACATGAGATGACATACAAAGGGAAAGCTTGCCACGAAAGCAAATTCTGCAGCCCTGCTGATAAAGGAATGTGATCTATGGGAACGAAAGAAGTGTGTATTGGTGGTCTTTTCTGTTGCTTGCCATTTCATCAGAGAGCCTGTAAAACATTCCTTCAAGGGAAAGTTGTATGAACTCATAGCTGGAGTTTTCATTTATCTGACGCAACACTCTGAAAGGAGAAATGCAGCAGGAAAAAATAGGTTTGTGCCCTTTTAGCTCCCTTACAAAGTATAGGGAAGTTCTGAAAAATGTTTTTTATGTTAGGAGCTGAGATGTAGACCCTGAAGAATATTACAAGTGAATGAAACCTGAACAATGGAGGATGAATGGAATTTTTTGTGGGACTGTGTAAAAATGGAGGGTTTCATATGTTAATATCCATTAACTCAAATGTCTGCCTCCACAGCTAGGAAAAAGATCTTAGTAAAAGATTTCCCACCACCACCCTTACAATTGAGGGCTGAGGGTTTCTCTGCATGGTGAAGTTTTATCAGTAAAAGCTAATGTGTGAATTGAAACAGATAGCTATAGCAGAATAACTGTGTGTGGACATATTTATTCAGGCATAAGTAGCTTTTTTTTTTTTCCCCCCCAGATCATCTTAGACTCTTCAAAAGCAATGTAAAACCATAAAACCCCACTCAAACCTGAATCAGTGTCCACACAACAAGTTACACCCTTGGTATAGTTAGTTTAACTGCACTGTAAGAATTATATCAGTATAACTGGTACAACTTTCCCTGTACAGACAAGCCAGAGAAAGTTTCCACCCCAGTTTTCTGGCCATTGGAGAACACCCTCCAGCAAAAAACAAATGAGACCAGTCTCGCTATTTCTATAGTAAAAAATGAACAGAAAAACTTGTGAAATCCTTTTTAGGCCTTCTTTACACATCATAAATTGGCCAACAAAGAAAGAGCACTTTTCTTTTCAGTTCATCTTTAAAGTATACTCCAGAATTCAGAGTCTAGGCTGATACGATGGTAGCAAAACACAATCCTGCAGTGAAATTCCCCTCAATGTACTATACTCAACAGTATCTGTTTCCTGTGAGTGGGGCAATGTGTTTATAAACACTGTTAGGAAGGTTAGACAAAGTAGATAAAAATCAAGATTTTAAAAAAAATTAATAGATTTTTCCAATTTAAGTTCAGATTTATATTACTAGTTCCTTACTTCTTTCCTTCCCTTTTTAGTGTTAAATTGGTAAAGGGGGATGTTTTGTACTTGTTTCCTAATTGTGACATTTCAGATTTTCTTTTTCTGCTAAGAAGTCTCACTTCAAATGCTCATCCACACTGGAAAAAGCACGTCAAAGGCCCCATTATCATGGTCATTGTGAAAACACTATGAACTCAAAAGGAATACACCAATAAGCCATGCCCCCTTCCAATACACCTAACTTCCAGAAGTCAACTGAAATGCCTCACCCGCCTCTCCTCTCAGGGTTTGCTGGCAGAAATCACGGGGCTGTGTTCCTAAGTAACTTGAGAGCTTTTGAAATCTCCCCCTTACAATTTTTAGTTTGCTGGTAATACTGAATCAATTCTGATTGGAAGCGAGAGATTTTTATGCCATTAAAAGTTCTAAATAAAAATACAACTTCAGCTGCTGATGCTGCAAACAGTTATGCATGGATTTACTTTCAGCAGAGGGTAAAATCCAGTGAAGAAAATCTGACTATCTGTGTGAATAAATTTATGTAACTGCTTAAGTGTCTGCAGGATCAGGCCTTAATTTTCAGTGCTTTGCACCTATAGCAGTTTTATAAAATCCAAAGATACCCTATCTATCCACAGGACATTTTAAAAAAGCCTTTATAATTTAGCTCCTTCTACATTAGAATCTACATCCGAAACACCACCTATTTACAGATTAGTTTAACAAAGGTTCAATCTGATTTAAATCAATGTGCTTTAAAAAGAAGTTATCAAATTAGGATTAATATCCATGATTTAAATTGCTCAGCCCTGATAGACAGGGCAGACTGGCAGGCCCTGCATACACCAGTCTTCTGTTGAGAATTTCCTATGGGTACTACAAGCAGCTTAAAGGGTTGAGCTTACAGGGTAATGTTCCCACTCATTTAGTTTTAAAAGTAACAAAAATTAACCAAACACCAAGAACACTTTGAGACCTTACCCTACCAAAACAAACAAGGAGTCCTGTGGCACTTTTAAAGACTAACAGATTTATTTGTCGCATGAGCTTTCGTGGGAGAAAATCCCACTTCGTCATTCTAGGCCCAATCCTGCACCTCTCAAAGGCACTGACAAAATTCCCTTCGGGTTCAATGGAAGCAAGACTGGTCCCTGTATCATCACTTGAAAAGGAATTTGAGATCCACTGTGAGCACGCACCATGGCTGTGGTGGGGTGAAACGTTATAACGAAAACGAAAGGCTCACTGCAAAATCAGTTGTCTCATAGCAACATCTTTAGATATGGTGCCCTCCATGCATGTCATCAGTGCATATCTCTACATGCAGTAAATGTTAGGGAGAGAGGGAAAAACTAATGATTTCTGGCAAAAGGCTACTGCTTCCCACTTACCGTATTAAGCCCAATTAATGCCACCCTAGTAACAGGTACCTTTAAAATAGACACAACACTTGATAGCCTCAGACCAGGTGAAAAAAGGCTTAAACATACACAACTGGCTCCAAAAGCTACTGTCAGGCCAGTACCTCCCCACAGCCAGTCACCACAGAAGCAGTAATGTCCATCACACTCAGCTTACCGGTAGATGTATTTGCGACTCCGTTCACTGTCCCTTCTACATCCGTCTCATCCTCAGCATAGCTCAGCATTAAGGCTCGCTGGCGATCAGTCAGCATCCTATAGGTCAGAGTATAGTGTCACTATTCACTTTAGGGACAGATACCTTTATAATCTAAACTCAACTTCCCATCAAGTAGCAAACAAAAGGGGCGCCAACTGACAACTGAGATGCCTTCAAAATCTCAATGATCCTCTTAAAATGAGCATCCACGAAAGGAATGTGCCCCATTGGAGGAAAGCTCTAAGTAACAGGGAAGATTCTGGTCACTACTTTACATCTGACTGCAAAAGATTTAGTCAAACATTTAAAGGGCTAAAATTAAAAAGACAAACAGGAAGCTCCATCAGAAATTCGCAGAGGAGCACTCAAGAAATAGCGTTCCTAACTGAGCGCATGGCACAAACATGGAGATTTTCCAAGCTTTAAAGTTTACTTTGCAGCAAGCTTATGAGGGTGGCTTAAGGCTCCTTTAGACCAGGTTTAAAAGCCCAGGAGGGTTAAGTCATCCTTCTGAGATGTACATAAACTGTTCCATGCAATCAGGGCCAGTGTATACTGACAATATGCAGCCTCATGGATAGTCACATAATTGCAGGTTTTTTATTTGTAATTACTACAATTATATTTAGGATTTGGGGTTTTCTTTAAAAAAAAGTCTCTAATCCTTATGGTTAAGATCACACCACATTTTGAAGGTTAGCATAAACCAATGTATTGGTGTGTGAATCTGCAGATCGCCTGAAACAACTCCAAGAGATGTCATCTTACTAGGAGTGTCGCTGTATTTGTAATAAGCCTAATGACAGTTTACAGTACAAACATTAATTTTTTCTGATAGCTAGAATGGTCTGCAGCATCAAGCTAGTGCAGTCACTCTTCACTGTTGGAAGACACCAGTGGAGATATTGGGGAGGGATGCAGTTAAATGGCGAGCTAGTTGCTAACAAAGGCTACTGAGAATAAGAAATTCCAACATCTTTCTCCTCTAATGTAAAGTCATCAAAAATGCTTCCCCAAATGGGGAAATGCATCTGTTATTCAGCAACAAAAACCACAACAGCCTTGTTGGCATCAAAATCTAAAGCCATATATGCCATGGATCCCCAACTATCAAAACCCCTTCGTACACATCGTTCTTAACTGACTGTGAAAAATCTCCAACTTGTGCAGAGCACCTGTGCAGTGCTACTACAAAAATCAGTGGCAAATTGAGACTCGGGACAAGAAACAAACTAAAAATGAATACAACAAAGGATTCTGTACTGATTTGTAAGATTAGGGTCTGTGTCTCATAAATCCAGCGATCCTGCTGCATTGTCTATATTAGGAGCACATCTTGTATGTAGGAGATTCAGTGTACTATATCAGGAAAGCATGCCTGCCATGGACATAGCTGCACTTCATACCGATACAGGAAAGCAAACCCCATGAGCGAAATCAGCTACTCTTGTAAAAAGGCACAGTTTTGCTGGCATAGCTGTGTCCACACTACAGACCTCCAAGAGCAGCTATATCAGTCCAGAACCACAACTGTGGCAGTAGTCTGCACTCTGGATGTAACCCAATGTGCCATACAGGACAGTGCCTTGCATACAGATTAATATATCTAGAGTAGCACAGTGTTTTTGGTTGAGACATTCATATCCACTCAATGCAATCCGGATGTTAGAGTAAAGATCTCATAGCATGGTAATTTAAGCTATACACTAATCAGTGCAGGCAGTGACATTGAGGTTTTTTTTTGGGGGGGGGGGGGAGGTGTTGTTTTTGATCATTATTAAAAGGAAAAACTTTCAAAAGAGACAGTAAAATAGAAGTTAGTTTGTTTATTTATTACATTATCTAGGTCTCAAAGCATATGCCAATAAAGTAGTGAAGACTTTTCACATGAATTCCTCCTGACACGGCATTTTGCACAGCAAGTTTACAGATTTCTAAAAGACACTTCCAAATCTTGGAAGATCTACTTACTTGGGAACTCTGATCTTTATATGAATGTAGTGGTCTCCATAACCATAACTGTTAACTCTGGAAATGCCTTTCCCACTTATTCGAATCCTCTGGTCTGCCTGAATACCAGGTGGTATCTGTGAATAAAAAGACTCAACATGTTTATTATTGCTCTGCAGTACCAAGAGGCCAGCATGGTAATCTATAAATATGTGTCTACTTAAATCACACATTTTTTCACAGGTTGGTCATAGCATAAATAGCAAGTTTCAGGGATGTGTTCATTCCATGACACCCTTATTTCCACACTGCTGCTAGTGATGGCATCTCCTGCAGGGTTGGGCGCCCAGTCAGCAGCTGCTACGCTCCAGCCATCCAGTTCTGAAGGCAGTGCGGAAATAAAGGTGGCAATACCACCCGCCCGACAAAAGACTTGAGACCCCTTGTAGGTCAGGGCCCCCAGTTTGAGAAACGCTTTTTACTTTTGTATATTTTCACCCCAGTGTGGAGCACAGCACAGCACAGCACAGCATAAGGGAAAAGTACACAAAAGACCAGATTTCAGAGACAAAACCAGATTCACAGCCGTGAATTTGGCAGAACCCTACCTATAAATTACTCAAGCTATTTCTGCTGCGGGCTGTGGAGTAAGGGAGGAGAGATTCATGTCTATGTTAGATAACTAGGTAGCGCTCAGATATTACTCAGTAGTAATGAAAAGCATTTGACCCCAGGAATTAAAGAGAGGTGTAAATAAGGACAGTGCTACACAAAAAGTGCTTTGCTGGCACTGATCTATCACTACAACATACGGGCTTAGCACTCCTAGGTGCAGCTTATACCAGCAAAAGCTGTTTTGCCACAAACTGGATTTATACTAGGAGTTTCTGCTGGCACAACTGCGTCTAGACATCACACCGGCTGAGACAGCTATGCCAGTAAAAGTTTGAAGTGCAGATCCTGCCGAAACCTAGTTTGTTACTTATCACTGAGCCCTGCTGCTGTGTGGACTAGTCCTTACAGCAGAGGACAATCAAGACGCTTGAGTTTTATTCCCCGCACGGCTGTTAACTTATTGTGACATCATGGGCTAGTCAACCTCTGAACCTCACTTCTACAATGGACAGAGCAGTTAATATGGAAATCACACAACCCCAATGTGTGAACCATCTCCTTGAATAAAGAGCAATGTGAATACAAAATCTAAGCAAGAGTGCAGGCAGGTTGGTGCATAGAGCAGAAACAAGACACAGCAATGGGTAGGAGAGAATTACATACAGGCAACGCTGGTTAGTAGCATTAGCCAAAAGGAGTGTCAACAGCCTGGAGTTCAATCCAGCTTTCACTGAGCCTGATCCTCCCAAAGATTTGTCTTTTCAGCAGACCCCATAACTCTTTGAACGTGTATGCAGAGGAAAGGGAAGTGGGAATTACCACTTGCAAACCAAGCAGAACCCCTGGAACATGGCAGTCGGTGCTCAAGAGGCCTAGGACTAGAACTGCAAGGTTGTGATGTTTTTAACCATAGGAAATCTGCCTTGCGTTTTTTCAATCTTTTTGAAAACAAAGAATGGCCTCCTATTGTTCTAAGTTATCTCCTAGCTCTTCCAGCCGCTGCCACATACCGTGATATTGATGGTGTCATACAGACCCTGAGCTCTCGCTGTACCTCCAAGAACTGCCTGTGCTATCGAGATAAAGAGGTCTGAATGGATATCTGCGCCATCTCTTCTGAACACAGGGCTTTTCTGAATCTGAAAGTAAGCAGTTCAAGAACAATGAGCACAGGTCATGTCTGTACAGTGTATGCATCATCCCCAGAGAAAACACCAGGTTAAGTTGTTGCAGGCTGGTATCGATTTTAGGAAAAGTCTTACACGACGAGAAATCCCAAATTAAAGTTATTCTGAGAAACTCACCACTAAACATTAATAGCTAGACAACAGAGCACACCTCTCCTCTGAAGAGCAACACTAAAAAATGGCATAAAGAGGCTCCACATTTCCTGTTTCAATGAATTCCCCCAATTTTTCAGTTTACAAGAAAAAAAATTAATTACTCAGGCAGCATGTTCAGTCTGAGACCTGAAAGTGCCACTGTGCTCTTCACTGCTTGTCTATCACAGCCCGTAACTATTCTTGGGGCTTGAAAAGAGATTGTATCCAGTTCATAAGACAATGGAATGGCAGAGGGGAAGGAAGCACCTGCAGTATTCCATAGTACTCTCTGGGCGTTTTGATGACTGCATTTCCAAGAATCTGGAAAAGTTATTAAATCCTTCTTGAGGGGAATATAAGTAAAAATGAAGGAAGAGTTTGGTGTTAATGAAGAGACCCTCATTAAATTGTCAGAAGAGAATGAAATCCTTTCAAAAACTAAGATCTCTAATTTTACACTTGACAGAGACATGCTACTGAAGATATACATCGGAACAGGACTATATCTGAAAAGAACATGTAAATCAGCAGTGAATGCACATTTTTAAAGAGAGAATGTAGTGGTGCAGTGGCTCCACTATGGCCAGGAAAGGGTTAACTGGCCTGGCAAGAGTTAAAAAGGGGCGTGGCCGCAGCAGCCAAGGAGAGAGTGGCCAGTATAAAACTATGGCAGCAGAGCTAACTGGTCAGTCTGCAGGGGAGCCTGAAGGAAGGAGGTCTCTCCTGGGCTGGCAGGCTGCAGGGCCAGGACCCTGCAGAGCTCCAAGTGCAGTGCAGCAGCGGGAGCCCAGTGGAGCTGAAACTCCTGCAGGGAGCGGACAGTGGCAAGCGGCTGGAGCAGCAGTCTGAGGGCAGGGAGCCAAGAGCAGTTGGCAGCTGGATCCAGGCTGGTGAGGAGTGCTGTGCGACTGGGCTGCGGGGAAACGGCCCAGGGAATTGATGCCCATAAAGTGCAGACACTGGTGGGAGACATCTAGGGTCCCTGGGCCAGGGCCTGGTGTAGAGGGTGGGCCAGGTCCCTCCCCACTCCCCCAGCGTGCCAGGAGTGGCGCGGGTGGCAGGAGGGGCTCAAGCTCACTGGCCCCTACACTGTTTCTAAACTGTGGGCTGGAACGGCGAGCTGAACTAAACCACAGGAAGGTGGTAAACGGACTAGGCCTGGCCACTGCTGCAAAGTGGGCCAGGAACCTAGTGGTACCTTGGAAGGGGTGGACTTTGGGTCTCGGCCAGAGGGCTGAGGTCCCTGAAGAGGACTCAGGGTGGAGTCTGACATGTGGAAGTAGGGCACAGACTGCCAGCAGGGGGGACCACTTGAGTTTAATTCCCCCAGAACCATCACCAGGAGGCGCCCTGCTGGTGAGTCCTGTGCACGGACCTGCTACAGAAGACATATTAAATGTCAAGATTCAGCACCTCAAAAAATGCATTCCTGCAGTCTCTTTAGAGATTCAGAACATCTGTGTCCCGAAAGTCCAATTACCAGAGAGTTAGTAAGTTTCCCATGGAGCCTGAATGCTACAGACTGTACCCTAGGACCATCCTCCCTATATGTAGCAGTGCATTTCTGTTCTATGAATAGATTAAATAATATTTCACCACTTGCTATAGAGCAGGTCTGTCACAATCTCAGAAAACTGGAATGGCTAAAGTTACTTCGGCTGGGTGAGATGACCTTCTGGCCCAGTTCCCATGTTTACACTGAAAGGACACAGACTACTGGTATACTGCCCCTCTTGGATGTAAGCAACATACAATAAATCAGTTATTGTACATACCCTGAATGTAATGAAAATCTCTCTCTTTCCTACAGGCATCCGAACAGTCTGTCCATTCTCTACACCTGCAATTTTGAACAAGGACACAAATATTACACTATGTGTCTGATATGCTCTACATCAGAGGTTTTCAACCCTTCTGCTGCTATAACATGGTTGGGAGCACACCCAACCATGTATGCACAACACAAGGATGCCCCTCTCCTGTGCAAACCGCCACCACCAAGGCTCCCCCTGCTACCAGCTCTTTTGATAGTGGCTTACATGAAAGTAGCCCCTGCCGCCAAAAAAAGCTGTCTCCACAGACAGGTACTTTCAGCGGTGGCAACGGCAGGCTTGAAAGCAATCCCCACCAGCAGCAGTGGGTTCAGCGCCCGAAGATCCCAACAGGGTTTCTTTCAGCAGCAGAGGGGGATTTTGGCAGCAGCCTCATTGCAGAAACACACTCAGCCACCGTGCCGCGACACTGCGGTTAAGAGCCGCTGCTCTAAACCTTATGCCCCGAAACACCTACAGCCTTCCTATTCTAGCCTAATGCCTCAACATCTACAACTCCCTCAGATGGATGTCACCATAGCAGGACTTCCACTGTCCAGGAAGAAGCATCCACAGATTTACTGGCAGAAACAATAGAGGCAGCAGCAGTACAGTTCATGTTCTCCAGTGGCATGTCACACAAATTCTGGGAGCCGTGGACACGGAGCGGGTTGTAAGCAGGTGTTCGTATCCTGGGATGCACTCATTCTAATGCCAAGCACAATCACACCACTAGGCAGCTCATTAATTCAAACTGAATTCATTTGCATCTTCACCTTCAATATGAGTGAATTCAGTGCTGGTGAAAGACTAACAGTTGAGAGGCACTGGAGACTGACATACTGTTTATTCGCAACATCCTGCGAAAAGTAGAGACAGTGCAAGCTGCTGTCCACCCAATCAGATCCTTTCCAGGAGGGAGGGGAGTTCATTCAAAACTCCTTCAGTGTTCTGTATTGAGATTGACAATTGGACAGTGCTTTTTGTGATCTAAAGTAAAATTTTCAAAAGCATCAATGTGTACATCAGTGAAACTTACGGAGACAAGGAGGGTGAGGTGGGTAAGAGAGTGAAGCTTCCAGGCTTACACAGAGTTCTTCTTCAGCTCTGGATAAGCTTGAAAGCTTCTCTCTCTCAAGCTGATCCAATAAAAGATAATATCTCACCCATCTTGTCTCTAATATCCTGGGAGCAACACAGCTACAACAACACTGTGTGGAGTGAAACATACATCAATTAAGTGAAGAAAGCAGAATGGCTGTATATGGACCTGGGACTTCAGAAAAGCAGATTTTGATTCCCTCAGGTAACTGATGGGCAGGATCCCCTGGGAGGATAATATGAGGGCAGAAAGGAGTCCAAGAGAGCTGGCTGTATTTTAAAGAAACCTTACTAAGGGCACAAATAAACCAGCCTGATGTGCAGAAAGAATAGCAAATATGGTAGATGACCAGTTTGGCTTAATATAAATCTTTGAGTTTAAAACATAAAAAGGAAGATTCGATAGATGACATGGGCTGGCAGCAGTAAAAAATACTGCTCGAGCACGCAGGAGGGAAATCAGGAAAACCAAAGCACAATTGGAATTGCAGCTAACAAAAGATGTAAAGAACAACAAGAAAGGATTCTATAGGTATGATAGCAACAAGAAGGTGGTCAGGGAATGTATGGGCCCTTTTCTGAATGAGGGAGGCAACCTAATGACAGACAAGGTGGAAAAAGCTGACAGCTGAAGTACTCCGTGCTTTTTTAACCCCCTGCCTCTTATCTTCACAGAGGAAGTCAGCTCCCAGATTACTGCACTGGGCAGCACAGAATGGGGAAAAGGTGAGCAGTCTTCAGAGGTAAAAGAACAGCTTTAGGACCATTTAGAAAAGTGGAACATATATAAGTCATGAAGCTGGATTCAATGCATTTGAGGGCGCTGAGAGAGTTGGCTGATGGGACTGCAAAACCACTGGCCATTATCTCTGAAAACTCATGGCAATCTGGGGAGGTCCCTGATGATTGGGAAAAGGCAAATATCATGCCTATCTTTAAAAAAGGGAAGGAGGAGGATTTGAGGAACTACAAACCAGTCAGCTTCACCTCAACCCCAGAAAAATCATGGAGCAGCTCCTCAAGGAATCCATTTTGAAGCACTCGAAGGAGAAGGTGATCAGGAAAAGTCAGAATGGATTCACCAAGGGAAAGTCATGCCTGACTAACCTGATTGCCTCCTGTGATGAGATGACTGGCTCTGCGGATGTGGGGAAAGCAGCTAATGTACCATACCTTAACCATAGTAAAATTTTTGATACAGTCTTCCACAGTATTCTTGCCAGCAAGTTACAGAAGCATGGGTTGAATGAATGGACTATAAGGTTGATAGAAAGCTGGCTATATCATCCGACTCAATGGGTAGTGATCAATGGCTCAATGTCTAGTTGGCAGACAATATCAAGTGGAGTGCCCCAGGAGTTGGTTTTGTTCAACATCTTCACTAATGATCTAGAGAATAGTGTGGATTTCACCCTCAGCAAGTTTGCAGATGGCACTAAGCTGTGGGGAGTGGTAGATACTCTGAAGCACAGGAGTAAGATATAGAGTGACCTAGAAAAATTGGAGGATTGGGCCAAAAGAAATCTGATGAGGTTCAGCAAGGACAAGTGCAGAGACCTAAATTTAGGACAGAAGAATCCCATGCACTGCTACTTGCTGGGAAGCGACTGGCTAAGCAGCGGTTCTGTGGAAAAGGAACTGAGGGTAACAGTAGACAGGAAGCTGGATATGCATAAACAATGTGCTTCTGCTGCCAAGAAGATTAACAGTATATTGGGCAGCTTTAGTAACAGCACTGCCAGCAGATGGAGGGAGTGATAATTCCCCTTTCTTCGACACTGGGGAACGCACATCTGGAGTACTGTGTCCAGTTTTGGGCCTCCCTCTATAGGAAGGATGTGGACAAATTGGAGAGAGCCCAGCGTAGGGCAACAAAAATTATTAGGGGACTGGAGCACATGACTTATGAGGAGAGGCTGAGGGAACTACGCTTGTTTAGTCTGCAGAAGAGACGAGTGAGGGGACATTGGATAGCAGCCTACACTACCCAAAGGGGTTCCAGGGAGGACGGAGGTAGGCTGTTCTCATTTGTGACAGATGACAGAAGCAGCAATGGTCTGAAGTTGCAGTGGGAGAGATCTAGGTTGGATATAAGGAAAGGCTTTTTCACTAGGAGGGTGGTGAAGCACAGAATGGGTTAGCTGGGGAAGTGGGAGAATCTCTATCCTTAGAGGTTTTTAAGACTGGGCTTGACAAAACCCTGCCTGGTCTGATTTAGTTGGGGTTGGTTGTGCATTAAGCAAAGGGTTGAACTAGATGACCTCCTGAGATCCCTTCCAACCCTAATCTTCCATGAGTGTATGATTCTAAAGATTTTTGAAAATGTTACCCATAGACATTTGTCTTTTGGGAAATAGTGAAATGAGTTTCTGGGTTTCACTCTAAGTCAAACAGCCATGAGATAGTAATTGTTTTCAGCTCTAACTGCCCTGAAGCTGCCACACATAGAAGAATTACTAATGCTTTAACCAGCTAGCCATCAATGCTTTTTTTTTTAAAGCAGACATGATACAGACCAGTTTCTCCATGCTGCTCTGTCTGAGTTTTGACTTCACAGGGATCAGCCATTCTCTAGAAGCAGGTATATGCTCAGCTGAGTTTCACATAGGAAGAGAGACACGGCCGACATGCAAATATAGACACTGACCGGCTGGTACAGGGACCACCACATTCTTCGTCTGTTTGGTTTGCCCTGCGCCTCGACACAATCTACATGGTGTTGTCATGACAGAACCACGTCCTCCACATCGCCGGCACGTAGAACGCATCACAAAAGGGCCTGTGTTTATGGTTTCCTAGCAAAAGTAGTAAAAGGAGGGATTAGAGGACATCTTTGCTAGTGCACAGGTATTACTCATTTCTGTACGATACCCCAAAATGGTAAATCCAATCCCTATTAAGTCACTGGTCTAATATATGTACAGCACAACCTGTTCCAAGAATACTCATTCTACCTTACTGTATGGGTAACAGTGGGTATGGGTATGGGTAACAGTGGTGGGTCAAAATATGGCCTGAGGAATTATATGAGATGCCTCAACCACATCTAACCGGTCAAGAAACATCAGCCTCCTTTTGTTTCCAGATTGCCAGCTGAAGGAGCTCGTGCTGTCATTAACAGTATCCAGGTATCAGAGAAAGTGTGTGACAGAAAGAATCCACAAACAAATATCGGGGGAGAGGAGACGTTTCAATCTGAGGGCCTGATTCTCCACTGCTTTGGACAGTCTGGAGGAAGGTGCACCTCTGAAGAGTAGGAGCAAACACTACATTCCGGTGTGGTAGTCTTTTAGGCCCACAATGCACAGGCATAAATTACTATTCAAGATGAAAGGCAATGGTGTAGGAAGCCCAAAATTTCTTATTCAGTGAAAGACACTACCACTCTAACAGCTTGAAGTTCTCTGGTCAATCAGAAGTTGTATGCTAACAGAAGTCCTAACTCAATTCTAACCTCTTTCCAATATCATTCATACACAGTCCCAATAACATATGCAGTCAATTTCCTCTTCTGTAAAAGGATACAAAACACAGTTTTATGAGGAAAGGCTGAACCTTATTTCATTAACATAATTTGAATGCAAGAGCCTGAAGAGTTTTCACTTCAAGAATTCAGTTGTAATTCAGTCACAGAAGTTAGAAAGACCATGTGCATCTCAGCCATCTGATTCCAATCCTAGACAAATGTGCATCTCCACATAGCCTGAAAAAATCTGTTTCACAAAGAAGCCAAAGCCTCTAATTCTCCCACAAGTGATATCCTTGTAATGAGCAAGCAGATGCCAATGTGCAACAATGCCCTATTAAGGATATAATTAGTGAGAGTGGGACACTGAAGACGTGAATGGAGTAGACTACACAGATTAACAGTGCCTTGAGATGTAAAGAAAACATTGTTTGAATCGAGCTGTTTGTAAACTGCAAGAATGATTCAGCAGAAAAAAAACTAGTCAGCAAGGTTTCCCAAAAGACAAGGCAGGTCTGGACAAATGTGCTGCACACCTAGGGGCGAGTCTAAAAACTGAGGCACAGTTTTTGCAGCAGCGCCAGACAAAGAGGCCCTCTGCTGCTGCAAAATCCAGGACGACACTTTCAACAGCAGTGCAGTGCAAAAAAGCACCTGCCCACCCCCCGCAGCTGAAAAAAAGCTACCCAGTGCTGCTGAAGGCACTGGCCACTTTTTTTTTTTAGGTGCCAGAGGGTGTTCTACCCCTGAAATACCACATTGCAGCTATTCATCGTGCCCAGTATTTGTTGAGCCCTGAGATAAGGTTTAAAATAAAGTAAGGTAACGTTCAAAAACCAAGAACAAAAAGGAGATCAATTCAGTTTTAGGAGCCCCCCCCCCAGGTGTGAAACACAGCTTTTCCAAATACATGGTTACCCCACCTTACATCACTTCCCCTCTCAATTTCCCAGGCAATTAATAATATTCCTTCCACTGAACACCTGTGCAAGAATAAGAGAAAATATGCTCTGGACTTAACACCTTGTTCACTGGTGACTAGATAGCATTCAGCACCGTCACATAGCTGTTTAACTTTTGGGAAGAAAAGCAAAAATTGGTTAGGAATAAAATTCAATTTACTGAATATATTTAATCCTCAACACAATTTCTCCATTTTTTTCTTTGGAGATTATTATTAATAAATAAAGCAATGAATGTGTTTCTCAGAATACGGAGATTGGAGGTTCTTTCTCCTCTGGAGCATTGACTGACTTTGACACATAGGAGCCAAAAGTTGTTCACATTTGCTAGTAGTCTATGTGAAAAAGTAATACTCAGGTCTCAGTCAAAAGGACAAAGACATTCTACGGGATCCAGGTCTTGCAAATCTTAGAAAAAATGTCAGAGACTGAACTACATTGTCAACTCTAGAAGTGATTCCTCAAGGACTGAAGCACACAGGGAAATGCAGCATGGGACAGGCTTGCACTGATGTTGCCCAAATGGCGTCTGTTCCATGGATCAGGGTTTTTGGTTTTGCAAGGATGCCGAGTTGGCCCTTTGTAGCAGTACACATCTAGACAGAAATTGAGATGAAGCCTAAATGTAATCACCTCCTGATTTGCTGATGTCTTCAGAAAGGCATTTTTTAGAATGGAAAAAAACGAATTTGACCTGAAAAGACGACTGTCAAAGAACATTTGAAAACGGGGGTTCACTCTAAAACTGCACTCACCATGCCCGTGCCATTGCAGTAGTGACAGCGCTGCACTTTGGTACCAGGCTCGTGGCCCTTGCCATCACACCGCTGACAAGCGTCATTGATGTTCACCACCATCTCCTTGTTAACACCTTTTGCCGCTTGATTGAACGTCAACTCCATGATGTACTAGATAAGAGAAAGGAATCACAGCTATAATCTGAATCCTGAGAGGCAAAAAGGGAACTGAAATCAGTATAATTAAAAGTTCCAGTGGTCTCAGCTCAGACTGTGAGTGGAACGCCATTTAAAATGCTAAAAGACAGACACAGTGCTGGAAGAGGAAGGCACCTCCTGACTCATTAGCTGTTTATATTCAGAAATTCTCAGATTTCAGTTTAGGAAACAAAAACATCTTCATGATAGGCACCCAGGGGCTAAGGTCTTTGCAACATGACATGCACATGTATTATTCTTACCTCCTGCGGCTGGTCAAAGACACTCTGATAATCTCCAAAAGCAGACCCTGAAAACTCCCCAAAGATTTTCCTGAAAAGCTCCTCTGGGTCAATGTTGGGACCACCACTCCAATATTGATGTCCAGCACCTGCTGAACCAGCATCAAAGCTAGCTGTACCATAGGTATCGTATTGTTTTCGCTTCACCTCATCACTTAACACCTATGGAAGAGGAAAGCACAGCATCATCAGGACTCAGAACCAAAACAGCACAGCAAACACTAGCTTGAGTACTCAGACATCTGCAGAGGTTGCATCCAGCACCAGCAAAATAATGGAAATGACAACAGAATCCCCACTTCAACTCCTTTGTATTAGCACAGTTAGATTCCTTCAGTAATGCCAAAAAATGAGAAGGAAAGCACTCTCAGTTTCTCTCATGGATGGCACAGCTAAGCTCATCATAAACTTGTGATGTTTCAAATAAGCATATTAGTTATAGGCAAAGTGATCAGAAGTGCTGGCATTTTATACTATTTGAAGGTAAGCAAAAATGACTTTCAATTATATATTTTACTTTGTGAAAGACTAATGGGATAGGAACTAGCAACTGAAATCAGCCTGACAGTCAAGGGGAATAAAAGCTGGGAGGAGAAAAGGAGATAGAGCAGCAGGGTTCTACTGATCCCCTATCCTGAAAATGCCAGGTATTGATCTCATTTATGATCGCTGTCCTTTTATTGACTATCAGGTCCACACCCATACTCAACTTTCCAGTCACTAACACCTGCAACCAGTCAGTTTTGTATTGAGGATCAGTGTAGCAGCCCATGAAAATGCCTAGAATAAACCAGTCGTGTTCTGGCTAGTTCATTTACTACAGAATATTCAAAACATTTTTTATTCACACATATTCAAGCCCAGAAAACAATACTCCGTCACCAGTGAAGTAATGGTAGGTTTTTTACAGAAATGTTGAGATGAGGGGAGGTATAATTTTTCTAGACTACAGTTCTGTATTTCCCACTCTACCACAATACCTAACCGAGTACACAGCAGTCACATTACCTCATAGGCTTCTGCCAGCTGAGAGAACTTCTCCTTAGCTTTAGGATCATCCTTATTTGTGTCAGGATGGTATTTCTTGGCAAGCTAAGCAAAACAATGAACATTTGAAATGGGAGGGAAATAAGTCCATTGTTAGCACTCTTACTTAGTATATCTTACATGACAGGAAGTAAAAAACATTAGCCAGATCCTAGCAATCAACATTTGCATTTCCTAAGTAATTCTTCCTCCTTCTCGCCATATCACTCCCATATGAGGGACATAAAAAGCAGTTTCTTGATATATCATTATACAAGTCTCTCTCTAATGATACTGTGAAAGGTTTTCCACATACACTCAGGTGTGGATTGATTAGCTATCTCATACATACAGGTATGAACACCTCTTTTCGTCAAGAAGGTCCTGGCCACATGCAATAATGACAGAGATTAATGACAGTTACGATCTTAATGCTGCTAACACTAAAAATTTGCTTCCAGAAGGTTTCTAATAGGCAGAGGGGAAAGCAGGTTTTTTGTTTTCTTTTTCTAAACAGTCCATCAAGAAAAGACTCTTCCCTCCAACCAATTAAGCAAAAAAAACCACCACATATGGTATTTCAAAAATGTTTAAAAGTTTTATATCATTTTGCCCTCCTCTGAAGCAATGGGCATTGGCCACTGCCAAGACAATATTCTGGACTAGATGGACCATTCCTCTGAATCAGCTTGGCTACACTTACATTCCTTTGCCATAAAGAAAAGTCTCTTCAGCATAAGGGTTCTTTTTGGAGTTTTGATTCAGTTGTATTACAGATCAGAACAAGATAAATGGGTCATAATGCCAGCTCCCCAACACCATCATCAGAAAGGTGAGTTCAAACCCAAGACACCCCATTTCTTTGTTTTTCTTTGGCATACATGCCTGATAATAGGCTTTCTTAATCTCCTTTTGGCTGGCATTTCGAGGCACTCCCAAAATCTGGTAATAATCTTCTTTGGTGCAGTACGGGGAACTGGTGTGAAATGATGCAGCACATATTAAAGGAGAGCATTTAATTCCTAAGAAAAATCAGAAAAAATTCAGAAAGAATTGTAACAGAACACATACTGCTGCACTGACCTTCCCAAGCTTCCCATCAATCACAACCTATTATTCTACATCAGGGGTCGGCAACCTTTGCCGGCCCCTGTGCCGGCCCTGCCCTCCGCACCTTTAGCAGGTGCCGGGGGCGGGGCCAGGCTTCCAGTGCCCTGCTGGCCGGGACCTGGGCCGGCATCCCCCAGCAGGCGGCCTCCGGTTTCCGGCCCCGAGGCTGGCTCCCATCCACAGGGGCGGCTTGCGGCTGAGGGCCCCTGCTGGACAGCAGGAGCGGAGCAGGTCACATCGCCCCCCCGGCCGGCCAAGAGCTGTGCCACTGCGGCAGAGCTGGCCCCGGCCATGGCTGGCAGGAGGGCAGGTCGGCTCAATCCACCCGGAGCCGCCACTGCTGGCGGGAGCCGGGGCCAGGAACTGGAAGCTGTACACTGGCAGCGGCAGCTCCTGCCAGGCTGGGCCGACCCACCCCTTGCCGGCCATGGCTGGGGCCGGTTCTGCACTGCCGGCACTGGTGCAACTCTGGATGGGTGGGGCGACGCGATCCGCTCTGCTCCCCTCCACTCCCCTCCTGCCGTCCAGCAGGACTGGCACACGTGCCGGGGGTTGTCGACCCCCGTTCTACATTGAGGATTAATCTAGCTGTATCGCAAATTGCACAGGCCACATATGGCCACCTCAGCTGTAAGAGGTAAATAAGGTACTGATTTATTAAAAAATAATTTAATTAAAAACAGGTTCTACTTTGTATTTGACCTTCCATGTTATTGAACCGTGTTAACGAGTGGGCAGTAAAAAATTTTACTGAACCAATGATTCCAAGACATACTGAAATGTAGACATGGGGCTTGTCTTCATGTACAAGGTTGCGGTAGCACAGTTGCACCAATGCAGTTGCATAGCTGTAGTGTTTTAGTGAAGACACTTCTACGCCAACAGGAAAGCTTCTCTCATCAGTATAATTAATTCACCTCTGCAAGAGGCAGTAGTGATGTCAATGAAAGAAGCTCTCCTGTGGACACAAAGCTGCCTACACGGGGGTTAGGTTGGTATAAATATGTCGCACTCACCTCTGAGCGACACAGTTATACTGATACAAGTCTGTAGTGCAGATCTGGCCTGTCTTTAGAATATTAATGGTTGGTAGCAACAGCTAGTCAGCCAATAGCAACAGCTTGAATTGTCACATGGATGTTTCTGTGATTCCAAACAGGAGGAAAGGTAGTTTGTGTACCTGTAAATGGGAGCGGTATCTCAAGAGATACTTAACACATGTTTTGTCCTATAAAAGAAATTGAAGACCTGCAACCTGTATAATTCTACTAAGCCAAACAGAAATGTTTTAGTGTTCCTAAAGTAAGGATCAACTTGTCTGATGCTCTTTTGAGTCTTAATTCCATTAACCTTCACAGGAAGAAAAATTCTTAGACATTTGTGTCTGCTTCTACTGAGGCTATGTACACACGATAAACTGGTCCTGCAATAAGCTATTGCGGGACAAGGAAAGCGCTATAAATATAGCGCTTTCGTGTGTACACACGTGCTTCTTCTATCGCAAAGGAGCATTCACCCGTGTGAATGCTCCTTTGCGATAGAAGAGCAGTGCATGGTGGGCACCTGTCCCACCATGCACTGCCCTCAGCCAGCCCCCTAGTCCAGCTGCAGGGCTTCCGGTGGCAGCGGGGGCTGTGTTGCCAGCCCCCACCGTCACCCGGAGCCCCGGGGCTGACCCGAACCGGCTCCCCTCGCCCGTTTGGGCCAACCCCCTAGTCCAGCTACAGGGCTTTGGGTGGTGGCGAGAGCTGCGTTGCTTAAGCGCGCAACTCCCGCTGCCACCCGAACCCCTGGACTGAGCTAGGGGGCTGCAGGGCTTCGGGTGGCGGCGGGAGCTGCCACGCTTGCCCCTGCCACCACCCGAAGCCCTGGGGCTGAGCTAGGGGGCTGGCCCGAACCGGCGTGGGCAGCCGGTTCGGGCCAGCCCCTTAGCTCAGTCCAGGGAAGCCGCCAAACCGGTCAGCTCCCATAATAGTCAATTTCACTGCTCTGCTAGAGCTGTGAAATTGACGTATATGTCAATTTCACTGCTCCCCTAGAGCAGTGAAATTGACATATTTGACAGCTCTAATGTCCCAGAGTGGCCTCAATTGGCACTCTGGGACATTTCCGAAGGCTGTCTAACTCGCAAAATGTGTACACACGAGCATTACTGTGGAACAGCTGTTCCGCAGTAATGCTAATCACTCTCGATTTGAGTGGTTTAACTGTTGCACGGCAATGGAGATTGCCGTGCAACAGGGAAATTGATCTTGTGAATGCTACCAGCTTTGTTGCGTGGTAAAGAGCCTTACTGCGCAATAAAGTGATAGTGTGTACATAGCCTGAGAGAACTTGCATTGCATTTTAAGATAAGCAAGATATAAATTCACTCTGCTCTCCTATAGAAGAGAATTCCATTGGCTGAGTTCCTCCACCTGACTCCTGAGAGCTCTAACCCGAACTACGCCAGTTGTATCATCTGCACTGTACACTTCATAGGCTGCTGAGAAAGGTAGTCCCCAAGACAGTCAGCCTGAAGTTCACACAGGGATCTGAGGATAACCAGGGCCTGAAAAACAGCCTGGGACAGAATGAGAGCTGGTATAGAGCATGAGTGCAATTGGTTCTCATGTAACTATTCCACTCAATATAGGCACAACTGCATGGAGGACCTACGGAAACTTCCACAGTAGACTAGATTACAGAAGTGCTCCCCAGAGACATGGATCATCACAACAAGAGTGTTCTTGTCCCATTCAGACAATCTTCTTGCCTGCTGGAAACAGAGAAACATAGGACCCATGGACAGGTTATAGTAGAGTACCCAGAGGGATGGATCACTATAAGGCTGTCTGAATGGGACAAGTACAATCTTCTTGCCAGTGGAAACAGAGAAACATTTCTGCTCTCTTGCAGTTTGGGTACCATGCAGCATCTGATGCTGTGTGTGCCCCTTCAACAGGCTGTGGGCCTGCAGTGAGATAGCACTTCCCTTTGAGAACTATTTCATCCTCAAGCTAGAACAGTTGCCTCTACGCCTGGTTTCCAAATGTCTAGACAAGTGCTGTTAGACAAGCTGGACGCAGAGCCCCACTGCCGTCCCCCCGCTACCCTATTGCTGGGGCTGGACCAGGCCTGTGGAATTCGTAGCACTGGAAGATGCAGTGGGAAGCTCGACTTGGCAGGGAGGTGAAAGCTGGAGTGCTAAGCAGGATGGGCTGCTTTCCCTTCCCTGGAGAGAGGAACAGGCCTGCTTCCCTAATTACAAAGCTAATAGCTCCACCCTTACACACTACAGAATGCAGCTTGGGGGCCAAGGTGACGGGCACTCCAGACTCCACCACAGACGAGGAGTGTCAAACATGTGGCCCGCAAACCTCTTTCATCTGGTCCGTGACTGTGCTCCACAGGACCACACTCTCTCTTTGACAGAGAGCGTGGTCCTGCATATCAAGCGCTCGCTCTGTGATGTTGCAACCTGACACTCACAACATCATGGAGTGCTAAGTATGTGAGACTGTGCTCCCTGAGACCACACACTCTCCCTAACAGAGGAGGAGAAAGAGGGATATCATGGAGCAGTTTTGCATACACCGCACTCCATGATGCAGCAAGAGTACCATAATATTTTGATTTATGATATGTATGGCCCACTTGAAGCACATTTAAGTCAAATCTGGGCTACCATAGGAAATGAGTCTTACACCCGTGGAGTAGATGGATCATGACGCTGCCCAGGACAGCAGCGTGACCGGGCCTTGTCCTGGCAACTTAATCACACCCCTCAAGGACAGGACCATCATGTACCCCCACTCTGGCACACAGACAAGATACTCTCTCATCCTCCAACACCTCCCACCTGCTCCAACACTGCTGGACACCTGAAACCCTGCCCTGTATGACACCCCCGGGGTAGGGGCCCCTCCAGCCCAGCGCCCCCCACCCCCAGGCACGGGGCCCCTCTCTCCCCTCCCCCACTCACCCCAACACCCCCCCTCGGCACGGCCCCCTCCCGCACCATCCCGAGGTCCCACCCCCGGCCCCAGCCTCTCACCCGCGGGGCTGGCCCCGGCGGCCAATGGCAGAAGGCTACTCCGTGGCCCGGTGCGAGTCGGGAAGGCGACAGGGGCCCCGCTCAGCCGCCGGCCCGGCCACACCAGCAGCATCCGCACGTCCCCGCCCAGGACCCGGCGCCTCCCGGCCGCCGCACTCAGCCAGCGTGAGGAGCACCTGGCCGCCATCTTTGGCCGTCGTGGCACAAAGCGCCTGCGCGGCCCGGCCGGCCAAAGGACGCGAATTACGCAGGGGTAGGACAGCGCCGACCGGTAGCATTGCGCGTGCGCAATAGCCCCGTGCCCCCGAGACGACGGTTTTATTGCGCATGCGTTGGCGGTACCGCGTGACAGCACTCGCTAGCTGTTTGCTGTGCTGTGTCTCGGCTGGCTATTCGCTAGGCTAGCTTGGGGGTGGGGCATGTGAAATGGAGGTAGCCCGTAGGCAACACCACGTGCGGAGACCAGGTGCAGCAGGGCCACTACAGTGGCGTAGAGGGGGCGCGGAGCGGCCGACAGGCTGGACCTTTAGATAGAAGGTGCAGGGGAAAGATGCACCAGGAGACTCTGAAAGGCACAGAGCCTCCTTCCCCTCCTGTGCTGTGAAAAGGCAGCCTCGTGCCCCCCATCAGAGCCAGGGGATGAGTAAGTGCTGGGGAGGGGAGGGGAGCGGAGCAGGCCAGGCCAAGCCAAGCCAAGCTAGCTCAGCCCTTCACGAGTAGAGCTAGTTGGGTGCTGCCTCCTGGGTCCTAGTGGTGGAAAGGTTCCATTTCTGTGTTGGCTACCCAGCAAAGATAGAAATGCTGCCTTCCAAGAAGGATCCCAGAGGCAGCATCCAACCCAACTGCAACATAGCATTCAAGCCGGGTGCAGGAAAGGAAAGTAACATGGGTCTAGTTCTAAAGGGGTAGCCGTGTTAGTCTATGGCAGAAAGACAACAGAGTCCTGTAGCACTTTTAAAGACTAACTAAATAAATCTGTTAGTCTTTAAAAGTGCCACAGGACTCTGTTGTTTAACATGAGTCTAATGATCCTGGGCAGCTGGACTAGTGGCCTGCTGCTGTACCCAAAGCCCTTCCCCTCTGAATGCCTGGCTCTTTCTTCCTGGGAGATGGGTCTGGTTCCTGAAGCAGAGCAGTTAAAAAGGCAATGCAAGGGGAATGGGGGAGGAGGGAGTCCCTCAGCAGCAATATGGTAAATAAAGGAACAAGGAACTCCGCGGGAGCTGGGCAAAGGTGCAGGCTAATGTCTAGCCTGGATTCCCTGGAATGGGCTCCTTAGGGGTGTGTGTGTTGGGGAGAAGGGCATGGCTGGCCCTACACAGGGGTCAACAACCCAAAAGATGTCGTTTTTTTGAAATTCCTTCAATAACCAAGTAGGGGGAGTTGGGCCATAGTGCCTGCAACAGGGTCCCCTGGAGGGAGAGAAGCAGGAAATATGGAACCAGGAGCGGCCCCTCCTGCAGGGTCTCCCAGTGGTGGTGGAGCCGGGAGCCTGCTGTGGGCTGCTTGCAGGCTCCACCGGGTGGCAGGGGGGCCCAGAGCCAGGAGGAGGCTGCCCTCCAATGGTTGAGGAGGTGGGGAACGCTCAAAACCTGGAGCCGCAAGGGGGCAGCGAAAGAGCTGCATGCGGCTCCGGAGCCGCAGGTTGCAGACCCCTGATAGGTGAACTAGGTGGTTGCCTGGGGTGCCACATTAGATGGAAGAGAATTTTTTACATATATTATCTCATAACAGGTGGGGGAGGGGCACCAAAATCCCTTGGGCCGGCCCTGGGGGGTGGGTCTGCTCCCAGCCCTCCTGCTGAGGCTGCACTAAGGCTGAAGGAATGGGTGGGAGGGCAAGGTTGGGGGCTGCGATCCCCTCCTCCAGCCCCTTACTAGAGCTGAACATAGCAGACCACAGCCAGGGCTTCCAAGTTCCCTAACTTACCTGGCTGGACAATTCACAACGCAGCTGCAGATGGAGGATTCCCATTCCCTCAGCATTGCACTGTAAGTGAGGGTGGGGAGCTCAGCTAAGGACTGGATGGAACCTGCTGGGATGGGGACTGCTGCCTCCAAGTCTCCTGCTGCAGCTGCAAAAACTGACAGTGAGGCTCAGAAACCTGCCTCCAGCCCTGAAGAATTCAGGGTTGGGGGCTGCAACCTCCGATCCCCATCCTTAGCTCAGCTGTCCTACTGCTTGTGGCATGGCATGCAGTGGTAATGGCCACTGCTGCCCTGAAGGGAAGAGAAATAACAGAGAGCAGCACCTGTCTCCAACCCCCTCGCCGCCCTGTTACGCTGAGACACCTCCTGCCCCACAAAGGAGGCCCTGCAAGGCATGGAGGCGTGGGTTGTTTTGGGTTTTTTTTGGGGGGGGAGGGGCACAAAAGTGGGCTTGGGTGCCAGAAGTCCTCACTATGCCACTGGCCCGGGCATGTGTCTGGGGAGCCCTGTGTGGGCTGAGAGCAGCTGGCTGCAGGTTCTGTCACTTGCAGGGGTGCTGCCCTGGGATTGTGGGCTGGGACAGCACGAGGTCATGTTACTGTGCACGTGCACACACACCCATGGTGATCAGGGCTTCAGGGGTAATGGAAGTGGTGCTGGGGCTCAAGCAGTTTTTTTTCTTTCATAACTGGCATGGGACACTTAGAGGTGCTGAGGCTTGCACTGCCAAGCCAGAGGTATTGGGGCTAAGTCCTGGCACAGAGTAAGCCAATGGTCCCCCAAATTTGGGGGATTATTGTATCCCCCACCTCCAGTCTGCACCCTCAAGCACTGCAAATCAGGAACAGGGGCCAGAGCTGCAGCTGGGACTAGTGTGAGGGCTGGAACTGTAGTTGCAGGGCATGGGAATAGTAGTGGGAGCTGGGGCTGCCCAGGGGTGGGGCACAGAGCCCAGGCATGGGACATGGCTAGGAGTGGAGCACTGGGGCCAGATGCAGGCCACAGCCAGGAGCAGGACTCAGACACAGGATGTGGCCAGGAGTGGGACCTAGAGCTGTGGCTGGGTCAACAGCCAAGGCTGGTTAGCAGCACAGAAGTGGGACTGGATTGAAAATGGGGACAGAACAAGGCTGGGTGTTGCTTCTTCTCTGCCTCTCAGGGAGCTGGCCCAGGCCCTGCTATGGCTCCCCCCACCCAAAGATTCTTTCATGCCTCCCCAGAGGGTCATTTCTCACAGTTGGGAGACCACTGGATTAAGGACCAGTGGTTATCCCTGGTTATTCTACACAATGCAGCCACAGTGTAAGCCCCACTGAAGGCTTGTCTACGCTCATGCTTATGCTGGCAAAACTGTTGTCCCTCAGAGTTGTTAATAACCCCTCCCACCCCCAAGCAACGTAAATTTTGCCAGCATGAGCGCCTCTTTAGACAGTGCTGTGTCACGGTAGATGTATATGGACTTTAAAGTCATTTGTGATTGCTTTGATCAATTTAACATCTCTCCTATCTGTTATTTCTTTCCTTTTTTTAGAAACCAGAGGTGTACAACCTGCGGCCTGGGAGCATGTTCTGTGCGGCCCTCTGGGAGCAGAGCAAGCGGGGGGATCACATGACATGACACCCTCCCCCTCCCCCCCCGCCCCGCACGTTGCATTTGTGGCCCTCAAGTGGCCTTAGAAAGTGCAATTTGGCCCTTGGCCGAAAAAGGTTGTGCACCCGTTATAAACCTTTAGTCTTAGTTACTCACAGGTTGGTTGACAGTGTGATATTTTGGGTAAGATCCAAACATATTTTGATCTGGCAATGTGGCTGACCCTTTGGGAATTGAGAAAATGTTTTGGTGAAGGAAATAAGAGTTTTAAATAACATATTCCTTTTACTGGGCCTAGGGGCTGACTGGGAACCTGAAACTGAAACATGATAAAGGGGCGGTGTAGCTTTTTGTTTTTAGCTTCTTGATGGCTAGTGTGGGGAATCAAAAGCATTGTTTGTGGCTGGTTGAGGAGTCTAACTTGAGTGTCACCCACCAGTGCTGGAAGAATCTGCTCTCCTTTTGCAGCCTGACCTGACCATGGCATTTTCAGGTGGCTACCCTAGGCATGGATGGGTCACACCATGCTAGAAACATCTTGGGCAGAGTGTGTAAAGATGAGGCCTGCTGTGCCACAATTCCAGCACCATGACACCCACATCTGAAAAGCCAAGAAAGAAGGATTCAAAACTATTGGTGTGTGAAGACCCGCAGACAAATGGGAGCGCCATGAGCAGATGGCTCCTACTGGAGGATTTGGGAGCTGATTTCTCTGTCTTCTCCTGTTATGGGCACCCCCAGAAATCTTCCTTACTACGGTACACACCATCAATCCCTGCAGAGTCATCCCTGCTTACATCACTGGTCCCTGCACCTCACCCACTCTGTCAGTACCAGAGCCCGAGCTTCCAGACCAGCCCGCTCAGGTGCGGTGTCTCTCCCCATCCCTGAGAACTGACCTGGCCCTTGCAGGGGAAGCCTGCCCCTATGGCAGCAGTGTGAAAGGTCTGCACCGGACATCCCACAGACCCCTCAGGTTTGGCCCCTCCGTCATGGTGGGAGAGGTTGGTGGGGCCAGTTTGAGTGATTGTTAGTTGTGATGTGGTGAACAGGAGTTATGGCTCGGCAGTATATGGGAACTGGAAGGAGCCACAAGTGACAGTAGGAGAATTCAGCCCTGCCTCCTTACACACCCAGCCCCCAATATAGGGAGTGAGAAGTAGCTTCGGGGTGGTCATAGCACTGAGTGCCATGAGGTTTCTAGGCAGTTGATACTCCTTTGAGCCCTTTTCCCTCTAGGATGCACTGTCTGCTGCCTCTCCTAGGAACCAGAGCTAAGAATCTACCTCTCTGCTTTTGGTTTGAGACCAGAGCCAAGTTGTAAAGAGTGCTCTGCTGGGGGAACTTTGTGTTAGTTTAAATAGATTCCATAGCCAGAAGGAACCACCGTGACTACTTAGCCTGATCTCCTATATGACACAGACCACAGAACTTCCCCAAAATAATTCCTGTTTGAACCAGAACAGATCTCTTAGAAAAACAACCAATCTTGATTTTAAAATTCCCAGTGAAGGACAGAGGCGGCTTTTGGGGTAGGCCAAGCAGGTGCACGCCTAGAGCCCTGAGCAGTAAGGGGCCCTGTCGCCTGCTTCACCTACGCCAAAAGCTGTGTCTGCTTTGGTCAGCAGGAGGAGGAAATGGCTGCTGGGGTCAGGGCTGGCGGCGGGGAGCTGGGGCTGCAGGAGGGGGTCTCGCAATGGGCCATAGGGGGTCCCACAATAGGCCTCTAGGGCCCTCAATAGCCAAAGGCCTCCTCTTGTGATGCAGAATCCACCAGGACCTTTAGAAATCTGTCTATCAGTTAATGACCCTCCCTGTTAAAAATAGAGGCTTTATCTCCAGCTTGGATTAGTCTAGCTTCAACTTCCCACTATTAGGTCTTGTTATACCTTTGTTTGCTAATTGAAGAGCCTCTTACTCCTTTGAGTTCTAGGTAGATATGTATGGACTGTGATCAGGATCACCCTTGATCTCTTTGTTAAGCTGAGTGGGTTATGCTCCTTAGATCTGTCACTGCTACTTTATGCATCCCTTGTTGGCAGCAGCATCCCATTGGGAACTGCTGATTTTCATCCCACCTCTCCTCAATCGGCAAGGATTATTTTATCTACCATCTGTACCTCTATCCACAATAACCAGGAGGTTCCCATAGTCCTTAAACTCCTTCCTGATGTTCTGTACTAATGGCCTGTTAAGGTGAAATAAATGAAAATGATCTGATTGACAACTATGTATTTATTGAAGAGTGTCCAGCAGATCCTGCTTCCCTGAGCCCTAGACAGATGAGCAGCACAAGGCTAACACCCATCTTAAGTCAAATGTGAGACCTATTCTAGGGGGGTCATCTGGGCATGGGTGAATTTCACCCTTAGTGCAGCAAGTTCTGCTCTTGGCAAATAAGACGCATGATACATCTAGTGGACACAGGACTTTGCTATTCTTAATCTAGGATTGTCAGCTTCAAAAGACCCTTTTAATATCCTGGAAAAAGAGCTTCCTATCTGTCAATTCCCTTTTTAAAACACTGAATACACACTTCCTTAGTATGTCTTAGGAAATTCCTTTATTTTATATTCTCTAGTATAAACCCTACATTTACAAGTTATTGCACAAGTGAGTTTGTTGCATACAGACAAAAAGCACATGAGATAGGAACATGAGAAATATAGAATAAAAGAAGTTCTAGCCATAAACTCAGTCTGTATCTTACACTTAGGGAGGAGTTTGTTTATTATGGAGTGTAGTTTGTTTAACACATGGATGATTCTTCTCTCTCAAATAGTGAGCAGATTGTTTTGGATGATGGTCCCTTTACAAGAGAAGAGATGACATATTGGCACTCAAACTGCCTGAAGGGTGTGGTGAGAGTCTGCTCTCAGAGGTGCCTGATCTGGTTGGGTAGTTTTCAGCAAGGGTCAGAAGTCAGAGGGGGGAGTTGGGAGTGAAGGGGGAATTGGACACTTGGAACTAGGCAGTTGTGAGTGACAATTGGGTTTAAGGGTCAGAGAGACAGATGGGGCTGGACAGTTGGAAGAAAGCACTTGGGAGGGACTGTTGTGCAATGGCACTGGGCAGTGTTCAGTGAGAGTTGGGGCCTGGGAGCAGTAGCTGGGCCTGAGTGTTTGGAAATGACAGTTGGGATTGCAGGGGAACAGGCATCTCATTTAATTTATAGAGCCAAATTTTAAGCCAGGGTCCCGTCCTGCAGTGGCACATGGAAACTGGGAGGAGGCTCAAGAATGAAAGAGAGAGAGAAATTTAAAAGAAGGAGCTAACAGGAAGAAATTAGAGCCAGACAGGAACTCACCTGCCAGCATCCTGAAGTCTGGCATGTCCTAACTTTGGAGGGCTCAACTTTGCTATTCTTGCAATTTGCTACTCTTGAAATGCTGTTTTATGGGGTGAATCATCTTTTTACGTATTGAGGGGAAGCAAACTGAAAAAGCAAACGTTCTGTCACATATTATCGTGACACCCATGCGGGCCAACAGCAGGATTAGATCTCTGCCACTTGAGCCAGAGGAGTAGTTGATAGCAGTAGTATGTTGTCTTTCTCTGAGTGGACCAGCCCTAGAGGGGTAGGGAGAAAGACATTGCCAGTGGGTTTCACAGGTACTTGCCAACAGGAGAGGAAGGGTGGGACTCAGGAATCTTGAGCACCTGTTGGTCCATCCTTTGGAGGGGAGTCTTCTTCAGTGGGCCCAGGCTCTTCTGTCCATTCCAGGCCCTCACAAGGTTGACCCCTTCTGCCTTGTCCCCTCCAACCATCCCAACATGATCTCTTGCCCACCAACAACTCCTTCTCCTACACCCAAGCTCTTTGTCAGATTTCTCTCTCTCTGCCCCCGTTTCCTCCCCCTGGCTTCTAGTTCCATTCTCCTTATCCAGTACCCCCCTCCCAGCTCTTTATCTAATTTCAGCATTCTCCCTCACAGCCAATTGGTTCTCAGTCCCCCCGCCCCCATTTCCCTCACAAGCTCCCAGTACTGGTCTCCCTGTTCCAGTCTCCTTGCACAACCAGTTCCAACATTCCCTGTCCCTTGGCTCCTCATCCCAAAGTCTTTGCTAGCTGGTCACAGCTTCCCTGTTGCAACATCTTTTTCCTAATCAGTGTTCTCAGAAATGGCTGAACCATTTTGGCTGAAAATTTCCAAAAAAATCCAGCCTGGGGCAAATGTAAAATTTCAGCACAGGCATTAAAACGTGGCAAAGCTATAAGCAACTGAAAACAGGGTCTTATAATGGGAATTCTCCATTCCCACCTATCATTACCTGGTGTACCACAACGATGCATTGCCGCACTCAGGTCCTTGGAGTCCAAGGAAGCAGAAGCCAGTTTAGAAGACTTTAATCACAGGCTCAGAATCAATCCTTCTATAGAGCAGGACTATCATTTTTTTCTGGATTTTCACAATGCTTAGCACAGAAGGGTCACAATACAAATAATAATAATGTACCATAACCAGATCCGGCTCTGCATGCACTCAAGCAACTGGGAGAGACTCATCTCTGGAGACGTGCCAGGACTAATTTTTTCCCTATGGAGCAGCTGGGGAAGAGCAAGGTCATTGTCAGGCTGTTATAGGAACGTGCAGTGCAGCCGTTTGTTCCAGCCTGTTCCATGCTGCAGGCCAGATGAGAGATCCCCAATGAAAATGCCTGTTCTTTAGCTTCCAGGAGTGAACATTGCCAAACACAGACCACAACTTACAATCTTCCATTTTGCTTTAGGATTTATAAAGAACTCAATGCAGCTGCCACTGATTGTGAGAGCAGAGAACATACAGTTAGAATGAATGGCATTCCTGCAAAGCACACTGCAGAAAAGAGCTTGTCATGAACAAATCCTTAATAGGTGGGAGTGGGACTACCTTAAAATCACTGACAGCAAACAATGTTCTGCCTCTCCCACCCCATAAAAGGGAATGGGAAGAGAGGCCAAGTGGTTGGTGGAGAAGGAGCATCAGTGAGATTCTGTCACCTCTGACATGGGAGTTGTGGCATAGCTGGCTTTTGGGACTCATGGCATCCACAGTTAAGTGGGTCTCTGCTTCATGGGGATAGGTGGGGTCAGACTCCAGAATCAAATACAATACACGGCATTCCAAAAGCACTTTTCCCCCAAGGATCTCAAAGCACTGACCATTTTTTTTAGCCTAGCCTGCCCACAAAGTAGGATGATCCCCACTTTACAGATGGGGAAATGGAGGCACAAAGCAACTCAGGGCCTCATTTTTTAAAACAGCCTGCAATTTTTTAACTGCAACTTTGTGCCTGCAAACCAATGTAGATGCAAGCAATAGCTGGCTTCTAATTAGCCAACCATTAATGGTAAGATATTTAAATGCTAATACTGTGTTCACATCAATGGGGGCTGGGTTGAGGCCCCTATACTTTATCCAAATCCAGCCAGGGGCAGAGCAGGGAACAGAATTCATGCACCCATTGGCCATGTCTACACTATGCGCAGCTACAGCTATGCTTTTGTAGTGCTGTAATGTAGGTACTTCCTGTAATGACCGAGGGGGGTATTCTATGAACATCTACCTCCCATGCAGCAGTAGCTAGGTCGATGAATGAATTTTCCCATTGATCTAGCCACATCTCTGCCAGGAGTGAGGTCGGCAAACTACAGCATTCTGTGGATATTTTCACATGCCTGAGCGCCGCAGCTATCTCGACTTCAGAGTCAAGTGTGGAGCAGGTCTCCATCTTCTATGTTTTAGCTACCAGATCAACTCTCCCTCTCTCATGGCACTGGGGGACCTGCCATGGACTGACAGCACTGATGGATGCTGCACCAACATTGTCCAGTCTGAGGCTGGTCTTGGTTTAAAAGTTAGGTCTGCACAGCTATGTTGGTCGAGGTGTGAAAAATCTCCCCGAGTGCCACAGCTATCCCGACCTAACCCCGAGTGTAGACACAGCTAGGTCGACACTTCCTGTCCATTCCTCAGCTTTCTTCTGCCTCTGTCCATTTGCCCTTTAAAAACCACTCATCCGCCTCTAAGTTGCTGGGACATCAGCTCTGCACAGTGCACATACACGTTTCAGACTTAGAACCAGCAGAACCCTGTGGAGGCACGATAAACATCTGTGAGTAAATCTACACTATGGCAGCTAGGAATTTCTTAAGTCGACTTAATGGAAGTCTGATGTAGACAGGGAGTAATTTAGGTCGACTTAATGGTCCTTAAGTCGACCTAAATTGCTAGTGTAGACGTAGCCTTGGACTCTTCATTAAGAGTTCTCCGAAAGCGTCCACTTAATGTGCAGCACCAAACAAAAAAGGTAACAATGTTAGGCACCATTAAGAAAGGGATAGATCAGAGGTAGGCGACCCCCAGCACGCGTGACAACAGTAGCACACAAGCCCATTCGGAGCAGCACTCAGCATCCTCTGCGGCACCACAGAAATTGCCACTCCTGCCACCAAAAGACACTCCAAGTGGTTCTTTCAGGGGTGGCTGCAGTGCGGAGGTCCCTGCCACGTCCATGACTCAGGTATACCGTGTAAAGAAGCCGCCCAGAGCGGCTCCTTTCTGTGGTGTGCCACCACTAAAAGAAGCGACTCCAGGCAATTTCTTTCCATAGCGTGCCTGGGAATAGGGGTCCCCAGGCACGCTGCGGAGAGGAGCCGCTCCAGGTGGCTTCTTTCCAGGAGTGGGCCGTTGGCACCAGCTGAGGGTCGAGGAGGAGGGGCCGGCAAAGGTTGCCAACTCCTGGGATAGATAATATGACAGTGAATATCATAATGCTGCCATATAAATTAATGATATGCCCATATGTTGAATACTACCTGCAGTTCTGGTCACCCCATCACCAAAAAAGGCACATTAGAATATGAAAAGTACAGAGAAGGGCAACAACAATGGTTTGGGGGATGGAAAAGCTTCCACAAGAGAAAAGGGGATATGATAGAGGTCTATCTGGTGTGGAGAAAATGAATAAGGAAGTGTTATTTACCCCTTTCCATAACACACAAATTAGGGGTCACCCAATGAAATTAATAGGCCTCAGGTTTAAAGCAAACATAAAGTATTTCTTCATACAATCCACAGTCAACCTTTTGAACTCATTGCCAGGGGATGTTATGAAGGCCAGAAGGATGAGTGGGTTCAAAACACAATTAAATAAATTCACGAAGGAAAGGTCCATCAGTGGCTATTAGCCAAGATGGTCAGGAATGCAATCTCATATTCTGGGCATTCCTAAACCTCTTGACAGCTAGAAGCTGCGAGTGGATGACAGGGGATTGATCGCTCAGTAAATTTCCCTGTTCTGTTCACTACCTCTAAAGCATCTCCCAGTGTCAGAAGACATGATACTGGGCTAGATGGACCATTGGTCTAATGCAGTGTGACCGTTCTTATGTTCTTTTAGGTTTACCCCAGTGTATTCAAGAGATACTGGTGTCAAGAGGGAGGCTAGGCCCAGACTGCAAGTCAGGCTCCTAAAGTCAAAGGCCTACTTTACACTGCAGGGCTAAGTTGATGGGAGATACGCAATCTGAGTGCCACAGAATGCATATCTCCCATCGACTTAGTTACTCTCACCGCAGTGTCTTTACTTGGCTGCGTTGACTTGAAGTGCTCTCCCTTTGATGCAGCATTACTCCACTTAGAACGGTGGAGTTACTAACTAGTCTACGAGAGAGCACTTCCAGGATTGATTGAGTGGGTCTACATTGGCCACTCAATCGATCCTGCTGTGTTGATCCATGGGGATCGATGCAGCATTTTCAATGTAGACAAGCCCATAGACTAAGGCCAGAAAGGATCATATTATCTAATTTGACCACCTAGCACCCACAGCCTTTGGGAGTCTGTGCCTGTGACTCTCCTGGAACCACAGCTCTGTACTGAACTGCCTCTTACGCTGAAATGGGACACTATGAGCAGGGGGACCTTTTGTCCCCACAAGCCACATTAAAGAGAACAGAATAGAATTATGATGCAGTTTGTATTTATAGGGCACCCACCTTAATGGTATCCGGCAACCCTAAATGGGTTCGCTTCAGCATAAACATTGGGCCAAACTTGCTTTTTTTTTTTGAACAGACACTCAGTTATTTAGGTGCCTAGCTCCCTGTGATTTTAATGAGAAGCAGGTGCCTAAATACCTTTGAGGATCTGGGACTATGTGCTCCATGCCTCTCCACTCCATCCCCACATTACAGCATCAAACTAGTTAACTGTCAAGAACAGATAAAGCTGTGGACTCCCAGCTAAATGACAGGGGATTTCAGCACAGAACACCCATTTCATATCATTTTGCCAGTTTGCCCTACTTATATTGTGCCTAGCCACAACCTGCACTAGCTGAAGTTTTGGATTAGTTTTCCTGGATAGTTCAGATATAGCTGCATTGCAATTATCTAACCTATTAATTGGTTATCTCAGGGGATCTTTGCAAAGACTGCAGGAAAGGACACAGTGTCATAAGCAGTAAAACGTGAACTAAAGAGGGGGTTTTAATGACCTTCTTTATGATGTATTAAAAGGCCTGAAAGTTTATTTTTCTGCTTGTTTTCTTTCCTCCTGCAAATATAAGGGATGTCATATCTGATCTTCTGAATTTTGTTCAGAGATTTCTTAAATGACTCAAACATGTATTTGGAACTCACCTATCCCTTATCACGGGTGTCAAACTCATTTGCTGTGGTGGGCCTGATTTGACTTAAATGTACTTCAAGTGGACTGTACATACCATAAATCAAAATACTAGGGCACTCTCACAGCATCGCAGAGCACTGTGTATGTGAGACTGCGCCCCACGATGCCCGCTCCCTCCCCCCGGGATAGAGTGTGGTCTCATGGAACACAGTCTCGCATATCTAGTGCTCTGCAATGTTGAGAGATCTGACACACTTGCGGCATTACAGAGCGCTGGGTATGCAAGACCACACTTTCTCTGGGAGAGGGTGTGGTCCTGCAGAGCGCAGTCATGGGGCTGATAGAAGAGGTTTGGGGGTCACATCCAGCTCTCAGGTCACATGTTTGACACCCGTGCCATAGCTGAAGGTAGAGGGTCATTGAATCCTTAATAAAAAACACTTTTTGTCTTTCTCAATAAATAATAAAGAAGAGTGTTACACTACCTGAACAAAGATTATGCTCTCTGAGTTTATCGGTCTTCACTTCCAGAAATTCTGTGATGTCACAATCTTACCAGTTCACTGGTAACCTATAGAGCCTAAAGGGTAAGGGGGAAAAAGAAAATCCCAAGCAGTATAAATAATTAAATGAAAATCTTTCAGGCCTTTTTTATACATCTTTAACAAGCAAAAAAGGCACCAATTCAGTTTCTTCCCTTGCTCTCCCCTCCCACTTGCAAGGCACCTATACATACACTATTACAGTATTTCTAGCTATTCTTGCGAGTTGGAAATCTAAGGACAGGGATGAGTGAAAAATAACATGATGAGATTGCAACCTAATCAGCAAGTAAATATTCTCAATTGAGTGAGACAGTACAGATTTCACCACTTCCTCAAGATATTTCCTTCGGCCAATCAACTTCACCTCCACCTTATCTAGATAATACTGAACAATTCGTTTTTTTCCATCTCCATCTCAGGCAGACATTTGGACAAAGAATGTGGTTCCATCCCTCAGCTGCCTGAGTGGATTAAATAACGAGACAGATATCAACCCATTGAAAAGGAGATGGAGAACAGAATATCACTAATGTACTGAAGACTTTGGAACCTTGAGACTCTCCTAATCTCTCGGTGGTGTCATGTACAAACTGAACAAGTGGGAGCTGAGACTGAACCCCATCAAGAGAACCCTACAACAGAGTGTCATTGGGAGGAGGAGACTTTAGCTACCTTCGCCCTTTGGAACTTCTCCATTAACATCTCCTACCCCACAGACCTTGACAAGACAGGAGTCTCAGCAAGAGTGCCAGGCCTCTTTCATTCTCATGAGACAGCAGCCCCCAAAACTCACAGCATTTCCTTGTCATATCCAGGTCTAAAGCCTGAATGATGAGTGTCCAAAAACTGAAGCTATTAGATATTGTTTGAGCTATACCACCACCACCTTTTCAGGGAGCTCCCTTAGAAAGGGAAGATTAGAGCGTGGCAATTAATTAGCAAGAACTAGTGTCAAGAAATGGCTGCAGGTTAATGCTAAGACATGGATTGGTGACCAGTGAGGATGATGCCAAAGGAGGGTGCATCTAGGGGGTCAAAACATCTCTGGGTTATAACAGAATGTTACACTGCCCCCTCCCAAGTCATTCACATTTCTGTCCACAGGTGGATCCATGTGTCTGTCTGTCAGTCTCTAGGTGAGATCATCTCTGCAGATCCCCTGCCCCATCAGGAGTGTGGCAGGGGGTCCTGACTTCAGCTTTTGAACATGACTGAAACATCTCCCATCATGCCAAAAATCCAGAATGAGTCCCCTGGCATGAATACAGC
>ML685907.1:869487-896287 GCA_007922175.1 Pelusios castaneus
GAGCCGGCCGGCACCATGAACCGTTTCAAGGCGTCCAGATTCCGGCACGTGGCGGCCAAGCCGGCACGCAAGGAGGTGCGTCTGGCCGGGCTGGGGGCTGCCCCGCTTCTCCCGGCCGGTCCCCCGAATCCCCTCCGTCTCCCGTGCCCTGCCCTGCCCTGCTCTGGGGGCCCCTTCCCTGGGCTCCCCCACATCTTGCCACACCCCATCTCCTCATAGCTCCCCCACCTCCTGCCACACCCCAACTCCCCTAGGCTCCTACCCCCCTTCTCTTGGGCGCTCTCATCCCCCATGCCCTTGCCGCAGCTCCCAGCTCGAGGGAGCAGGTGCCCCCCCCTTGGAATACCCCCGTCCCCGTGCTCCTGGTGCAGGCGGGGCTGGGTGATACAGTTGGAGAGGCTCTGTAGCCCCCAAGGACTCCCCTGCCTTCCCTTTGCTCCCTGTGCAGCTGTGGTGCAAGCCAGGGGGCAAAGGAGGGGCAGTGCCACTTTCCTGTGGTGCCCCAGATACAGCTGGTCCCAGGTAACCTATGGCTGGCTCCTCTGTGGCTCCCAATCACTGCCCTGGGATCTAGTGAAAGTAGAACCCTCTACCTCCACTTGCCCTGCCATGAAGGGGGCAGGAGGGTGGAGGTGCGGTCCCTAGCTATGCCCTGGAGTTGGTAGTTTTTCCCTAATGATGAGTGATCTGGTTCCCATCCTGGCTGTGAGTGGACACAGACTGTCCAGTTCAGATGGTTATCCACACTTCACTATTCAGAGTTCTGTCTGGCATTCTGTTTCCAGGCTTTACTTGATCTCAGGCTATTTCCAGGCTGCTTTGCTCTGCCTTGCTTTTGAACGGTCTGAAATCTGAGAGCAACTCTCCCCCCATCTGTCAGTCCCTGAATGCACATACTGGATTCATTGTTGCTATGAAAAAAAATCTAACTGGAAAACAAGATCCAGCTGACTAGAGATGAGTTTTTAGTGACTGTAAGTTGCCATCCAGGTGGCCTGGTTGGCACCCTGTCTGTAAAACACAAATACTGTTGTCTCACTGTGTTAGACATTAGCAATTTTCACCTAGGGTTATTTGCTTCATTTTAAATGTTCTCCCCAGAAACTTATTTCCTCACCACTCTGCTTTGCTAGTTGGATTAATGGTGCCAAGTGGCTTTGAAATGCTAAGTTTTCCACTATGGGTGATTCCAATGGACTTCTCAAAGTGTCATCTGAAGCTGTTTTCAGTTTAGGTTTTTGTATCACAAGATGTTCTCAGCATTTCCGCCCTCTCTTCCTCTTGGGTGTTTGTGTAACCTCTTCCCTGGCCTGTAGAGCTTTTCTCTATAGAGCAACTTGCAGTTCAACCTGCTAGGAAATGAAAATGTTTCAACATGCCTTTGTGGCAGAGGTTGGCTGCAGGCTTGTATGCGTTACCAGTGAGTTAGAGCAGGAGGTGAGGACGCTGCATGACAATGATCCACAAATACAACTCTATGGGCAACTTCTCTCAGTGCCAAGTGCGACTCTTATGTGTCAGACACTCTGCAGTGATTTAGTAATACAATATTCAGGCTGCACATTTAAGCATCAGGAAGCAGAAGAGTTAAGGTGTATGAACTAGGGCTGCAGCCTGTTTACATGGGGTGAGTGGCCTCTTTGGCATCTGTTAGTTGCTCATGAAAACTAGGTGATCAGCCCCTTAAATTGGAGCTTCCAAAGGAGTAGCCGTGTTAGTCTAGTTCAGCAAAACAAACAAGGAGTCTAGTGGCACTTTTAAAGACTAACAAATTTATTTATTTGTCTTTAAAAGTGCCACTAGACTCCTTGTTTGTTTAAATGGAAGGCACACTGCATGTATTCTATATCTTAATTATATAAGCCTGGCTAGTCACAGTATGTGCAATATGCAGGAACTCTATGAGGATTCGGGTTACACTGAGCATCCTTCACTTTCACATTCACTCACTCTTACTAGTGTAAATTGGTGTCCGTTAAAGGCAAAAGACTTATGCCAAACTACTTCCTTTACCTAAACAGAAGATTAAATATGCTACCTGTAATGCTGTGGGACTGCCCGAGTCAATTCTATGCCCCCAAGTGGCACAGAGCAGGACCGTACAGTCCCACAATGCTGCAGATAAGGTGGTAAGCACACAGACTTGTAGATAGCTAACTGCAGGGCAATGTACTTCATGCTGCTTGCAAGTATGAGAAACCCTATAATACTACATTAGACTAAAGTACGTCGATAAAGTACATTAGATCAAAGTATTTTGTGCCCTTACAGTAAAGATCTTCCTAAAGATTCTAAAGTTCCATGTCTCTGCCATGCTGCAAACTTCTGCCCTCCAATAGCAGCAAGGCTGTGAAGATCTCGGAGTTGACCATCTCTCCATAGACCATTTAGCTTGGCTCTCCTATGGGACTTGTAAATCTCTGTTCAAGATTTTCATAATGAGCCTAAAATTAGGCTCTCGTGTCCATAAAGAGGCACCTAAATAATGTTTCAGTGCTGAGTATTTGATGGCTTCCACTGTCTCATCTTTATTCATAGTATTTAAGGTCAGAAGAGACCAATATGATTATCTAGTCTGACCCCCTGCACAATGCAGGCCACACAACCTCCTGTCCACTTTAGTCCAAGTATCTTCCAGCTTGTGTTAGGGATCTGTAGCATCATGCTGGGATGCACTTTTGTTTTCTTTGATTTCCTCTCCCACCCACACAAACCTTCCCCAACTTGCTGGGGAAACAACAGGCGACAGTATTTTTGTTCTGGTTTCTCCTTAGGAATAACTAAAGGTCTTCAATTCTATTTTGAACTGTTGTATAGAACTGTTGTGTGCTTCAGGACAGCTGTTCACTCACTCCAGAGATGGCTGCTTTTTATGGGTTGGTGAGAGAAGGGAAGTGATAGTCTCTGGGGTGCTTGGAAATGAAAGGTGGTGGATGGGGGGGGGGGGATTGTATCAAGAAATATAATTGCACATAGCACTTTACAGATGCAGCTCTATTCAGAGACATTGCTTACTGTATCACCAAGCCTGCTGGCTAATTATTAGAGTATTAGGCTCAGTAAACAGAGGCGTGGTTGGTGCGTGTTTGTCGTTTAGCTTTAAACATTTAACTGTTACCCTCTCCAAAAGTTGATTCAGTATCCATTAGAACTGTTTGAACCAGTCATCCTGTGAGCAACTCCACCCATCTAAATCTTCAGTTCTGCTCCTGGTTACCACTTGGCTCCGCTGATGCATCTCTGTCCTGTAGCCCCTCTGCTAGTCTGCTGCCCTAGGCTCACTGCTTGTCTCAGTATGTATTGCTTCCCAGCAATGAAACTGGCCAAGATTGCATCTATTTTCCTGCAAACTCAGGAGCCTGGGGCTCATCCTGGGGGGAAGGTAGGGAACTGGAACAGGAGGGAGTCTGAAAAGAGGAGAACAGAGAAGAAACCGGGAAAGGAACAGCCATAAGGAGTGCACAGGGGTGCACTGCTGTTGGATCATCCAATTTTTGTCTGTTCGCATTCAAACCAGCAGATGGCTAGGATGAAGGGCAGGGGACAGGTCCAAGGGAGGAAATATTGCATCATGCTTCTTTCTAGTGACCCCATCTGGTCTTTATGGGTTAGGGATGAATAGAGGAATGGGAGGGGAAGTGGGCTAGACAGAGACTTGTGGCAAAGCCCCCTTGAGTAAAGGGAAGCTGGCAAAGTGTGGGAGGAGAAATTAGAGGTGGCGTGGGAGAAGGATGGCAGAATTAATGGGGAGTTTGTTTATGAAAAGAGAGGCATGCACAAAAGTCAGGCAGAGAAGAGGTAAATGAATTGGTAAAAGCAGGGTGAAGATGACAGTTTTTTTTGGCTACCAGACTAATGCCATGGTGTGTAGTTGTTCTGGTTACTCATCCAGTCAGGGGCATGGTGTGTCTTGAATCAAACTAACCCTTCTGCATTTCCTGTGATCAATACATTGGCTTCAACCTTTGCCTGAATTATGACCCTCTTCTTCCCTGGCTGGAGGAGCTCTGTTCTCAAGTGGCATGAAGTGCAGACCTCGGATATGATGCTGGTGGAAACCTGGCCGTATCTCCTCCTAGATCAGACAAAGCAGGTCTACAGGCAAGGTGATAAAAACCAGTTAGGAATTCCTCAAATGCCTCTCAGGAGCAGCAAGGAAAGAAATGGAAGGTGAAGTGTTAGGGGGTGACAATGGTGCTGAGGCAGTGCACGTCTCGTGGACAGGGTGATGGAGCTCAGGGGTTACAGGGCTGCCTGGCTTTGGAGAGATTCACGTCCAAGCAATTCATGGGGAAAAGTCGTTGACAGTGGGGGTAGGAGGTGATTCTGCAGCAGGGCAGCAGTAATGAGCCTTGAGTATTGTTGCCGTTTAGTGCCCTCCTCCCTGATGCCATGCAACAAGAAGCAGCCAGCCCAGGATTAGGATCCTGTTACTGGCCTGCTGCAGCCAGTGAGACCATTCACCTTGCTCAAGTGTGCTGTCTTGGCCAGTGATTTGTGCAGGCTGCCCTCGTTGAGATCTGGTGGTGTGTGACACAAATTCTGATTGATTAAGACTGGGACCTTTTATTTCTCCTTTCATATTTTTAGCTGCGAACCATAACGTCTCTCATAAACCAGGACCATTGTCTGCTGGGTTGGGTCCATGCCTGGTGCTGGGGCACTCTGGCAGTGGGGGAGAGGGTCAGCCAGGTGGGTTAGGATGGGACAGCACTGGGGAACAGGCTTTGGGGGCAGTTGGAGTCCTCCAGCACTGGGGCCACCCAGCCAGCCTGGCTGGTGCTCAGTCTGGCTAGGCCCAGGGTGGGATGCTGATGGATGGAAGGGACGTGGCTTTGGGCAGAAGCGGCAGGGCTGGGGGCTAGCCAGCCCAAACTAATGGTTCATCAGATTTATTTTTTGCAGGGCTTAGCCTGAGGCTCTGGGCTGCAGCCCTTAAAGCCCCTGCATTAATCCAGGCCTGCCTTTGAGGGGGACGTGACACTTCGGGACACCCAGGGCTGTGAGGCTCATTCCTATCAACTGCCATAGCCACAGGAAGCTTTGTCAGTGTCTGCCAGGGTCAGCTCCCCAACATCATCAGCCTTGGGCAACGCAAGCACCTCATGTTATCACCCTGGATTGCCTCTGCTCCTCATCGACAGGAGCAGGCAGGAATGATGCACCTAGGGCATCGGACACTGTTTAACACATGACACCTAGATCTCTTTGTGGAGAAAGCAGGTGTAAGGTTCTTTAACAAAGCACAGAGACTCGAGTGACAGCAGCAGAAATATTGGAAACAAAGGGTTACATATAAAAAAATATAATCATAACTCACCTGTTAGAGCCCAAATTTAAACTCCCAAGGCACTGTCATGTCATAGAGAGCAAGAGCTCATCCCAAACCCTTCCAGCGTATTACAGCCAGGCTTCTTTGGGATCTTTGGGAGACAACTCATGCTGCCATCTTGCATCCACAATGCAAAGAGGCAGGGTTTCTCTGTCCAGTAGTAGCCCAAAAATCCATTGGCTTCACTTGCCAATAGATAAGCCTTACTTCTTGTGTTCCCTTGTCTAGGATCTTCCCTGGAGGCTTTGCCCAGACTGTACAAGATCGGTCACAAGACAGATCCCTGAGAGACTCACTGGTAACCTCCCTCCAGCTTGACAGTTCATCCTTCAGTATGATCCGCTGTAGTCTCCCTTTTAACCAGTTCCATATCCACCTTACTATATTCATATTAATCCCCATCTTCTGTAACTTAACTAATAACTCCCTATGTGGAACTGTATCAAATGCCTTGCTGAAATCTAAGTAAATTAGGTCCACCACATTCCCTTTATCTAAAAACTCCGTTATCCGTCCAAAAAAGGAGATCAAATTGGTCTGGCATGATCTCCCTTTTGTAAAGCCATGTTGTATTTTATCACAGTTACCGTTATCCTCTACAGCCTTAAGTACTTTCTCCTTCAAAATTTTCTCCAAGACCTTGCATACTACCGAGGTCAAACTAACAGGCCTGTAGTTACCCGGATCATTTTTATTCCCTTTCTTGAAAATAGGAACTATATTAGCGATTCTCCAGTCATACGGTACAAGCCCCGAGTTTACAGATTCAGTAAAAATCGTCGCTAAAGGGCTGTCAATTTCATGAGCCAGTTCCTTTAGTATCCTCGGATGGAGATTGTCCAGGCCCCCCGATTTAGTCTCATCCAGCAGTTCAAGTTTGGCTTTTACCTCAGGTATGGTAATTGACACTTTTATGACCTTGTTCCCATTAGCTTCCCTACCTCTATCCCCCAGCTCATCTTCACTCTCATTGAAAACAGATGCAAAGTACTTATTTAGACATTCAGCCATGCCTAGATTATCCTTGACCTCCACCCCATCTTCAGTTTTTAACAGTCCTACTTCTTCTTTCTTTGTTTTCTTCCTATTTATATGGCTAAAGAACCTTTTACTATTGGTTTTAATTCCCTTCGCAAGGTCCAGCTCAGCTTGACTTTTTGCCTTTCTCACTCACTCTCTCTACATGTTCTGACCTCCAAAAGGTAGCTTTCGTTGCTGATCTCTCCTCTTTTCCACTCCTTGTAGGCTCTGTGCTTCCTCCTAATCGCCTTTCTGAGATGCTTACACATCCAGCTAGGTCTACAGCTCTTGCCTATGAATTTTTTCTCCTTCCGCGGAATGCAGGCTTCAGATAGTTCTTGCAACTTTTATTTGAAGTGATTCCAAGCCTCTTCAACCTTTACATTCCTGAGTTTTTCTGTCCAGTCCACTTCCCCAACTAATTCCCTCAGTTTTCTAAAGTTAGCCTTTTTAAAGTCAAAGATCCTGGTTGCTGATTTATTTTTGTTTATCCTTCCAATTAGTTTGAACTGAATTAGCTCATGGTCACTTGAACCTAAGTTGTCCCCTACAACCAGTTCATCTGTGAGGTCCTCGCTACTCACCAGTACTAAATCTAAGATGGCATCCCCTCTCATTGGTTTGGTAACCATTTTGGAGAAGGAATTCATCAGCTATCACATCCAGGAAAAACTGGGCCCTCTTATTACTACTAGCACATGTCCTCCAGTCTATATCTGGGAAGTTAAAGTCTCCCATAATTACACAGTTCCCAGTAGTATTAACTTCCTTAAAGGCCTTAAAGAGGTCCCTATCCTTGTCTAGATCAGATCCCCGCGGTCTGCAACACACTCCAAGCACTATTCCAGGAGAAACTTTAGTAACTATTTTCCCCTAACATGATTTTTACCCAGATTGATTCTGTCTTGTTAATTCCATCACTTTGAATTTCCCTACAGTCTACCTCCTCATTGACATACAATGCCACTCCCCCACCTTTGCCATTATATCTATCTTTCCTAAAGAGCACATAGCCTTCAATACTGGTACACCAGTCATGACTAGTATTCCACCATGTTTCAGTAGAGACGCAACTCAGGATCTCCCTGCACCCTTATGCCCCTCTGTGCCTTCTGCCAGTTGGCACCAGGAGGTGACTGGGTCACAGTATGATCTGTCTTCAGTAGCCATTGTGCTTCTTGCACTTCCCATCCAGGGTCAGAATGGGAGGCTGCACCAAGCAAATGCTCCTCAGAGAGACAATGAGCCAAATTCATCTCTGGCTCGGGGCAGAGAAGAGGGAGTGGGTAGTCAGTGCAGGCTGTGTGGATGGTAGTTATGCGTCTCCTACCACCCCCTTTGTGTCAGGCTATCTGGTGTTAAGCATCCCAAGGCAACGTTGAACAGGGCCCACTAGCGTTGCCTCCCATCCCACCCAAAGTAGCAAACGCTGGGCCTCGTTACTGAAATGAAGACACTTCTGAGACGAAAGTCAGTGGTGAGCTTGCAGGCAGCAAGCTGAATGCCAGTTAGGAGGATAGAAAGTTTGGGCCAGGGTGCCCGCCTGGGTAAACCCCTGTTCATAAGGAAAATGCTGAGAAATTGACGTATTGAAAGATCTCGTCAGTGGCATCTGTTCTAGTCTTTCCAAAATGAGCTCACAGTAGTTCGGGGCCTGGACCCTAAATCCTCGTGGCCATTTTTGTGGTTTTACCAGTGGTGTCATAGTTAGGGTTTTGCTGTATGACAAGCTCTCTTGAGGTTAGACTGCCTGTGGAGAGGAAATAACGAACTGACCAGACACAGAAAAAATAGAGGAGTGGGGGAAACCTGTTCTCTGTGTCATAGTAACTTCGTGTCTTACTTGTAACAGTAGTGGGCCAAATGCACTCTAGGCACAACTGACCTTTTTTAAGTGGCGTGTCCCTTTCTGGTAGGGCAGTTATTTACAGTCTCATCAAACGGTGCAGCCATTTGTGAAGGATAGAGGGCTGACCTGCATCTGCAGGATTTGAACATGATTCCATAAAATCTAGGTCTGATGCTCGCTCCTCTTCCCAAACTAATCTCAAAGCCATCTCTTGCTTTCTTGCTGAAAAGGGGCCAGTTTGGAGGCCAGCGTTTTTTCTCCACTGACTAGGTAGAGCAGGGACAGCTTCTTGCAATGCCTTGACATGTGCATCAGCCCTTGTATAGAGACCAGGGCAGGGAAGGGGTCTCCGTGGCCCATTTAGTCCTTGACATCTCTGTTAAGGCTGCTGGTTAGGAGGCAGTTGGTGCCATCTGGGGAGGTGAACAGGAGGCGTGCCACCTGTCCATGGGGAATTGGATTCGCTGTAGCTTACAACACTCAATTTTTAATCTAGTTTCTGCATCCAGCAAAATATGTAAGGGCTTCCTTTGATTTCCAGCATAAATCCAACTTTTCTCTTGCTTCAATCTATATTTATCTATTATGTGTGAGACAGCATGGCCAGATGGCAGGAGGAGGGTCTTAGAAGGGAGATATATCAAGCCCCAGAATGATCCAGGCCTTGTTCCCTGCAGACTGAGCAGGGGTTTCTTCAGGGTAATTAGAAGCACCTGAGGCCAGCCAAGGCCCAGCTAGAGTCCTGATAAAGCCATTGCTGTAGCCAGAGGAGGCTGGAGAGTAAGGAGAGCTAACAGCATTGTGTAGGGAGTATTGGAGAAAAGCAGAGGAATCAGAACAGAGGCACAGGAAAGGTAAAAGAGAGCAAAGAATAGGAAATAGCCCAGGGGAAAGAAGCAGTCACTAGCAGTGTCAGCAGTGCATAGGCTGGGGCCTGGAGTAGAGAGTGGGCCTGGGCGCCTTCCCTTCCCCCCACTGTGCCCAAGATAGGGACAGCAGGGGGTGCCCTGACCCCACAGGAGAGCAAAGTGCCAGACCCACCATAGCAGAGCAGACAATTTGCCACATATGTCACTATCAAAGTATCAGATCCAGACTGCGGAGTAGTCCTAGGACAGGGGTCGGCAACCCCCGGCACACGTGTCAAACTTGGCACGCGGGCCCATTCAAGCTCCCCCTGCTGGCCCCACCCCCCAGCATGGCCTGGGGCCACAAGAGCCGCATGCCACGACTCCAGGGTCCCTCCTCCTGGCTGCGTTTCCCCGCTCTGCGCTGTTGGGGGTGGAGGCTCCAGTCCCCGGGACCCCGACTCCACGGGGGGAGCCTCAGATCGGGAGCTCAGCTCAATGCAGCCCGGGGGCAGGTGCGGGCTCAGGGGCTGGTGCGGCCCGGCGTGGGGCTCGGGGGCCAGTGCAGGACTTGGGGTGGGGGCGCCGGCGTGGGGCTTGGGGGCCAGCTTGGGGGCTTGGCCAGCCCAGTGTGGGGCTCGGAGGGGCCGGCTTAGGGGCAGGCATGATCCAGCCTGGGGACCCCAACACCCTCCCAACCCAGAGACCCTGGCCCTGCCCCCTTTTGGCCCCGCCCCCTTTTGGCCCCGCCCATGGCACCTTCTGAGGGGGTGGGGGGCAGGGCTGGCACAGGCGCTGGCAAAGGTTGCTGACCCCTGTTCTAGGCTGTCATTTAGAAATCAGGGAAGCACATTAACAATGACTTTCTTTCACTATTGTGTGGTTTATTCACTTGGGTCTCTCTAAAATCCCTCACACATTCCCTGAGCCTCGACTAAGCTGAGGAACTGTCACCCCGGCTATTGCTGCCTAACTCCCTTTTCCAGCTCCAGCAATACTTTTCATGTTGAGAATAATATTGCCAGGTCATAACCTCCATCACTCTTAGCCAGAATAGGTTCAGAGCCTAGATAGCAGCCTTTCGTAACCTTCAAAGAGGTAGATGTTAGTCTAGTTCACCAAAAGAAACAAGGAGTCCTATGGCACTTTTAAAGGCTAACTAATTTATTTATCGCATGAGCTTTTGTGGGAGAAGCTCATGCAATAAAAACATTTGTTAGTCTTTAAAAGTGCCATAGGACTTCTTGTTTTTTTTCCTTAACCTTGTCTCTCAAAGATGAGATAGTATTTAAACGCAGCTGGGTTTTTTAAGTTAAGGTGACTAAAATCAGTCAGCCTGTGCCTAGGACAGCATGATGCAGATCTGATAAGTGCCTTTTGCATGTGCTATTTCCTTCCTTCCCTCACTATCTGTTCCTCTTCCCCTGCCAGCCAGCAGCCTCCTCATCTAGCATGTTGCCAACAGCGCTAGCTCTAACCACAGTGAAGTAGCGAGGGCCCAAACCAAAACCTCTCCATGTAAATGAAAAGGGATTACTAAAATATTAGAAATATTTTAAGCGGGCTATTGACTGTGAACCTTCTCCAGATCCCGATGTTGCATGAGCATAAGGCCTTTCAAAGACAGTGACTGGTCTTGCCGCTCAATCCTCAGGATTTGCAAAACAGTACAAAGTAAAAAACTGAAATTGATTTCTGGACATTGTTCTCAGGTTTCCCTAATAGCTTCAGTGACTGTAGGAAAGGTCGTTAGAGTGGGTGACTGGGAGTCAGAATTCTGGGCTCCATTCCAAGTTCTGCCGCGTATATGTGCCCTTTTCATTTTGTCGAGGTCATAGATTGCTGGGGTGTATTAACAAATGGTCTCAAATGCTCAGCTCCTTGGGTGACTGGAGCTATAACAGTGTACAGTGCTCGCCAAGGATATTGTCTCAATAACTCTGGGTACGCCCAAGCCAAGTTAGAAAGTTGCTAACAGCTACTGAGTGGGTAGAGGTTCTTTGCAGAAGTAGTAATAAAATGTTTAGTCACCTTCACTCTAGAGTTGGACTTAGCCCTTAGACAGCTGGTAGTTTCCAGCTTTTCAACCTGACGACTACGTAAAAGCATGTGCATCTGCCTCATCCAGAGGGTTAATGTCCAGTCGGAGTGGGATGTGAGCACTCTACCATGTTAAACTGCCCAGCAATAAAAATAATTCAAAACAAACTACCAAGTGTTGTAGGAGGATCTGAATAAAATCCTTTTCCTCTGACCTGTATCAGACAGGAAATGTGTGCAGAACAGAAGCAGTCTAGCCACCAGTAGAGGCATCCATTTCAAATACAGTGCAACACTATTTTATGGATGAGTGCAAAACTCCAAAGGGTTTTAAACCGGTGTCTCAGAGTCTTGAATCTTTCAAGCTGCCTTGAACTGTCGAGAGTTTGAGGCCTGGAAGTTCCATTCAGCCGTAGTTCCAGACTTGCTGTATTGTGCCTTGGACCAGTGCCACAAAAGCACAGGTAGTCCAAGGGACCAAAGAAAATTGTTCTGCCAGGCTGCAGATCAAGGCTGCGTTGCATTTGAGATCACATCTTTTTCGTTGGCGTTTGGCAGATGATTCCTAGCCTTGGTAGTTCAAGAGAACAGACTGTTACAACTGGTCTTTCTGCTTACCTCTCTGTCCCTGTTCGCTTCTGCTTGGGGCTAATGGCAGCTGTCCCAATGGCTAGTGCTAGAAATTCATGGAAGCTGCTCTGTGTCCCATTTCTTGCACGGTAATAACTGTTCAGCTGCAGCTCTCGGAAAGTGGCTGTGTCTTTGTGTCATTATGGGGGGACCACAGTAGAGGGACAAATGGCAAAAATGCCTCATGGTTTCTTCTAAATTTTTCTGGGGCCTGTGCCTGAAAATAAGAGTGAGGACCAAAAAAGTCTGGGCCTGAAAGATGGCCATTGAGGAAGCTGGGTGTGGACTGAGGTGCTGCTGCCAGTGGATACAGGTGGGGCATGGATGCTTTGGGGTGAAGGGAATCGTTCGGAGCATGGGGTGCAGATGGCTGATCCATGAGGCATACTACCACGGGGTATGGTGGTGGTTCAGCAGAGCACGGGACACAGATGCAAGCTCTCCATCCCAGGAAAACAGAGCTTTAGCAGCTGGCTAACTAGTCTAGAAATCTCATTAAAAGCCTCATGGCTGCTCTTATAGCCCAGGCTGGCTTCTGCAGCTAAGAACGCCCCTTATCTGCAGTGTAGGAGTAGCTGTCGGCAGGGCAGATTGCAGAGAACTGGTTCAGTCGCTTACCAGGTGCCGTGTCAGGTTTTAGATTTGCCTGTAAAAAGCTGCATGTTTGCAGTGGATCCTGATTGTCGGGGAGCCCGGCTTGTGATGCTGGGACCGGTGTGGTCAGCTGGAGTTTGCTGTCCCCTGGCTCTTACTGAAAATGGGGCCAGTAGCAGGGAGTTCTCAGGGAGGTGTCCTTGGCCCTGAGCTCAGTTGTGCATATGTGCCGCACTCACCCCCTTGTCAGATAGTACCTGGGCTGGGGGCTAGCCAAGTGGAGATGCTTCTTCTTGCCTGTACTGTGTGATTGCGGCTGTTCTCCGATTTAGAGCACTGATGGTCTGTTCTGAATGAGCCGTTGCTGGGAGCCGAGGGCTGACACGCTCAAGTGGCTTAGTGCAGGCAGGTCCAAGGCAGTGTTGGATTCCCAGGCTGGCACTCCCTGATCAGGGCAAGAGGGGCAGGGTCTTTGGATAGTGTAGAGCTGCTAATTCTGGAATTGCCCATCTGCAACTCTGGGCTTGGGGTACAGAGGGGAGGTGCAGATTGAGCTGTGGAGGCTGGCGCATCCCTCTGACATTTAGCCTTGCCCTGCCCAGGGAAGCTATGTTTGGACAATGTCCATGCAGCACGTCTGAGAATCCATGGGCTCTGCCTTGTGTGCCCGGACATCTCTGCACTTCACATCTGCACCACAGAACTAGCCAGGAGTCCTGCACAGCTAGGAATGGTGCAAGGGGGAGGGATGGCCCCAACAGAGCAGAGGAACTGAGGCAAAAGAGGGGCATGGCCGTGTGGTGGTGGGAGGATGAAGTGCTGTGTCCCTCCCTTTGCTCTTGAATGGAAGATCTGGCTCCATGGCTGCTTCCCTCCATCCCCTCATACTGCTTCCCTTGCACACTCAAGGCCATCCCGGAGGGGTGGGCAGACTTCTAATACAGATTTCTCCTCTGAATTCCAGACCTGGATCAGGGATGTCCGAGCCAGCTCTGTCACCTCCTGTGGGAACCACATCAAATCCAGCTGCCGCTTGATCGCGTTTAATGCTGACTCGGCAGGTAAAGTGCTGGGAGAGACCAACGGAGCCTACTGGCGGGAGGGGGGGGTGACTTAGATCTGTGCGGCCCACATATATTGTAGCCATTAACTCTATAATCACTTGTGTTCTGGGGCCAGCTGCGACAGGTGTGCCCCTTTGCACTCAGTGCCGTGCAAACACAGAGCCAGGCCCTGCTGTGAAGCGATTCCTTTCTAATTAGACAAGACAGGGAGGAAGAAAACATTGTCCCCATTGTACAGGGCATAGAAAGTGAAAGAGGAGGGAGGGTGGGAATGGGCACAGAAGATGAAAGGGGAGGGAGGGTGAATTACGAAGATCATGTGATCACTTACTCTCATTAAAGACCTGAATATAATGAACCTCTGCTTCATGGGAAAGATGGCTCTACCAGCATTGCATCCCCAGGGCCACACAGGGCATTGGTTCGGCAGAATGTCGCAGGGAAGCATGGCATACCCCATCCCCAGCCTGTGTCTTTGCTTGGCATCTGCCCCATTTGGGCACTGACAGGGTCTGTCTTTGCTTGGTTCCTGGGATCCACTGAGGTTTCTGGGAGCGAATAGGGGGTGAGCGTTGGACTGTAACTCGGGTGTCCTACATGGACCATGATGACCATTCTTCCCCACTGGCTCTATGTGTCAGACCTGGCCGGCATGACGCCAGCAAACTCCCTTGGCAGCGCTGTCCGCTAAACGCCTCGTGACTGGCCAAGGCACTCTCCAGTGGTGGCTGTGCGGGAGCTCACAAATGCTTGGCCTTCACTCCTCAAGGCATCCTGTACACTATGTTGCCATTTCACTGCAAAAATGAGTCTCCCTTTGAATATCCAGCGAGGATTGACCCCAAATCCTGCAGGAGATGGGAGCAGGAAAGGCACGTTAGCTCTCCACCCATCTGTTGCTGTCTTGCTTTTGCATGCCTGGTGTGCGGCAGTCCTGGCAAACCAGGCCCCAGTCAACAAGTGGTGGCTGTGATGGAATGGGAGGCAACTGGTGACCTATGTTATCTTTCAGGTGTATTGGGAATCGTGCCAGTGGAGAGCCAGGATGGAGGGAAGAGGCCTGTGACGCAGCTGTGCTGCCATTCAGGTGAGCTGGCAACTCAAGCAGGTCGGATGCTGGTGCTGTAAACTATCAACTGTTCTGTGCCTCCATGCACCTCCCTTGCCATTACTACCTCCCTGGGCTTTGGAGGATTAATATCCCTTTGAAAGTGTATAGGCGTAGGCAGGGTGGGCTGTCAAAGGAGCCGAAGAGCAGGTGCGTAACCATGGGTGGGCCCAAGTGGGCCAGGGCCCACCCACTTGGAGATGAGGCCCGGTCACACAGTGCCTGGCACAAACTTTTCCGCCACAGCTGCTGGCCAACCCCGCAGCCATGGAAGCAAAGTTCACGCCACTGCAGAGGGCGGGTCTCATTGCGTTGCCTTTCCTCCTCCCACAGCTCCACTTGTTTCCTAGCAATTGGAGCGTTTCAGATTCAAGGGGCTGGCTATGCCCCTGCCCAAGAGATTCAGGTACCCAGACCCTACTGAATTTCATTGAGACTTGGGTACAGCTCTTTGAAACTACCAGCTGTGAGTCCGAAGTGCCGGGTGTTGGGGCCTCATTAACTTTTCTAGTGAGCCCATTTCACTTCTTTAATCTTTCGTGCATGCTTATTAAAGTGCTTCTTGCAAGTACCCAACAGAGTCCAGCCAAGCAAAGTGGAAAGCTACATAGGGAGAGGAATTGTAGACTCCTGTTAACCTGAGCAGTGTGGACAAAAACCTCTCGTGGCAGGACAGTAGAATGTAGGCGGCAGAGAGCAGCCAGAACCCAGTGTGAGAGCTGCGCAGACACGTAAAGAGAGAGGCCAGCATGGCATGGGAGCACTGAATGTCACGGCTAGCATCCGAGAGGAATGTGTCCAGGAGGAGGCCGACCATGCCAGGCAGCATTAGGCGGCGTGGTTGCCACGGAGCTGCGAGCAGCTAGCTATCAAATAAGCCCTGTGGCTGCGAACAAGCTGTAATTTGGAGAGAGTGGAAGCCAGGAAACTCAGGGAGACCCAGTGGTAGGCGTTCACTGAACCAGCATGGGCTGAAATGGCAGGATAAAACCTGAGCATCAGCTCTGGACAAAGGGACAGGAGAAGGGAAGGACACAGGTCACCTCTTGAGTGCCACCTGCCTCGAAGATAGGCTTGTTCCTACGCAGCAGGCATGGCATGACGACAGTGCTGGTGAATACATAGATACCCCTTGGGTGACAGGTCCTGCCACCCCCTGTGTCTCGGGAACAGGGAATAAAAGCCTCCGCAAGGGAAAAGCTGTTTGCTTGGGACTTCGGTTGCTGTGCTACCTCTGTGCCTGCTGGGTAGGTAGCTTGGGACTGAATAGGAACGTTATCCCCCAGTGCCCCCCAACAATCGTCTTCCTGTTTTGGGGGATGTGTTGGACTGCCAGCATGGCTGGGTTTTGTCTGCGAGTCATGCTCCCCCTATTCCCATGGCAATGGGCTGCTTAGAAGACCTTGTGTCCGAATGGGCCAATCATCCCATGCTTTGATTTAGAGAGTGATTGCAGCCAGGGGCTGATGAGTCTGTCCCGCCTGCACATTGCCAGGCTGGGCGGTGTGGGAACAGATGGCCATGATCTGTTGCCATGCACGCCGCCTCCAGGTGTGGTACCACAGCGGTTACTGAGCACGTTTCTGGCCTTTAGGAATCTGCAGCGTTTGCGTCTCGCTTCCAGCTGGTCGCCAGTCACATAGCCACAGCTTTGAAGAAGAGCAATGCTCAGGCTCTTCTCTCTCTCCTTGTGCGTGTGTGCATGTGTGCGAGCCTTGGGCCCTGTTTGGCCGTGTGAGAGCCTCTGTTTACAGGGGGAGAGTCAACAGGACATTGGCTTGAACTAAAAGCCAGTCCTAGCCTCCTTCACAGTGTTACTATTAGCGCTCTTCTGCCCTTTGCGTGGCTCAGCCAGACACCCAGGCTCTCTCACTGTGGCAGTTTGGTGTTTAAAGCTGCAGAGGAGAGGTCCTCATGGAGGAGTGCTCTGGTCAGCCACTCCTGGGATGGACCCCCCAGAAAACACCCTATTCCCAGATGCAACCCTGGGAACTACCCTCTTGCAGGGCTCCGTACTGCCTACTGCACTCTGCAAGCTCCTTTACACTTGTCCGTCAGGTCAGCAAAGAAATTGATGTGCACCAGCTCTGTCACTCCAAGGGAGGTCTCTGCGCGCACACTCAATCCACATGCACTGCTTTAGATAAAACAAATAAGTCTATTGACTAAAGCAAGAGTTTAAGTGATTATAAGTCTGAATAATATAAATCCAAAAAGTATTAAGTCAAGGAGTTAGTCACAATCAAATAAAAGGTAACTCTTATTCTAAGATAAGGTCACTGTTCTACTCTGTGTTCAGCTTACTGCACAGGCCAGCTGTGATTTGACTTGCAGGCAGACTGTCCACTCCTGTAGGTAGGTTCTCAGTCTTTGATGTTGCTTAGAAGATGGATTCCAGGGGAGAGCCACTAGACAAGGGAAAACAAGTTTCTTCGATAGGTTATCTTCCATGTCCAGCAATGGGTGTGATTCCTTCCACCTGAGCCAAAGTGCTCAGAGGTACTTAGGCCAGTCCATTGTTCCTGTATGCATGCCTCTGCTGGGTGTGGAAACACAGCTTTGTGTTTGTCTGCATCTATTCAAGCCACGTGAATCATATATTTGGGGAATGATATGGCAGTTTCCTATCTGCACATATTGTATGATATTGCAGAAAACATGCTACTATAACAATCATGTTCAATATGTCATGAGCATTCCAAAAACATCTTATTCAACATATTTTGCATCAGGCAATACAGAGTTGTGCCGTAAGGGTGAACATGAATGATGTACAGATCACAACACAAAGGTGTACATGGGGTACAGCATGTCACTCACCTGTCTTCAGGTATCCCAGTAACTGACACATTAGGAAAGAGCAAGTGAGAACACCTGACCTGATTGCTTATTGGGATAGCAGGGCAGCACCTGGACAGCCAGCCAGCCAGTGTGTCTCCACACAGGCTGTCTGCTCAATCTGGAGGCATTTTCAGGGCATATGCAACAGAGAATCAGAGCTGGCGTGAATTGTGTTTTTGTTTTTTTTAAATGCCTTATGGGCTGGTATGTCATAGCTTTGCACAAATGGAGAAGCACGCAATGACCTACTTTCTTGAGGACTGTTAATTACTGTGTCAGACTCCCTCCTACACGACAGGTCCCTGCAGATGGAGTTACAAGGAGCTCCTTTCAGCTGCCGACATGCCACACCAGAGAATCGCAAAAGAGTTTTTTGTTACCAGTGGCGTCGCTTGCTGAAGCAGGGCCTCCCACCCCAGGCTTGTGTACTGATAGACATGTGCATTTGCATGCTGTCCTGGCACTCGGCCACCTGGGCTGCTGTCTGGCTGAGCCGTATTGACCACATGGTTAGGGGTCTGCAGATGTTGACACCAGTCGAACCCCTTATTTAGCCAGAGGTTTTACTGCCTTTCCCCATAGGTGGCCAGCAATGCAAAATCCACTTGGTCCCAAACCCTTTGCTGTTTTAGGATGGCCATACAAGGCCTCAGGTGTGTTTGTGTTAAAGGACCAGGTTTGCTCCCATTAGAGGGTTTAAAAATCAAACCCAGAAAGCTGAGGATATCAAGTCCCTTCTCTCCTGACACATGGTAGGAGTCTTCCAGCCTGCAATAGGGGTGGGAATCTTCCTCCCAACAGCTCCAGGCATTTGAATTCAGTATTTGTCACCCTTTCACCATTTAAACCATCAGCCAGGAAAAATGGGGAGAGAAGGCTGGATTTTCCGATGTGAAATCAATTGGCACAAACTCTTTCAGGCCTTTCTGATCTATCCCTAACAAAGCAGAACAGACACCGAGCTAGTTCTCGCCATCCCTTAGAAGGCCACCTGGGACAGACCAGTCAGCGCGTGGCAGCAGAAGGGAATAGAGCGGCTCCCCCTAGGGAGTTAGCAAGGGCTGAAGTAGCTGGAGCCAATTTGCTGTCCCAAGACCCCTAGCTCAGCTGTGGGACTCCACTGAGCCTTTGATCTTTCAGCTGCTGGGGGGAATGGACCCACGAAGCCAGCAGAGGTTTACCCACTGCCGGGAAGCAGATGGCTCTGGGGGAAGCACTAATTATAACTGTTGTGGGGCAAGGAGCAAGTGGTACATGGCTGCAGCAGATGTGCTGCCACCCAAGTGCCAGCAGGACATTGGCATGAAACTCTGCTCTCCTCTCCCCATCAGACGTGGTGACGGACTTGGACTTCTCTCCGTTTGACCCGCTCCTGCTGGCGACGAGCTCTGCTGACAGAACCGTAAGTGTGCATTGAAATAGTGACTGGGGGGATGTGGGTGGCCCGTGGCCCTGGTGTCATCTCTTAGCTGTCCGGTACAGAGAGCTGGGATGAGACTGTAGGACATCTTTCCTGGGAAGCTACTAAGGAGTGGGGCTGAGGTCAGCCACGAAGTTGTAGAATGGAACTATTTGGAGGAAGGTGCTGGGGTCTCCAGGGCTACATGAAGGATGAAAATGTCTCCCCATTAGTGGGTGGAGGAGCAGCTGACAAGAGCCCAAGAAGATCAGTCATTGCTGGTCTCGGTGCCCCCATTGGGTCAAGGGCTGTGATGGCATCTGGGAAATGTGCTCTGCTAGCAACAAGCCAAGACCTTCACAGCAATTGCTGCTCGGGGGGCAAGTTTGAGGGGTAGCTGCACTTCTGGGGCCTGTGGGTTGTCTCTCTGCTCTGGGAATGCTGTGGAAGGGAGCAAATGGGTGTACTGAATGGGAAAAGGCTGGGACTGCCTCTTATCTATAACCCCTGGTGGCATCCAGGTCATCTACCTTACTGGGTAGGCCTGGGGACCCCACTGAGGTTTCAGAGGCCCTGCCTTGGCGTGTGTGTAGGGTGGGGGAGGCAGGCTTGTAAGGAGTCTTACCTCCTGGTTTCCAGAGGGGTAGCCATGTTAGTCTAGGTCAGCAAAACAAACAAAGGGTCCTGTGTCACTTTTAAAGATTAACAAATTTATTTATCGCATGAGCTTTCAGATGATGAAGTAGGATTTTTCTCCCATGAAAGCTCATGCAATAAATAAATTTGTTAGTCTTTAAAAGTGACACAGGGCACCTTGTTTGTTTTTACCTCTTGGGGTTGACACTCATGTCGCGGGCTGTAGGTGAAAGTGTGGCACCTGCCCGAGAGTGGCCAAGACCTGCCTTCCTGTCCTGGAGTAACACTGGGGCCAGAGGGGTGCCAGGTGGATGCTCTCCAGTTCCACCCGACAGCAGCTGGCGTCCTGGTGAGCGGAGCTGGGAGAGTGGCAAAGATATGGGACGTGGCCCAGCAGAAAGCCCTAACAGGTAGGCATGGCCGTCACAGTGCTCCAATGCTTGCTCCCTCAGCTCCAGCGCAACCGTCCCCTGAGCAATGCTGGAGCAAGGCTCTGGACTGCTGCATTATCTCCTGGGACTCTCGGGGGCTTCCTGGAGTGCATCCCTGGGCTGGAGTCTGCGCCCCGTTGTGTGTGGACGCAGCATCTTTTTGAATGACCTCAGTGCTGGCAAAAGGGACTACCTGGGCAGTCGCTTCCCAGGCCCATCTTTCCCCTGTCCACTCTACAGGGGTTGCAGGGATTATGGTCTGGTGACTGCTTGGCCTCCCCGCTGAGACCCTCATCTAGAGTGTGTGGTGAGCGGTGTTGGCCACCTACTCCCCTCACTCAGGGTGCTGTGAGACACTGAAGGGGACATGTGCATAGGCTGGTCCCTAGAGCAGGCCTTTTCTCCTGGTGCTGCCTGCAGCTGACCTGGGCTGGAAGCACCTCAGGCTGGGACGCATCCTGTTGAGTGGAAACAACCCCAGTTTCAGTCTCCTGCTTGGGGTTCTTTGGGTCCCCCTTTCCTGAGCAATATTCCCTTGTTTGAAATGCCCAGAATGAACCTGTGCAGCTGGAAAGGAAACGTTCACCAGCCTGCTGGGCCCAAAACACACTCCCAGTTCTGAAAAGCTCCTGCATGCTATATTTCTGGATTGTGAAATGGCCTGGAGTGAGGCTGTGTGGGTGGGGGGAATTGCCCCCCTTTCATCCTTCCCTGGTGGGGACTGAAAACGATGCCCAGCTGGCAGCTTGTGGCCGGGAGAGACTGACACCCACTCTCGTTCCTCTGCCAGCACTGGATCCTCACGGTGACCTGATCCAGAGTGTGGCCTGGAAACAAGATGGTGCCTTCCTGGGCACTTCCTGTAAGGTGAGTCTGGGGGACATGGTGGGGCCCATGGGCAAGGAATCCCCAGAGCTATTTGCTGAGGGGGCCTGTTGTGCGGCGTTCCAGGGTTAACAATAGTCAGGTGGGTGGCTGGGGGCATAATCAAGCGCCTGCGGAATGAGCAAGCATCTCAAGATCATTTCCTTCTCCCTGCTGCCAGGGTAGTGCCTGGCCAGCCTCTTCTCTCAAGCAGCCTACAGATGCGCCACATCATACCCACAGGCAGACTGCAGGTGACTGTGCGCACAGGGGGAGGGAGCAGGGAGGAGGAGGGAGTGAAATGACCAAAGGCAAAGAGCTCCCACATGGACAGTTCTTAGACTTGTAGAAAGGCCTGACCTCTGCTTTCCATTGAATTGAGCCTCGCTGACTCCCTGAACCGCAAAATCCTCTCACCCCGTCTCCTTGGGAAACAGTAGTTCTGTTTTTACCAGAAAGAGGGGTCTGAAGTGAATCTGAAAAGGGGGAATCTAGGGCCTGGTGTGAGGGGGAGAGCAAATTCAGATATGTGGTGGCTGATTGGCCTGGTTTGTGTGCTCCAAATATGCAGCTGGTTGCTTTCCAGTGACCTCCTCCCCCTCCAGCGCAACAGGGAGAGAGCCATCACTTGAAAGGCAGCGGCAAAACAGAAAAATCCTTCTTGCTATCCGTGCTTTTACCCCTCACGTGTCTTCTTACAAACTCCTTTCCTAGAACCAGGAGGCAAGCTCCATAGGTGTGCTGGTTTCTGCTCCGTGTGGTCCCCTCTCATAGATACTGCCAAGGTCTATGATCAGTTTTTCTGCTGTCCTCCTCCAGTCTCTGGTTGACACCACTTGCTGTGTTATGAACAATCAGGCTGTCTCCTTAAAAATACACAGCAAAAGCACCCAGACATTCCCTGTCACTCTCCTCACCTTGAGAGCCTTTGCTGTTATCCTTCCTCAGTCACATGAAATCACTTAACAGAATGGAAGCCCTCACGGGACTGAAGATCCCTGGCATTCCTTGCAACAGTTGGGTTGTTAATCCTGGTTTCCTTCTCAAATAGCATCACCAGTTGCATTGTGCCTCTCGATATTCTTCCTGCTGTTTCAGCTGGGTAGATAGTCACTTACTATACTTAACTGTTATGTTGTTTTGCTGCATGCTGTTCTGCTCCACCCTAGAGACAGCTGCATTAAGAGATTCCTATGTGGTGGTTGAGCTCTTTGGGACCCGTCAGGAAGAAAGAAGCAGCATGACCACAGGGTCCTAGTTTCTGCAGTCATGTAAATCCTCTTGTCATGGAGTGGGAATTCTGCTTGCCAGAGCCCTGCTCAACATCTGAAATTGTTTGTTCCTAAAGCACAGAGTGGCTGTTGCCTGCTAAGAGGGTCTGGAGGGAAAAGTCTGGGGAAAATACCTCTCTGTAGAGGCAGACCCTCAGTAAGCACCCAGGGCAATGCTTGGTGCAGGGTCCATGTGCCAGAGCAATGGCTGTTCTGGAATGTGACTGCATTCTGGCAACTCTTAAGCAGAAAAATGGCCAGTGTCTCTGCAGGAGAGAGAAGAGGTTGATTGGAGGGAAGGGTATGACCTGTTCTCTCTAGTTCTGTTCACTGCCAAGTGAGAACTGGTCAAATGTGGGGGGTGGCATGTGTTATTCCAGAGAATGACCTGGATTTGGTTTTGCTCCCAGAGCAGCATGTGCTGCAGTGGTGGAGTACTCTGTGTGACAGTCTACCGCTGCTTGGATCCCAGTATACACAGGGTAGCCATGTTAGTCTGTATACAGCAAAAAGGAGAGTCCTGTGGCACCTTAAATACTAACACATTTCTTTGGGCATAAGCTTTCATGGGCTACAACCCACTTTGTCAGATGCATGAAGTGGAAACTACGGTTGATAGGGATATATACTTATGCCAGGGACTTGAAAGTTGCCATTCTCCAGCAGAAAAACTTCAAAAGCGGACTTCAGCATGAAACTGCAGAGCTGGAACTGATTTGCAAACTTGACACAATCAGACTGGGTCTGAATAGGGACTTGGAACGGTTAACACACTACAAAAAGTAACTGTCCCTGTTCACACATTCTCACCTTCTAATCAACTGATGTGAATGGGCCTCATCTACCCGAACTGAACTGACTTTAACACTTGCCGTCCTTCATCCTGGCATGTGTATATGTACTGCCCAACCATAGTTTCTACTTCATACATCTGACGACGTAGGTTGGAGCCCACGGAAGCTTATGCCCAAAGAAATGTGTTAGTCTTTAAGGTGCCACAGGTCTCTCATTGTTATGGGTCGCAGGATAACTGCAGGCAGCAGGTCTATCCGCAAGAATGTCCATCCTAGAGATTAAGACAGAAACAAGCTTTCCTGGGGATATGTTGGGCATCTATAGAGAGTTGCACCACAGTGGACAGTAAGCATTTCTCCAAGATTTAACCCCCATTCAGCCAGTTAGAGAACTGCAATAGCACCATCTAGTGAGTCCATTAATATTACATGCCTATTTTACACACACAAGAATCAGGTTCATGGTTGCCATGGACTCTTCAAAGCATCTGACAAAGTGGGATTTTCTCCCACGAAAGCTTATGTGATAAATAAATTTGTTAGTCTTTAAAAGTGCCACAGGACTCCTTGTTTGAAAGACTTGAAAGAAACTTATTTGCCAGATATTTTAAAACACTGCCATGTCACGTCAGACTAACTCGGTTAGTCACATCATCATAATCAATAGACATAAAGAAGGCCCCGCTTAACTTGCGATATTGCAAAAATTGCTGATTCCATAATATTAGGTTTCCACTGCATTTTGACAGCAAGAGCAGAGCCCTGGCAGCCGACTGCAGCAACATCACAGAAAAGTAATAATGGACTTTATTAGTGCAAATAAAAATGTCCTTTATTATTTTCCTGCAGCTTGGCTGCAATTTTTTGAGAATCATCCTGGAATTCAAGTAAGCTTTAGTCATAAATAATCTGTCAGACAGTGCTACAACATGGCCAGCAGGGGTCACCCAGTATTTTCCTTGGTTCTTGATTTGCCTGGCTTCCAGCTGCTGCACCAGCTGGATGTGTACAAAAATGCTGCCAAATCTCCTGCTAAACAAAGCTCACGGTTTCGGAGTAGAATTCCTTGATCCATGATTGGAACCACCTGGATTCAGAGTAACTCCTGCAACTTGCTCCTCTCTGATGGTTCCTCCAGCATCTACCACACACCATCCAGGGGGTGGTATGCATGTTCCATGGCTGGGCTGGTGCTGGGTCTCCCTGGCTACCAGGACTCCGCAGGCCTGCTGAACTTTGTGCTTCTAGCAGAGGAAGCGAGGCAGCTGGATTTTTGTTGTAATACTGAGCCTGGCATATCTGGCTGCAGCTGGGCTAATGAATTCCATCCCTAGCTGCTGCCTGTGGGAAGCATCCATGGCAACTTGCTAAGAGCAGCCCAGGTAATCACATGTCACTGATTGTCTATTCCTGGAGCTGTCCTGGCTGTCCTTTGTCCTGATCCTTCTGGGTGCCCACGGGATGGCAGGCAGCATGGATGAAGCGTGTGGGAAGACAGTCCAGTGATTTGCCAGCAGCTGGTGTTCTCATGGCTCACACCTGATCCTTAGGCATCTCACATCTGTAAGGATCCCCTCTTTTGCCAGTCACAGTGGAAGTTTTTCTCTGAGTGCACAGCTTCCGGTGGCCAGCATGGAAAGGGCTGATGCCGCCATTGCTGTGGAAGAGACAACACAGCCTGGGGCATCCTGGGCCCCTTGGTCTGAGCTCTCACTGCCTCTCCTGGCCACTCTTGGGGGGCGGGAGAGCTTCCAGCACAATGCATAACAGACACTTTCCTCGCATCACACTCTGCCTTACTCCTCCAAATGGTTCTGCCCTGGGCCGCCCCCTCCTTTTTCTCTGGTTAAATCCTAAGCTCTGTTCCAGCAATGCCTGAGCCAGGCTAGCGTGCTAGGCACTGTCCAAACATAAGAAGCAATCCCTGGCCTGTAGAAATTGTAGTTCAGTGACCAACTGACAGCATCTGCATGGAAGGGAGCTGGAGGCAGCACAGCCCCATGGAGGGTCAGCCATGGCACAGCAGTGCTTCCAGCATGAGCTAGCTTGTGCTGGGAAGGGGATAGCTGAATGGCTGGGACTGGGGAAAGGGGCATGTGCAGGGCAGGTGCAGAGATGGGGGAGGGCGTTGGTGCCACCCACAGACCAGTCAAAGTGTCAGAAGCTGTTGGCTGTGCCTGATCCTGCCTCCTCCTCTGCTTCTGAGGGGCTCCTCCTGGCCTGGTCTCTTTTCCAGGCTCTGGTGGCTCTGGGGTGTGGTGGTGGGCAGAGGATGGATAGCATGGCCTGTCTCCCTTCATGGGACAGCTGTCCCTGCTTTCTCCATTCCCACTGGCTCGCTTTCCGGGTTGGATTCCAGCAGGTGCTGCATGATTGTCCCTGGCACCTTTGATGCCCCTTGGCAGATAAAGGGGAGGACGGGCTTTGATTGTCCTGAAGGCTCCTCAGTGGGTTTGTATAGCCCATGACTCTCTTGTACTGGGTAGAGGTTAGGGACAGGCGAGCTCTGCTGGCACTGCCTGACTCTGCCCTGCTATGGGGCACCTGAGCAGCAAGCTGCAGCGTCCGTCTACCAAGCCAGACGTGCAAACAGAGATGAGTGCTGGTCAGCAGGTCTGGGGTGGACTCAAGCGAGAGAGGTGGCTTCCGCTGTGATCCCCTGGGCCCCACACAGAGCAGAACCTAGCAATCCTGCGTTCTAGGCAGTGCCGCTTCTGTGTCGGCAGCGCCGAGTGCAATGGGCCAGTGGTCACTACTATTGTAATAAGAATCCACGACCGTCGGCTCGGCTCGGCTCGGCTCGGCTCGGCTGGGATATGGTGAAGTCCATGCTAAGTAAACCTGCTGGTTACTCCTGACCCAGGTTGTGTGCAATCCCTCATTGGTCTTGGGGCAGTGAATGCAAAAGTCTGCCCTGTCCTATGCAGAAGGGATGACTCCGCCGGTGGGGGTGTTGGAAAATCAGCAGGCACAGTGTGGGTGCTGCAGAAATAACAAATAAGGGGGGCTGGGTTTGTAAGCACCAAGTCTGCCTGCTAGATGGAGCCCCTCAGCGCAGGGAGGTAACTGATCCCAGCCCTGTTCAGGCGAGGAGGACCATGTGGTGTGTGGGAGGGACCCAGGGCTAGTGAGCACTAGGTGGTGCTTGTGACACATGTAATGCTCTGCTGTGCGAAGCTTTCCCTGCCTGCCGTGAACACTCAACTTAGCAAGGGCAGGCCACAATGCCCAGCCTCTGACTCAGGGCAGGAGCCAGCATGGGCGGGCTGGTGCTGCCAGGGCCAGCGTCGTGACCCATGCTCTGACTGGCTTGCGGGCCGGGGTATTGAATGCAACTCTGTCCTTGTGCACTGCCCACAATGGCTGCAGTGCACCACCACTTGTGCAAGGGGAGAGTGCCTCGAGGAGTCACTGCAGACCAGGCCTCTCGCCCCCAGCCCCCTGGAAAGACTGGAGGGTGTTGCCTCTGGCAACTGGCAGAGAAGCTCTCTGGATTTCAATGCTCGCAGCTTGGATTGGAACCCTTTCTCCCTACTGGGGGTCACTTCCTTGTGGGGCCATAACCTCACTAGCTTTCTGCTCCGCCAGGCGGGGCAGGCACCTTCCAGGTCCCTTTATAATGCATGCCTTAATGTTCCCACTGAGCGGAGGGTGGGGAGTGCGCCTGTAAGCCGTTGTCCGCTGTGCTGCTGGCCTGTGGCATCAGGCTGTCTTCACAAAACTTCGCTTGTACCCACTGGAGCGCTCAGGTGTATAGAACCTCGGGAGCCCGTAGATCCGGTCAGCACCAGCCTGCCTGGGGGTGCTATGCCATTGGGCCAGCTCCCTCTGCCCACTGCTGGTCACAATGACAAGCATGATGCATTCAGCCGTGGGCAGGAGGGGCAGGTTCCCATCTGCCATCCTTGGCACAAGAGAGGCCCGAGCTCGGCTGTTCCCGTAGCCCCTTCCAGGTTGGCATTAAGAGAGGAGCACCCCCTGGTGTGACATTCACACCTACATGTGGCACATGGACAACAGAGTCCTGTGGCACTTTTAAATACTAACAGATTTATTTATCGCATGAGCTTTCGTGGGAG
>ML685907.1:899960-927526 GCA_007922175.1 Pelusios castaneus
CTTTAAAAGTGCCACAGGACTCTGTTGTCTTTCTACAATAGACTAACACGGCTACCCCTTTGGAATGTGGCACATGGGCAGAGAGGATTCCTTTCCAAGTACTGACTAGATCTGGCTGTTCTTACACCTTCCTCTGAAGTACTGGTTGCTATCAGAGAGAGATGTTCCTGGACCAGATGGACCTTGGGTTCGATCCAGTCTGGGCCTTCCCACGGGACAGCCTCTGGCTAGCCAAATAGAGCTGCTGCTGTGGAGAAGTTGGTCCTCTCCTGGCTGGTCAGGAGGCTGGGAAAACAGCTGAGAGGGGGAATTCCCTGGGATCAGACTATGCAGAGAGATTGTGGAATAGGTACCTTTGTTCTGGGGTGTGTTCAGTCCCCTGCCCTACTCCCTGATCCTATGGTCAGGCGGTTGGCCTGAGTCAAAGGCCACTAGTCGTCTGTGAGACAAATGCTGTCCTATAGGTATTATGGCCAGCATGGAGATGGGCCCATGGAAGGGAGAACGCTTCAGGCCCCCAGAGTGGCTCTGTAGTGCTGGGAATCCACCATGTCATCGTGGTCGCCAGGCTGTCTGGATCACAGGGTGGAATTGCTGCCTGCTGTTAGGAGCCCATTACGAGAGCTGGGGTGCGTCTCCCAAGGGAAGGGGTTAGAAGCCCTTTTGCTTGGGACACTTAAAATCACCTGGAGGGAAAAGGAGAAAATCTTCTTGTTCTGGGTTTGTACAGCACCTAGCACCATGGAATCCTGCTGAGTGCCTGGGGCTGCAAGGTGCTAGGCTGGACAGCCCAGTTTCCCCCCTCTGCTGTCTTGAAATGATTCAGAAACATGGAGCATTGGAAAGGTGGCTCACCAATGGGAAGCCTGCAAGGCCAGGCACCAGGGGAAGCGTAGTGATGGGGGAGCTCTCAGTTCTGGCTCCTTAGAGTCAGTCCCCATCGCAGTTTCTCCTTGTCCAAGGCCCAGGCATTTCTAATTGCCTCTCCTTTGGGAGCCCTCCTGCCAGGAGTGACCATAGCAGCTGTGCCGGTTGGCACCTCTGAAGCCCTGGCGGTGTTTCTTATAACTGTTATCGCTTCCACTGAGAGTTTCTCCTCCCTCGATTCACGCTGTGCTTGGACGCAGTCCAGGGCACTTGGGCAGACAAAGCAGACCTGCCGGGCTCTCCCGGACCAAGATAACAGAGTGCACCAAGGGCACGAGCGAAGAGGAAGCAGGAGGGTTTCTAGCAGGTCACCAGGGCTGTGGGCTCTGCTCCTGGAGAGCCAGACGAAGGGGAGAGATGGAGTGGGAATCAGTTACACTGTCCATGTCTGCACCCACATCCTTCATTAGCATGGGTGGCTGTTGGTGCAACAGGGCCTTTGATCGGGGCCTTGCCCCATGGCCCTGGCCTGTGGGAGGAGTTTGCAGGGCAGTCAGCGCCCTGGGCATGTTAGGGGTGGTAAAGCTGATTGGAGTCAGCTAATTGTAGGGTCTTCACTCCCCAGGATTGTGCAATCTGTGGCAAAGCTCCCAGACTCTGTCGGTTCCTGCCCGGACAACTGGGGCGGCCAGGGGGATGTCAGGCCAAGCTGGAGGCATGTTGATTACATCACCACATTCCCCTGCATGTGGCAGGGCTCCCATTGAGTAATGCCCTGACTCAGGACTTGGTTGCTGTGGTAATGCCAGGCCGAAGGAGCTGCCTTCCCCTGCATTGTCTGCCAGGCCCCTCTGTCCTCCTGCCAGCCCTCTGAGGGACTAGGAGCTTGCAGTTCCTTTCCTAGCAGCTTCCTGTTGGGTATGTGTCCTCCGTACAGCTTCCCTTCCCTAACCTGGGGGCTCCTGCTGTCTCATGTGCAGCCAGACACCCTACTGCTGTCTGACCCTGCGAGCGAGGGAGAAGGGGTAATCATGGTTGGCCCCAAACAGAGCCCAGAGCCTCCCTGCCTGCAAAGGAGGACAGGTGCGGACAAACCCTAGGCTGGCTCTGGGGGGGAGTCTGTCATGCTGGTGTGAGGGGGGGACCCCTGTTTGCACCTCAGTACCCACAGAGACAGTACAGGAGAGCAAAGATGGCAGCTTTTCAAATGCCAGTGCTGTCTGTGCCCCTGGGATCCGCACACCCCACCGGGTGCTCTACCATATCAGAGCCGAGGGCTTGTTGTGTAAACCAGTGTATGGCAGGAGCAGGAAGCCAGAGGTGGGGCAGAGAAGTGAACTAAGAATGGTTCATTGCAAGCATTTGCTGTTGCCTGTAATTGCACTTTGATCTCTGCCCACTCTGGTTCCTTGGGTGCAGTGAGGTGTGATTACAGCTGGACAGATGTCCCCAAGCTAGCTGTATCCCAGCCAGCCCAGGTACCAGAGCAGCACCGCTGCACAGCCGTGGAGGCCCTTCCCCAGGGGCGTGGGCAGCCCACTCTTGGTCCGTACTGGAGCTGGCTCAGTGATCGTGTGTGAGCTACCGTCACCCTCAGAAGATGCCTCTACAGCAGCTGGTTCTGAAGCTGAGAGAGAGCTGTTAATGGAGCTGCAGTTAGGAGTGTGGGGCGCTGGCTGCCGTGGCCCTGGCCTAGCAGGCTCCCCACAGGAACCGTGGGGGAGGGGCTGAAGGGCATAGTAGCTGTCACTCAATGGAGAAGCACCCCAGCTAGATCCTGGAGGACCCCCTTGGCTGGACCGATGCTGGCTCTGGCTGAGAGGGGCCGGTAATAAAACAGGACTCGGGAGCTGGGGGGATCCATCCCTACCCCTGCCTGGGGAAAGCAGCCTGAATGAGGGCAAGTGTGGCTAGGGAGCTGAGCACTGGCTGGGGTTCCTCTGGGCATCACCGCCACTCCAGCAAAGCACAGGCCCCTGAGAGCAGCGCCATGGGCAAAGTCCGGCTTGCCCATCCCCATCCCACTGGTCACTTGAAACCAACAGCATTGGAGTTCCCCTCTGGGACGCCCTTTGGGAAGGGATGTAGCGAGCAATCAGCCATAGGATAGGGATGTCAACAGGCAGCCTGTGGGCTGTGGACCACCAGATGTTTCTGAACAGACCCTGAAATCTTTATTTATTTGTTACGATTGTTGTTGTTTTCTATGGAGTCTGGACATTGACTAGACCTTGATCAAGAAATTTGGCCCGTGACAGAAAAAAGAATTGACTGCCCCTGCCGCAGAGGCAAGGGAGCCACTGTTCTGTGGCTGGTGGTCCCCTCGTGTATTCAGCCTGTTGTGCAGGAACTGGCCAGCGTTCTCCCTGGGTGCTGGCCTCATTGGTGTTCACCCCCATAGTTTTCCTTGTGTCTCCACAGGATAAAAAGCTGCGGATCTTCGACCCAAGAACCAAGCCAAGTGCAGTCCAGGTATTTCTTTTTTTCCTTTGTCTTCCTGGAGAAGGGTGGGGGGACAACCTGGGTGGCATGGAGCATGCTGCCTGTTGGCCCTTGCTTGGGGAAAGCTGTTGGGCTGGGAAGACTTCAGTGCGGGACATCTGCTTTCAATCTGCAGTCCCCTTTCATCCTGATCTCTGGTGTCCTGGGAATTCAAACCGACTGGCCTGGGCCCATCTGTGGTCAATGTCACTCCCTGGCTCTAGAGAGGAGCAGGTGGCTCCCATGTGGATTGTTTGCCTCCAGGTTTTCCAGCCACTGAAGGAACCAGTTGCTTGGAAGAGTAGCGGTGCTGCTGACGTGTGGCCAACCAGCTCAGCAAATGCAGAGATCAGAAAATAAAAGTGTGTTAGGAGCTGCATTCAGCACTGAGCCTCCTATCAGAGGTTTCCTGAGGCTTCTGGGATCTGAGAGAGGAAGCTGATGTCTCTCTGCTCTCCGGGATGGCTTGATTTATAGAAAGCTCTGAGGAGGGAAAAAAACTAGTGGCTTCCCCTCAGCCCAGCCTGTCCAGGTTTCCTTCCAAACTGTCACCCAAGGCCATGCAAGGAGACTTCCAGCATCAGCACACATGGACAGCTCTTGTGTCAGCCCTACAATTTTATATTGACCTCTCCATGTGTCGGATGCTGGCTTGCAAGGTCCCCTGGGCCCCGCGTGGTGTCAGAGGGATGGTTGGGGTGCTCCAGTCAGGCCCCTCCACAGCCTTGGTGACAAGGATGGCAGAGAACTCCCTACATTAATACAGCTTGCAGCCGCTAGAGGCTCTTCAGCACCCACTCTGCAGGGTGTCTGTCTGTCCAGGTGCCCGGACTGAGTGTCTCCCTGGGGGCTGTTGCCAGCAGTTACCAGTTCTGGCAGAAATTCTCAGATGTCTGGTTCCCTATCTCCCCAATGCAGTCAGCAGCCAGAGGTGACAGGCCTAAAAAGGGAATGGGGGTGAACCATGCTTTATTGGCCTGGAGTGCTACAAAGCACAGCCTCTTGCTGGGGCAGTGGAGAGAGCCATGCCGTCATCTATTACCAGTATGTGCCCATCTCCTGTGCAAGAGGGGCTGAGGAGGGGTGGGCTTAGAGTGCACTGGGCGTCAGCTAATGGGGGAAGGGCAGTGTGGGCTGGCGTGCATCTCAGTGCTGCACCGGTAGCCAATCACACTTGCCCTATCCTTTGGCCTGTCCCCATCCTTTGGCCTGTCCCTGGTTCCTTCTGTGGGCAGCAGTGGGGACACCTCTCGCACACACACCTGTGGTTTTCTCTGTGGGACTAGCCAGAGGGCACAGGCCCTCCTTCTCTGGGGGCTGAGTGCTCGGTTTCCACGTAGCCCTTCTTGGCCTGGGAGAAGAGTGAGGGCTGAGCTGGGCTGGAGTAACTCACAGGACAGCACCTAGCATAATCTGAACCAGCTGGTTCACATCGCCATGCCCCCTTGGGCTGCTCTCATCAGACTGCATGGCTAAGCAGGGGCCTGCCTGCCCAGGGTTTGCACTGGCAACACCACCAGAAAAGAGACGCTGCTGCAGGAAATGGTGTCACTGATTCAGCAGGTGGCACTGGCCAGGAAACCGGTGCTCCAATGTGGCACTAGGGGTTCCTGTGGCTGGAAGACCCTGACCTGTGACCACCTGTAGCTATCGTCAGTCCTGCTGCCTTCTTCCTGTGCATAAGTGTTCGCTCCTTGGCCTGGCCTGACTCCTCTAAACCCTCCCTTCTCTTTCCATTGGTTGCATTACCCCATCCTTTCAGGATGGCCCAGCCCTGGAGGAATGGGGTCCACATCCCAACACCAAGGTGGCTATACGTCAGTGGTGAGAAAGGCTAGATCTCCCAGATTGGAGAGGATGCTAGTAATTAGGTGTTGAGCGGTGCTGGGAATTTACATCCATACAGCTACGTCTATTGGGGCGTGAAAGATCTACTCCCCTTGAGAGATGATGCTATACCAACCTAACTGCTGACCTAGACAGCGCTAGCTGCCACCTCTCCAGGAGGTGGGTTACCCACGGCAATGGCAGAATGGTTCCTGTCGGCATAGGCGGTGTCTGCACTGCAACAGTACAGCTCCACTGCTGTCGTGTTTAAACTGTAGACAGGCTCTGTCTCTTCTCATTTGGGTGCCAGCCAAAGCATCTTGCACATGGCCTTCCCTCTGCTTGGCTGCCTAGAATCACCGTGCCGCTTGCTGGGGAGTGGGGCAGCTCACACACCGGCATGGCAAATGTTCACGTCTGTAACTAACTCCCTCCCATTGCTCCAGTATGGATGCAATGTGCCAAATCTTTCCCTGCCTGCATACAACCTGGTGCTACTCCAGACTTCCTTCAAGCCCCTGTGTGGTTGTATGATGGAAGGTCAGCAAGGGGTGGAACTCAGCCGGTTCCAGCCACATCCCTGGGGGAGGGTGGGCCCTGTCTAGCTGAGGTATTAAAAATACTGTGTTTGACCCATCGATGTTTGCATCCAGTGCAAGCCCTCATCTGTGTCCGCAGTTGCCAAGAGAAACACGCACCTTCTTGGCACTTACCAAGAAATGCTGAGTTGCAGCCATAATCCAGTCTCTCTTGTAATTAATGAAGATGTTTAGTCTTCTAGAAATGCCGCATGTTATGTTGTGCTGAAGGGGGAAACTTTAAAATGCCATAAATCCTCCAAGTTTGCACAGGACTTATTGAGCCAAGAGGAATAAAATCTGACTTTCCTGATGCTGGAGCAGCTGTGTTGCTTGGAAGGGTTGTTAAGAAATTGTCATGTCAGGGCCGCTGTGGGAAGGAGTGGGTTGCTATGTCTGGCCTTTGATATGATCCAGACTGCCCTGCAGCTACTGAGGCCAGGGCCCCCATATGGGGGGAAGGGTACACTTTATCGGGGCCCAGCCTAGGCTCCAACTCCCATTACCAGGAGGGCTGTATTACAAGTTTGTAGGGGGCCTGTAAAAATTATGCTTGGGTACTGACTGAAGCACCAGCACACTGAGTTTTCCAGGGCATCTGGAACTGTTGATGGTATAGAAATGGGGGCAGGAGGTAATTTAAAAAAAGAAATTGATTCAAAACTTATGATGCTGATGTCCAGAGGTTTTGGACCTCTGTGTGATGCCGTGGGCGCACTCTGGTCATTTGCGACAGATGTGCCACAGCCTGGTAGTCGGAAGCTTAGTGGCACCCTGAACCTGGGGTTGTGTCCCTAACTATTTTGGCTAATAGCCACTGTTAGACCCATCCTCCATGAACTTATCCATTTCTCTTTTTGTGCCCAGTTAGACTTCAGGCCTTTACAGCATCCCCTGGCAAGGAGTTCCACAGCTTGATTGTGCATTGTGTGAAAAAGTACTTCTTGTTTGCTGCCTGTTAACATCATTTGGTATTGTGTGAAATCTATATGGTGTTTCTCCACACCATTCCTGATTTTTTATAGACCTCTCTCATATCTCCGCTGTCCCCTTAGATGTCTCTTTTCTAAGCTGAACAGCCCTGATCTTTTAAATCTCTGCTTGTCTGAAAGCCATTCTGTACCCTCAATCATCTTTCCTGCCCTCTTCTGAACCTTTTCCAGTTCCATTATGTCCTTTCTGAAGTGGAGCAACCAGAACTGGACACAGCATTCAAGGTGTGGGCACATGACAGATTTATATAGTGGCATTATATTTTGTCTTATTTTTCTACCTTTTTCCTAAAGTACTGTTAGTCTTTTTGACTGTGCACTATGTGGAGGTTTTCAGACAACTAGTCTCAGTGACTCATAGATCTTTCTTGGGCTGTAACAACTAATTTAGAGCCCAACACTGGATATATATAAAAACAACAGAGTCCTGTGGCGCTTTTAAAGACTAACAAATTTATTTATCGCATGAGCTTTCGTGGGAGAAAATCCCACTTCATCAGACCCTTTGATGAAGTGGGATTTTCTCCCACGAAAGCTCATGCGATAAATAAATCTGTTAGTCTTTAAAAGTGCCACAGGACTCTGTTGTTTTTCTACAATAGACTAACACGGTTACCCCTTTGGAATTTGTATATATATATAGTTGGGGTTAGTTTTTCCAATCTGCATTATCTACATTGGATTTCATCTGCCTTTTTGTTACCTAGTCACACAGTTTTGTGAGATTCCCTCTGTTACTCCTCACAGTTTGCTTTGGACTTAACTATCTTGAATATTTTTGTATTTTCTGCTCCCTTTGCCCCTTCACTCTACCTCCTTTTCCAGATCATTTATGAATCTGTAGAACAGCACAGGTCCCAGTACAGATTCTTGGGAGGACTCCACTCTTCACCTCTCTCCATTGGGAAAACTGACCATTTATTCCTACCCTTTGTTTCCTATCTTTCACCAGTTTCAGTTCCATGAGAGGACCTTCCCTGTTATTCCATGGGTACTTAGTTTCCCTTAAGAGCCTTTGTTGTGGGACCTTGTCAAAGGCTTTCTGGAAATCTAAGTACGCTATACATCAATTGGATCAACTTTATCCACATGCTTATTGACTTCCTAAAAAAAATTCTAGTAGATTGGTGAGGATTGATTTCCTTTTACAAAAGCTGTTTTGACTCTTTCTCAACAAATCATGTTTGTGTCTTATAGTTCTGCTCTTCACTATAGTTTCTACACATTTGCTCTGTACTGAAGGTAGGTTTACTAGCTTGTAATTGCCAAGATCTCCTCTGAAGCCTTTTTAAAAATCAGCATCACCTTCCAGTCACCTAGTGCAGAGAATTATTTCAATGATAACTTATATACCCAAATAGTAGTTCTACATTTCCATATCTGAATTCCTTCAGAACTCTTGGGTGATACCATCTGCTCCTGGTGACTTATTGCTGTTTATCAATTTGTTCTAAAACCTCTTCTATTGACTCATCAATTTGGGACAGTACTTCAGATTTGTCACTCAAAAAGAATGGCTCAGATGTGGGAATCTCCCTCACATCCTATGCAGTGAAGACTGATGCAAAGAATTCATTTAACTTCTCTGCAAAAGCCATGTCTTCCTTGGCTGCTCCTTAGTGCCTCAATTGTGAAGTGACCTGGCTGTCCATTTGGAAAGCTCCCTGGTTCTGATGTACTTAAAAAATACTGTTAGCTTCAGGGACATTGCTGCCCCAAAAATAGGTTCAGGGCCTGCTCCTGGCCCCAATCCGTCCCATGGGGGGGACCCAATCTATGCCCCAGATCCCTGGCCGGGGCCCAGATTGGACTCCTGCCACCGCTGGCCTGTGGCCCAGCTCTGGCCCTGGTGGGGACCGCATCGGGCTGCTGCTGTTGGCCAGGCCCCGGGTCTCAGGCTGGCAGTGGCTGAGCCCCAGGTCCCCAGCCCTGGTGACGGCCCCGGCTGCATCAGGGCACCAGCAGCAGCCAGGCCCAGATCCACAGCCCCAGCAGGGGCTGGATTGGGCTGGCAGTGGCCGGGCCCCAGATCCCCAGGAGTGGCAGCTGAGCCCCGGATCTCTGGCCCTGGTGGGAGCTGGATCAGGCCAGCAGTGGCCAGGTGGGCACTGGATTCCTGGCTCCGGTGGGGGCTGGATCAGGTTCGCGGCAGCCCCGACCACATTGGGGTGCTGATGGTGGTCAGGCCCCGGGTCCCACCAGAATCAGGGCACTGGTACCCCGTGTGCCCAGCGCCAGTGACACCTCTGGTTAACTTATGCGTCTTTAGCAAGTTACTTCTTAAATTGGTTGTTTTTATACTTCTACATTTTACTTGCCAGACTTAGTGCCACTTCCCTATTTTCCTCAGTAGGGTTTGACTTCCAAATTTTGGATGCCTGTTTGCCTCTATCGGCCTCCTGCTACAGACTTGGGCCAAGTGGCTGGGCAGCAGATCTGTCGAAAAGGACCTTGGGTTAGAGTGGATGAGGCTGGATGTAAGTCAGCAGTGTGCCCTTGTTGCCAAGAAAGCTAACGGCATATTGAGCTGCATTAGAAGGAACATTGTCAGCAGATCGAGGGAAGTGATTATTCCCCTCTGTTCAGCACCGGTGTGGCCACAGCTAGAGTAGTGTGTCCAATTTTGGGTCCCCCACTACAGGAAGGATGTGGACAAATTGGAGAGAGCCCAGCAAAGGGCAACACAGATGATTAGGGGGCTGGAGCACATGACTTACGAAGAGAGACTGAGGGAACTGGGCTTATTTAGTCTGCAGAAGAGAAGAATGAGGGGGGATTTGATAGCAGCCTTCAACTTCCTAATGGGGGTTCCAGGGAGGACAGAGCTAGGCTGTTCTCAGTGGTGGCAGATGACAGAACTAGAAGCAATGGTCTCAAGTTGCAGTGGGGAAGGTCTAGTTTGGATATTAGGAAAAACCTTTTCATTCAGAGGGTGGTAAAACACTGGAATGGGTTACCTAGGGAGATGGTGGAATCTCCATCCATAATGGTTTTAAGGCCCAGCTTGACAAAGCCTTGGCTGGGGTGATTTAGTTGGGATTAGTCCTGCTTTGAGCAGAGGGTTGGACTAGATACCTCCTCAGAGCCCTTCCAACCCTAATCTTGGATGATTCTCTTGAGGTAGTGTGACAGGTCGGTCCCAGAATCTGGTCCAATGTGCTGCCATGACCCCCGATCTCCACTCCTGTACCCTGACTTACTTCACTTTGCTAGTTGACTACTCACTCCTGAGTCAGTCCACACCAGCCCCCTGCATGTAATTGGTCCCAGGCAGTGGATGTGTACCCTCTGGCCACGTAGGCAACAGTCTCCAAGCGAGCACTCCCAACCCCCAGATGCCACACCATTCCTACAGGAATTGGGTTCCTTCCCCAATCACCATAGACTCACATCCGTCCATTTATCACAAAAATGGATAGGCCCAGCCTCAATCATTTACACCCTCTAAAGTTCACACAGCCTTACATAAAACAAATACTAGTTTATTGATTAGGATTTTAAGTGAGTATATAGCAAACCAATGCACAATCTTTTAATAAAGTAGTCAGGCGTTACCACAGACAAATAAAAGATATAAAACACATGCTAAACTACTAACACTATTCCAAGGTTACTCTTTGGTCTAGTCTCCTCATTCTTACCCACAAGGCTGGCTGTTGGTGGTGTTCAACCAGCCCAGGCTTTCTTGGCCATGTGGATAGGCTCAAAATCTTGCAGTTACTTCTAAGATAGAGTTTCTTTAGCAAAAGCCCATGGCTTCTCCCTCTTTCCAAGTGTCTGCATTTCCTTTCCATCCCCCTTGACCCCTCCCTCTCTGTGCTGCTGTGTGATTCTCTTTGTCCCACCTGAGCTAGGAAGATAAATTTGCATTGCCGTTGTCATGCACCTCTCCAGCCTCAGAGAGGTAATCTGAGGATCTGAGCTTTGTAACATGCTACACATCTGTACACATACATGATGCTGCAGGGAATATAGTTTCATAACAGTAGGGTTGAGCATTCGAAAGGGAACCTTGCATGGCGTAATTGGCATCAAACCACACAATTACATTGCAAAAATGAACAGAAAAGTTACACAGACCATAGCCCATTGTGCATCACGTGACAGATGCTCTTCTGCCTTCTTTGGGAGGAGAGAGCAAGTGTGATTCCTCCCCAGCCTGCATCAGCCATTACCGTGCCCCTGCCTGGCTTCCTGTGGTTTTTGTGGCTGGCGCAGTGTCACTATGCCAGCTTCTCTCCCTCACCCTGCCCCTCTTGGGCTGTGTTGCCCATCCTGGTGGGCTGCAGACACTGCCCCAGCCATGCTGGGAATGGAGGAGGCTGGCTCCGTGCAGAGGTGCTGATGGGCTCTGCAGTTGTGACGACCCCAGACTGTATCTCCTTGTGCCAGACACTGGCAATATAGGGGGAACTGCCCTGAGTTCTTTCTCCGCTGCCTCAGCCTGGACGTGCCGCCTTAGAGTGCCTCGGCTTTTCTAAACTTTCTTCAGTGGTTCAGGCCGGCTTTGCTGTTAGACAGTAGATGAGTAGCAAGGGGGTGGTGTTTCTCCTCTTTCCATTCAGTATGACTTATTTTTTCCTGGCGAGGTGTCTAACGCTGCCCCTCCTGCAGGGGCACTGTACTAAAGAGCCACAGTCACTCTAATCGTGCCCATTGCGTGGGGGAATCCCACATCCCTGCAGTCAGATCTAGCACCCCGTCACCTCACACAGGCATCCCCTAGACAAGAAAGGCTTTCAAAAAGGAAGAACAGAATCTCCTTAGGGAGCCAGATCCAAAAAGGCCAAGTCCCCAGTAAGGTCTACCATTGCTGTAGCCTCAGCCTCTCGACTTGGCACCACTGAGTCAAAGGACGATGCCTCTGGTACAGGCAGGGCCAGAGCCCACGGGAGAGACGTGGCTCCTAGAGGCAGGGCCGGACCAAAGACTTTTGGTGCCCTAAGTGAACTCTGACTTGGACACCCCCAGCAGAAGGCAATGCTTTCACTTATAAGAGATAATATAGTAATATATATTTTTAAATAGAGAAAAAAATTCACTTCCAACACCCCTTAAAGCCTAGCGCCCTAGGTGACTGCCTAATTCATCTATATGGTTGGGCCAGCCCTGCCCAGAGGGCCTCGGTCCCTTCTAGCAGCAGGGAGGGTGAGAATCGCCACTGGACAGGGACTGGCACTGAAAGTAAAAAAAAAAAACAAAAAACCCTCCCCGACCACTGGTCACAGCTGAGCTCACTGGCGAGGTGTCTGCAAGATGGTCACTGAATGAAGACAGACATCTCACCCCCTGCTAGGGTCCCATCCTGGCAAGCTAGCTGTGTAGCAGTCTGCAGAGCAGTGGCAGTTTAGAGCCACTCCTCTGTTGTTTGGGTTCTGGCCCTTGATTGCTGGGAGGGAGGCTGATGATAGGCCTGTGAGGCACAAAGCGCCCTGCATCCAGTCTCTGCTCTGCCACAGTCCTTGGGATGGCTCATGCTCCCCCGCATGCTGGCTGGCAGGAGCCCTAGGTTTGTTTGGGCTTTTTGGTCTGCAAATCGAGTTAGACAGAGCAGAATTCAGGCTCCCATTCCCAGGGGTGGGGCTGCCCCCATTTCTGCCGCTTGCGCTCCCTGCAGGCGCTGGCAGGGAAGGGGCTGGGCAGAGAAGAACCATTAGTTAATGCCTTAAACCTCCCTGCTCCATGTTTTTTCTCTGGGCTTCTCCTTGCCAATTCCAGTCACCCCTGCACGCTGATAAGCCCTGCCTGTACCAGTCCATGCAGCCTGCTGTGTCCCATGCTCTGCTTCAGCCCTTTGCTTCCTCTGCAAGGCCCAAGCAAACCCCATCTTCGCTGCCCTGGGATGTGTTCCTCCCTCATGCCCCCAGGTCGGGCCAGGTAGGGCCATTGGCTGCTGCTGGGACCCTGGCCTGTGCCCGGGGCACTTCTGTCTCTGCTCTGACTCCTTTGCTGGCCTGACTGTGCTCTTCTCCCAGTGGCACCTCTCACCACGTGTGATGCTGTCTGCTGGGCCACCAGTACTTTGGGGACCTGCTCCCCCAGCCTCGCCCTTCCTCTCATTCCCTTCCTCCTTGCACCGTTCTCTCCCTTTGCAGATGTGCCTCCCTAGCTGTCCTGTGCTTCCACTCAGCCCCTTCCTCCCTGCTTTAACCCCTTCTTTCCCTTTCCGCTGGCAGGGCTACAGTGTGTGTTGAAATGAAGTGCTCTGTGCACTGGTGGGACTGAGCCGGGACTGGCTGCTGCCTGGTGTGCTGAGCCGGGGAGCACTGTGTTTGGAGGGGTGGGGGGCTGCAGGCATCCTTTAAAGTCCATCCTTTTGGGATTGGTTAAGGGAGGGCTTTGCAGGGAAAGGGCATTGTGCACGCTAGACGGGAAGCTGAAGGGGAAGGCCTGGGGCTGTGATCTGTGTTCTCGTTGGCCCCCTTCTCTTGTTACCTGAAGCCAGGCACCATTCTAGCACTGGGCGTGGGCTGACCAACCCCCACCAGCAAAACCCCAATCCCAGTGAATAGGTGCAGGGAATCAGTGTCCCCTCTCCCCAGCAGACTGTGTCCCTTCCCAGGGTGCATCATGGCTCACGGGCAGTGAGTGATGCCGCCCGTTGAAGCACTGGCTGGTAGGGGTTGAATGCAGGGGTGCAGTATGAGATGGTGCCCGGGAGGCCTGCAGTGCCAGAGCCTGCTGGCTGAATGACTGGCCTGGTATGTCTGTGGGGAGATGGGGTTCATGGCCCTGTGGGGTGAGCAGTGGTCACTGCCAGGGGCTGGATGGACTGAGAGGGGGACATCCTGGGCCACGCGCCATGCTCTGAACTGGCAAGGATCAGAGGCTGTGTTTCCTTTAAAGAGCAGGGTGCCACTGACAGCGTGGTGTTGGTCCGAGCACTGGTGTGGTGGGAAGCTCACCACGTGTCTCCACACAGGGGGAACCTGTGGCTGGGAGAAGGGAGGGGCTCTTTTACTTGCATCTTTGGCTTGCATCCAAGGGTGCACCATGCTGTGGAGGGGAGTGTGACACGGTGTCCTGCCCACGCTAGTGCTTGTGCTGGGGCCAAACCGACACTGGGGAAAAAGCTAGAAAGCCCTGGGAGCTTGGAGGCCAGTCCTGTCTGGCTGTGATGGCCTGAGCGTAGGGCTAGGCACCTGGCTGACCATGGGGAATGCCTCCTGCTTGGGTGGAAGCCAGTTCCCAGCTCCGTCCGGTTAGGGAAGGAGGGCTCAGGGACGGCACCATAGAAACCACGAGGTTGAGTTCAGCTGTTCTGAGAGCTACCTCTACAGACTGCAGCTCAGGGCCCTGCCCGCTGTTGTTCTGCCTCCTCCACATTCCAGCACTGGGACCCCGATTCGTCTGCTCTCCCAGGGCCTTGTGCCTCCCCACTATGTGGGAGAAAAAAGAGGGGCACAGATCTGAGTGGGGAGCAGTGAGACACTAGGAGGTGCCCAGGGAAGCTAGTGCCTTTGCTCAGGGGCTGGGATTTCTTAGTGAAAGGCCATCAGCCTGCTTCGGCCTAGCCATGATGGCAGGGCCCAGTGTTTGGGCTGCTCTGTGCACAGGAGTTGCTGCCTGGTTCAGTGACTGGCAGGCTGGGGAGCTGGACCGGGCTCATGCGCTTGCTTGAAATGGCTCTGGTACAAACCCAGCCCTGCTCCCCGTGCCTCGGCTGGTGAAAGCTGCGCAGGCCATGCGGGGGAGCAAGGCCATGGCAGCGGAACAGAGCCAGCTCCCCTTCACCCGCTCGCTCACATGCTCCCCAAGCTGCGAGCGGCGGCAGCTGTGCATGTGGTCAACACCTGGCTTCGATCACGGAGCCGGGAACGGCCTGTGTGAATGATCCTGACTGGGAAGCCAGTGAGCCCAGCCCGGGTGGGACACGTAAGAGTACAGCATGTTCTCATGAGAAACTTACACTGTGCGGCTTGAGTGGGGGCGGCACCAGGCATGGGGGCAAGGATAGGCGCGTGGCATGGCCTGGGGCTGTGCAAGTGGGAGCAAACAGCCAGCTTCTCTCACTCCTTTCCCAGCATCACTCCTACTGGCTCCGGAGCCCAGCAGCCTTCCCTATGGCTGTGGGCAGCTGGGGCCAGTCTCCTTCTGAGCCATGTGATGCCAGTGCCAAGGCTGGCGCAGGGACAGTGCTGTGTACCTCTCCCCAGCCAACTCTGTGGGCCAATTCCAAAGCCTGGCCAGGAGGCAGGCAGCAGGGCCTCCGAACCAGCCCCACATCCCTCTGTCACGAGGTGGAGGTGAAGGGCTGGTCCCAGGGCCTGGCACAGAGCTACAGCTGGGTGCGTGGCTGGCAAGGTGCTGAAGTGATGTGACTTGCTGTGCCCAAGGGGTCCCTTCCCTTGCTCTGCACCCCAGAGATGTCTTTGCCTGCCCCTCCCTGACCAGTTGATCAGCATCAGGTGGACTGAGCTCAAGCCTTTTCCTTGCCCTCGTGTCCAGGTGTACGGTGCCCCAGGAGCCAGTGGCTGAGAGTGGGGCACAGGATGGGGGGACACAAGGTGTTGGGTGGCATGAACTGCCCTCTCTGCCTGGGGGCTGGCTGAACCAGGCAACACTGTGCAATAGAGCGAATACAGGCCAGGGCCGGAAATGCTATTACCAAACTCTCTGTGCCTTTCTGGGAATTGGCTGCATCTTCTAATTTGGGTGTGCCTGGGGGTCGCAGCGGGCAGTAGTATGGGGAGGAGAGTGCTGGCTTTGGGGGCAGCATGGTGGGGTGTTTGCCCCACACACAGCCTGGAGGGGTGAAAATGGCCAAACGGTCCAGTTAACTGCTCCAGCTGCACCTGGTGGCTCAGCGGTGCGGGGACAGGTACAGCCTATGTAAGCCTGGAAGCTGGTGACAGAAGGAGACTGCAGGAAGCCAGGTGCCCATCACTCCCTGGGTGGAGGGAGGTGTGCTCAGGTCTATAGAGGGCAGTCCATGGTCACTGCCTGGGAGCAGGGAGGTAGGAGGCTGGCGATCCCAGAGAGGGGGAAGCCAGGAGGGTCGGGGGAAAGCAGCAAGGTAAGACAGTAAGCCCTGGACTGCTGCCTAGAGGACTCCTGGGCCAGGACCTGGCTTGGAAGGCAGCCCAGGTCCCCCTACCAGGAGGATGTCACGACTGGAGCAGTGAAGGGAAGACTACCCTGGTGGAGAGAGGGACTTTGATATTACTCCCCTTCCCAGAGGGAGAAATGGACACAATGGACTGGCCTGGCCCAAGGGCCCAGTCACAAAGAGGGAGCTGGCACGAGGATGACAGGGAGAGATGCCACCAGGGGAAGGCACAATGCCTGGCTGGAGCTAATCCTCAGAAGGGCCAGGAGGAGGCACTGTGAGCAGTGAGTGCACCCTGTGGAGCAAAGCGTGCCAGAGGCCTCCCAGCCCAGCCTCTCCTTCCATCATGTCTGGATGCAGGGCCCCTGGCCTGGACTGCCTCCAGCCATCTTCCATGGGGTCACCCCACGGTGATGCTGGGCCATGCCCTGAGAAGTGGCAGGGCCCGGGATGGCTGGCGAGCCCAGCTCAGGAGAAGGCAGTAATGGAGAAATAAAAAGCAAGAATGGGCTGGGCCCCCTGGAGCCTTCCAGTATGGGGTGGGTGGGAAGGCGGTCCCAGGGCTCTTGCGCTGTTCATGGCTGGGCACCAAGGCCCTGCAGAGTGGTGGGAGGGGTGGCTGAACCTTCCAGATGCTGCAGCAGCTTGAGGGGCAAGGCCCAGCAGTGAATGCCTCATCGTGTGGCATGGAGGCACTTCATGTGCTCCATGGGAGCAGGTCTGGTCTCCTTTGTGGTTACTGAGGTTTGTCCTGCAGCAGCACTGGTGTGACTCCAGCCCACAGCCCTTGCTTCCTGCAGTGCTGGGTTCTCCCCTGGGGCACTGGGTGGGGTGGGGGGGGCTGTCACCATTTTTCAGCTCCATTGCTCATTCCCAGGTAGCTTTGGGACTCAGCCTAGAGCAGCTCCACGACGCAGAATGGCCCAGAATGGGGTTCGCTGATCCCTGCAGGGCTAGGTGACCGGACCTGGGAGGCTTTGCTCTCAGTCTCTAGCAGCTCAGATCTAGTTAAGCCACCAGGCTTCTGTCACTCCTTTCTGTGGAGACAGACTTCCCCCACGGCTCTCTAGCACCCCCCTTCCCCAGTGATTGACTTCTCTACAGGGAGCTAGCGTAGTGCTGGTCGTCAGGGCCTGCCCCATTCCCTTGCAGACAGTGGTTTCTGCTGGTGACCAAGCGGCTGAGGACCTGCAGCTCTTGTTCTGTCTGTGGCTCTTATTCCCATTGCACTGATGGGGCACTGAGGCACAGAGAGACCAAGTGACTTGCCCAAGGTCTCCCCAATCATAGGCCAGCACTCTAGCCACTGGGCCATCCTGCCCCTCTGGCTCTTCTTTCCCATCGACCTGGTGGAGTTTGTGGGTATGCAGACCCTACAGAAATGAGGTCCTGTGTTTCTAGGATCGTGGTGTCCCTGTACCCATGCTGGTGGGGATGGGAGCCATTTGATCTATGTACATGGTGAGCAAGAGCCCTACCCTGCGCCCAGCGCAGGGGGCTGTCTCATGTGCTAGTGCAGACCCCATTGGATAGGACCCCATAACACCTAGCGCATGTCCCAAACGTCTGTCTCCTTCCCCGTCTGGTGTGGGGGAGTGAGTTCTGGGAGCAGCTCTCAGCCCCGTGGCTACTCCCTTGGGGGTGGAGGACATTGGCAGCCCTCTGCTTTGAAGCTCGGACCCCAGGTGCCCAGTGCAGCAGACACTTTGAGTTGGATCCCCTCAGCAGAGGGCACCAAGCAGATTGTTTCTAAGGGACTGTTGGTAAATGGACCAGAGCCTCCAGGCAAAGGCAGTTAGGCCAAGGGGGTTTGGCCTCTCATGTGATTCTCCACTCACTCCCATTGGTGCCTGGGCAACAATTGTGAGCAATGAGTCCAGCAGCCCCTGGCTGGCTCTGCCACTCCCCATGCAGCAACGCCCGCATCCTGCCCACAAAGGACTGTGCTGCCTGTGTTTGGGGTGGGCGGCCTACCCTCTCTGCTGCTGTGAGAGCACAGAGCCTGGCTCACCAGGCAGAGGTGAAGCCAGAACTGATTTTTTGGCAGGGTCTGTGGTTGACAGGTGGACACACACCTTGTGTCACAAGCAGAACAGAGGCTGATAACAATGTGGGATGAGTTTCTTAAAATCTAATTGGGTGGGCCTGCATTCAAAGTGCAAGCCAACCCATAGATATGCCCCTGTCACCAGGCACAGGAAGTGTGGCTGACAGACCAGGGTGAGGAGCATTTGCTGGAATGTGCAGTCACAGGGTGCTGGTGGATGATGAGATCTTTGCTGAGACATCGAATGGCTGAGGGGTTGGGGGGGCTCTGTCTTTAGGAGCTGAGGCTGTGTACGTGCAACTGAGTCACATTTAGACTCCAGCCAGCTGTAAACCCATTTGCAGCTAGAACTGAAAGGGCTCCAGAAGCGGGTGGCTTTTCTGGAATGGATACTTGTGTTGCTGCCACCAGCGGAGCCGCAGAATGGAGGAGGAATCTCTGCCAGCCTTTGTGGGGAAGCTAGAATCATGTTCCTGACTTGCTGATCTGTCAGAGGGAGGGGGTGGGGATTGCCTCCTTCCCAAGGGAAGTGATGGAAGCTCCAGTTGACTGGAGAATATGTTGGGAGGAGATCCAGTGCTCGTTGGGGGAGCAAGGAATAGAAGAGTTAAGTGGACTTCCACTGATAAAACTTGGATGGGCTTGAGAACCCAGGAGCTGGTAGCAATGTGGCTGGGGAGCCAGTAGGTGGTGCTCTTCCCCCCGGGTGGTTATTGAACCCGGTCTCCAGCATGCCAACCCAGGGTCCTGGCCACGGGTGTTCATTTCAGAGGCTATAGACAAGCCAGCACTTGACTTGAATCTAGCAAACTTCACAGGAGAGAATTATCCTCTGTCCACCTAAATGGCACCTTCACGTCCAAGGGGATAAATGTATTGTTCTCTTTGTATGTTCAACAGCTGCTGCGTTCCACCCCAGATGTGGCTGCATGTCACTGGTGTGTGAAGAGGTTCCTGTGTAGCTTGCAGACTATTATGGGATATTCTGAGGGGGGGCAGATGTTGGAGAAATGTCTTATTTATTTCAGTCAGGCTTACTTCAGCTGTGGGTTACAATGCGAGATGACGCTCTGCTAACTGGTTTAAAAAAACTCCTGTTCTGGAGCTGTGAACATGCTGCTGTTGCCCATCAGCATGGCTGCTGCCCCCACAACCCATGGGGCAAAACACAACGTGAGAGCCAAAGAAATAACGCCTCGGACCGTGGGAATTCAGCCCTCTGCTGAAGAGATCTTCCCGCGGCCCTCTGGATCCACCTAAAAATCCCCACTGCCACAAACCCCCATCCGGCTCTGCTCGGGCGCACAGAGCCCACTGTCACGGCTGCTCGCAGGAAGCATCCTGTGCTCACTGTGATGTCACATCTCAGCTGGCTGGGGATTGCTTTGGGAAGCGGGGGGGAGGGGGCTGATGAGAAAAGACTCTGCAGCACAGAGAGGTTTAATTTTCTTTCCTCCCACCGCCCCACCAACGTAATATCCCATGCTGAGGTCACCCAGGGGATACCTGACTCCCACCCTCAGTAACCCAGCTTCCTTCATGCTTGGCGAACAGTCCCCTGTATCCCACATTCCCAAGGAGGCCGTGGGAAGCTCTGAAAAAGTTGGCCTCGTATTGGGCTGTCTATTTATAGTAACACATACTACAATCTCTCATGCTTCTGTTCCCTAGTGTAACTGTACAAGCCTGTTTATATTTCCTCTTCTCTTCTTCCCCTCCTCCATTCTTCACAAGAATGCCACGTGGTATTGCAAAGATGTGGAAGCAGAGGAGGAGGCAAGAGGACCAGCCGGTGTTTGCTTTGGGTAGCGGGTGGCTGGAGCTGTCCACCACTGGGACCAGGCACACTCTCTTGTGCTGTTTCCTACAAGTGGAGCGCTGGCTTGGAGAGCAGCGCCCCCCCCCCCCCCACTGGTCTGTCCCACCCTCTCTGATGTGGGGTGCGATTCACTTCTCTTTGGTAGGCAGGGAGCACAGGGTGGCTATGCCTACACTTGTAAATTTAGGTCGACTTTAGCTAAGTCGACTTTAAGTCGACTTAGTTAAGTTGACTTAGCATGTCTACACCTAAATTTAAAGTCGACTTAGGGGGAACTTACAAAGTCGACCTAGAGCGTCCACACTGGACACCTAGGTTGACTTCTAGGGGCTAGGGGGACCTAGGGCAGGTCCACGGTGGCAGGGGGGCACCCCTTGCCCAGTGCCAGGAGGCTCAGCCTTTTTCCCCATTGTACATGGGAACAATGGAGCAAAGGGGGGACAGGGACCCTGGCAGGGAATAGGGGCAGGATGTCCAGGGCTCTGCCCTGCCCTGTGGGGGGGCATGCCAGGCTCCCCCTGTGCCCCCCCCCCCGGCAGGGAGGGCAGTGGTGGAGTCCTGGATTAGCCCTATGTCGACTTAGGGCTACTCCAGGTCTACACTGGCTTAAATTGACTTGAAAAAGTTGACTTAAGCCTAAAGTCAATGTAAAAGTAGGTTTAATAAAGTCGACTTAATTTTCATTGTCGACTTTATTTTCCTTAAGTCGACTTAAGCAGCTTGCTTAAGTCGACTTAAGGAAACTGTAGTGTAGACGCAGGGTAAATTAAGTCAACTTAATTTACAAGTGTAGACGCACCCGCGGAGAGCTGTGATGGTGGAGGAGGCAGAGGCCTGGCAGGAGGTGCTCTGTGTGCTGCCATGTTATGATCCATCCGATTGGGGCTGGGGCCTGCATCCCGCCATGCGCTGAAACATCGCAGAGGGCCGGCCAGAGGACAGACCTGTGAATGAGGTCCCTCCACAGCTGGTGTGGCCCCTCTGCTGCTGAGCCGCGTTCCTGCAGACCGGGTGGGCAGAAGAGAAGGGACTGCGGGCACGCTGCTTGCTCCACTGATTTGCCACGCTGTGAAGAGTGTAGCACATTAGGCACAGGATCCCACGTGTAGTTATACGTGTGGAGACGAGTAACTGAGCCACCTATTGCAGGGCTTGGGAGCACAGCATTGTCTGCACACCTGATGGGGCTGAGAGTCCGGCCTCATCAGCACCAACGTTGGTTCGTGGTCGCTGTTGGAGCCAGGAGGTGAGACTTGCTGGGCTATAGATCTGGGCCGTTTGTATTCCTGATTCTGAGACGTGTTCTCTGTAGGGTCATTTTTCCTCCCAAACCAACCCATCCCATTCAGTCCCTCTTAGCCCCACCGCCTCAGCTGGCTGACTCCAGGGTCCAGCCCTGCTGACCCCCTGCCCTCCCCCAGCTTTTCCTGCAGCTCTTCCAGGGCTCAGGGCGCTCTGGCATTTGCTCCTTTTGTTTTTCTGCCCTATTTGGAAAGAGGAGAGCTGAACTTGCAATTCCTAGAGTTTCAGGCCAGGCTGGGCCATTGGGTCATGTAGCTGGACCAGGCCAGCGAGTTTCACTCCGTAGCCCATTTTGAATTCCATCACTTGTCTGACGGTAGCTGTGGGACGTTCAGTGCAGGCACCATGTCTGCCTTGTTCCGCCAAGTGCTACGGAGGGCACATTTCCTAGGGGAGTTTCCTCCTGCCCCATCATTTCTATATTGGACCATGCAGATTTAACTCTAGCTCTGTGGCTTCTGATCCACTTTTTTCCGGCCCCCAGGCTCCCTTGACATGCGTTGGAGCAGTTTTGTGTGCACGCACTTCCTGCACCGCTATCTTCACAAGTTGCTGCTTCTAACGCATCCACCTGCAAAGCTGCAAGGCACAAGGCAGGGTCAGGCCAAAGCCCCAGGTCAGGGTGATCCCAGTTCACTCTGCACCCAGTGCCTCATGCAAGTTTGGCTCACTGAGGCAGAGTATTTGGCTTCAGCTCTCTGGGAGCGGCAGCAGCTCAGGTGATTTATGAGGCTGTCACAACCATCCCTTGGGAGAGCAGAAACCTGATGCACTGAGGGGGGTGGGCCGGGGCTGGTCCTGCAGCAAGCTAGCCCTGTGGTGTGCAATCCAGAGCAGCTCCTGCCTCTGCACGGAGCAGTCAAGGGAAATAAGCCGGGGGAGGGATTTTTGGCAAGGCTGGAGCTGCTCTGCTGGCTTTGAAGTTTACCGAGTCCCTGTGACCCACTGAAAGCTGCTCCAGAGGGATGGGGGGAGCCAGCTGCTGGGATAGGAAATTGGCTAGGGCTTGTGGGATTCTTCTCCTTTCTATAAAACCCATTTCCCAGAGCGCCGGCTGCCACCCTTGGCTCCCAGTGAGGGTAAATAGAACCCGCAGCACCTCGGCTGTCAAGAGCTGCATAGCTTTCGGGCCGCAGCGTCTTAGCTACGACTGCTGGGATGGGCCAGGCCCCGCTCCTAACCACTTCTGTGTGGCCAGAGGTCCCAGATATCCCCTCCCTGGTTTGTTGTGGGATGGAAAGTAAATATCTTGCATCCCTCCACCCCCACCAGTTATTGCTTTGGGTATGGGAGCGGAGGCTGCTTTGGGGAACTGGTAACGTTCCTTTCTTCCCTGCTCTCCTAGGCAGCCGTCGTTGCTGTCTCATGGCAGGCAGCTGTTACCAGTTCACTAACCCGTCACCTCCTCAGCTGCCAACAGCTGCAGCTGACACAGGGCATCTCCTCCCCATTCACGTCGCCATCTCTTCCTGCCCCTCCCTGGGGCCCCCACGCCTGGGCACCCTGGAGCAGAGCAGCTGAGGGCTGGGGCCTAGGTTAGCTGAGGTCCATCTGCCCCACGCAGCAGCCTCTCTCCGTGTGCCAGAAGTGGTTTGCTTCAGGCCTGAGCATCCATAGCTTCCCTCTATGAATCACAGGGCTCTGTGTTCCCTCTGGGACACTCTCTGCCCTGCAGTGTGGCTGTGGACAGCTTGGGCCCAGAGCTGGCTCCAGGGGCACCGGGGCTGCCCGCACCAGGAAGGGCGAAAGACTGGTTAGTGTTGTCTCCCGGGCTGCAGCAGAAAGTAATGGGCTGCAGTTAACAGAAGGAAATCCCTAGCAAAACCTCCTGCTAAGTAAGAGGCCTCCAGGCTGGGGGTCAGTCTGCCTTGAGGACCACCCCCACCCCCACCCCCACCCCCTGCAGTGCCACTCCAACCATCCACTGTCCCAAGGCCCCCAAGGACCACACTCCAATGCCCTCCAGGGCCACTGCTCTAGCTAACCCGGGCCCACTGCTGGGGCTATCCTCAGGGCCAGCCACACCGGCTGCTCCTGAGGGACCGCTCATCGCACTGGCTGCTGCAGAAGCCATGGAGAGTCCTGGGCTCTTTCCACAACCTCCATGACAAACTCACAGCCTTAGTCCTGAGGGCTTCTCCCCCTTGGATTTCTGGGCCTTTATTAGTCTGGAAAAGAACATTCCTGCTCTGAGTTTTGAGGACACACTCCCCTCACCCTGTCCCAGCCAGCCCCACAGTCCAAGAGGGCCAGGCTTCCTTTCCCACTTACCCCGTTGCCCTTTTCCGCTCCAGGTGCTAGCTGCAAAGTGGAGCTCACTGTGCCCATAGCTGCCTGGTGCGGCTGCAATGGGATGTGCAGGGCTATAGAATATCCAGCTCTGTTGATTTTGGCTAATACAACTCGGCTTCTCCAGTGGAGAGGCAAGTGGCCTGTAGGCTGGTGACAGAGGGTATTTCCAGCCCTTCTGCCTGTGTTTTCATTTCCATTCAGAAGCTGTTATTCTGCACAGAGCTGTGCTCCCACAGGGCGCTCAGAGGCGCCTGGGGGAGCCCATCCTGCCCTATCCATGGGGCAGAGGGCAGGATCGCGTCGCAGCTGGATCTCCAATCCCTCTCCCTCCAGGCCAGTTGGCTCTTTAAGAACCATGGTGCTCGGTGGTAGGAGAGGTTGGCCCTGACACCTCTCCCATTCCCTTCCCTCTTCCTTTCAGGGCTCAGTCCTCCCAGGCCCCATGCTGAGCCAGCAGCTGGCCCTGGCCATCCTACAGACCGCTGGAGTAGAGATAGGGAGGTGTTAGGGCTGTTAGACAAGACACTGGTGAGACCTCACCTGGAATATTGTGTGCAGTTCTGGTTCCCCATGTTTAAAAAAGATGGATTCAAACTGGAACAGGTGCAGAGAAGGGCTACAAGGATGATCCGTGGAATGGAAAACCTGCCTTATGAGAGGAGACTTAAGGAGCTTGTCTTGTTTAGCCTAACCAAAAGAAGGTTGAGGGGAGAGACAATTGCTTTCTATAAATACATCAGAGGGATAAATACCAGGGAGGGAGAGGAATTATTTGAATACAGCATCAAGGGTACACAAGAATAAATGGTTACAAACTGTCCATCGGGACATATAGGCATGAAATTGGTTTCTAACCATCACAGGAGTAACGTTCTGGAATAGCCTACCAAGGGGAGCTGTGGGGGCAAAAAACATAAGTGCCTTCAAAAGCTTGATAAATTTATGGAGGGGATGGTATAATGGGACAGCCTAATTTGGCAATTGACTGATCTTTGATTATTGGTGGTGGATATACAAGTGGCCTAAGAAGGGAGGGTGGATGGGGTGTGTTCTGAGTTATTACAGAGAATTCTTTCTTGGGTGACTGGCTGGTGAGATTTGCCCACATGCTCAGGGTTTAACTGATCACCATATTTGGGGTCGGGAAGGAATTTTCACCCGTGGCAGATTGGATAGGGCTCTGGGGTTTTTTTGCCTTCCTCTGTAGCATGGGGAATGGCTCACTTGCTGGTAGATTCTCTGTATCTTAAAGTCTTTAAATCATGATTTGAGGACTTTAATAACTCAATCATTGGTTAGAGGTTTATTGCAGGAGTGGGTGGGTGAGGTTTTGAGGCCTGCATTGTGCAGGAGGTCAGACTAGATGATCACACTTGTTCTGTCTGACCTTCGAGTCCATGCCCCTTATTCTCTCCCTTCCCCTCTTGCTGGGGTCCTGAGCAGGGGCTGGTAGGGTCGGCAGCTGCTGGCTGAGTTCTCCCTCCATCCCTGCTCCACTGGCAGCCCTGGGAAGTAAGTCTCAGCTGTGGAAGAGCTGTTTCCTTTCTATCACTTTTCCATCCATGCCTGGTGCTCCTCTCAGCTGCTTTCCCCAGAGCTAATTGCCTCAGGGTGTCAACATCCTTCCCTCCAGGGTCTGTTTGGGGGCGCTAACCCCCGCTCACCTTGCCATGCACCGGAGAACTGTCCATCAGACAGCACTGGCCCAGACCGAGGAGTGAATCTCCAATGGGAGGATTGTTCAGGCCATGCTAAAAAGACTCCGCAGTTAAAATGAGACTCTGTGCCTCAAGTGCATTGGAGCTGAGCTGGCAGCGAGGGATCCACAGCATCTCCCAGGGCCTCAGACCCTGTCTGTCCTGTCCACAATAAAGCCACTGTCCTGCTGGCCAGGATGACGTGACCCTGGAGGCTGAAAGGGTCCCTTGGCTTGGCCTGGGCAGTGTCTCTGCAGCGGGAACCTTCTGGGCAGTCCAGCTTGCACATTCTGGCCCTCTTGATGGGATCAAATGTGGACATCTGCTGTCGTGTAGAGAAGCAGCCCTGGTAGGGTGCTGAGCATCTTCTTTGCCTCTCACCAGCTGATCTGTGCTGCTCACTGTAATGCACTTGGCCTGTGAAGCCAGAATAGTCTGTGTCCCTTCCCATTCAGAGCCAGTTCATCTTTCTGAGCCCTGGGCACTAGTTCCAGGCAGTGTTTTCCCAAAGAACTTAAATGAAAGGGGGTTTTTGAATTGATGGCAGGATGAGGGCCATAGGGTGAGACCAGAAGCTGCATGGCACCATAGTGAAAACTGAAAAACACAGATCAGGCTTAGATTTCTACAATGAAAAATAGCAAAACAATTTAAAAATGTATTTCATTTAAATGGACTTTTGAAAAATGAATTATAATATAATAATATTTAGTACAGAAACACCCTGAGATAACAGCCTCTCAAGATAACAATCTTGGCAAATAATGCATTTTTAAAATCTTGGCCTGCTAGGAAACTTATATAAATACATGTTTCCCAGTCACAAATGTAGCTTTCTGGAGCAAAGTCACTGAAACATACTAATCTTCTTGTCCCAAGAATGAAAAAAGTCTATTAATTACTTCTTTGTGTGCATAAGCTTTCACAAAATTTCCGTAAAGAAAAACAGGAGTTAAGCTCAGTTTAGCAAATTTCGTACATTGTCATTGGCAGGGTGATTTGGTGCTAATTCTCACCCCACATTTTAAACACCATAAAACATCATCGTTTGAAAGCATTAGGCTGGCCAACATCACCAAAATGCTCACACCAATCTTGTCATAACAAACACAGCTGTGGGAGGAAGCTGGTCTTTATTCATACTTTTCAAACCTGTTCTGCCTTTCCAGGTAGCGGTGTTTCATCAGAGATGAAGAGTTATTAACGTTTCCATTTCGATTCAGATTTCCAACCACAAGCCACACAATTTATTTCCATCTAGAACATTTTAAAAACAACTCAGTCTAGCTGGAAAGCAACTATGTCAGCGGCCACTGGGATCCTACTGGACCAGCCCCTATGGGTCACCTGAGGGCACTGGCTGGGTCCCAGCAGTTCAGGGAGCCCCAGAAGGGAAGGATCTGGCTGTTGAGGAATTGGCCAAGTGGTTTGAGTGACTCTGGGGTTGTTTCTGCCCAGAGCTGCAGGTCATACAGCGAACACTGGCTGGGAAGTAGCACTGAGCTGCTGAGGGCCAGGGTGCTGGGGTTGGGAACAGGAGGTGGCAGGTCATGGGGGATGATGGCACGGCTCTGAACTTTGCCTCTAGGTTCTTTGAAGCCCAAACCCTCTGCTGGGTTGTCACAGGAGTGCCTTGGTGGCTGGAGGATCCCTTGGGGCATAGCTCATGGTTTGGCTTTGTACCTGGGGAGGGCCCAGTGGGTGGAGTGGCCCCTGCCTCAGGCCCCAGACTGGGTGTAGCAGGCTGGGTGGTGTGGAGGAACCCATGGACATGGGCTGTCCACACACCTGGCCTGCTCCCATGTCAGCCTCTCCAGGCCAGTAGGAGGGACGAGGAAGTGGTCAGGGCAGCTGCAGAACAAAGGGCAAAGCGTTAAAGCTGGCTGCAGGCTGGAGGGGTCAGTGCTTAGAACAGGGGCAAGCAGCAGCAGGGCCAACCCGTGGGCCAGGACCATATGGAGCATCTGCTGGAGCGAACCCAGCTGGACAGGCTCTGCCCTCCAGGGCTTCTGAGGCTGCTTCTGTCCCACCCCACCTAAGGCCCAATGCAGGGCCATATAGCCGCCACACGGAGCCAGCCATGAGAGGAAAGGGGCGTAGGTGTGACCTGGACAGAGCCTTGTTTGATGAGGGGGCTAGGTGTGTCCAGCACTCGGCAGCGCAGGGTTAACAGCGCTTGCAGTGTGGCCCATGCTTGTGCCTTGCTGAGGTGATGGCAACAACTCTGGTGCAGCGGCTAAGCTGGGAAGGCCTGCAGTCAGAGAAATGAAATCTCTGTTGCGTTTTAGCCCAGAGGGCTGTAGGATGCATTGGATTCCTGCATCTCCTGGCTGATGCACCGGGCCTGCTCCTTCCAACCTGGTAATGCATCAGGGTAAAGCAGCTCTCTGGCTTTCCCCAGCTACCTTGGCCTCAGCTCTGCCCATGGTCTCTGCGATGGGGGTGAGGTTGCAGGGGGATCTTTCTTTGCTTTGTGACAGTGGCTCTAAGCATCTGTGCACTCCCTGCGTCACTTTGTGTGGTGGCACGGCGTTGGCACACAGCGCCACACGGGACATGGCTGTGCCCAGAAAAGCATGAGTGAGCCCAGGATCAGGATTCCTCACGCCCTAGGG
>ML685907.1:927536-1007795 GCA_007922175.1 Pelusios castaneus
GTGGCGAGGCCGAACTCTCCTGATGTCCATAGCTTCCTGCAGGAGCATTCCCAGCGTGGCGCTACTGGCGGGGACTTGGCTTTTCCTTGATGTGCTTAAAATATTAGCGGTTTGGGGTTTCTGCAAGCTGGAACTGTCTCAAGAAGCGCTTAGGAAACCAGCGTCTCGTGCGTAATGGGGGCGGGCACCAGCCACGCCACCCTGCTGGAATGCCGATAGCCACGGGGTCCATCTGGGGGCCAGCTGACAAGGGCAGCCAGCCAAAGCCGGTTAATAATAGTGAATCCTCCACCCTGCCTCTGGAAAGTGACATTTGGAGCTGGTAGGGGCGGGGAGGGCGTCTGTGTCTCCCAACCTCTGGAAGGAGGGGGCTTAGCTGGCAATAGACAGAATTGGTCTCTGCCTGCTGCGCCCCCAGCAGACACAGTCCCTCTTCTTGGCCTGGGATCCCCAGGGAGTGTCCATAGGCCTTTGCTGCCACCATGAGCCCTGGCCACCCTGCTGCTTTGCACAGGTGGCCAGCCCTGCAGAGCTAACCAGGGGTGCTTTTGTGTGTTGACCGGCAGGTGAGATGGGCTGGGTACAAGGGAGCGGCTCTGGGGAGCAGCGACGGTCTGTGTAAAAGAGCAGAACAGGCTTTTTCAACTCCCGCTTCTCACCTTCAAACCCTTTGCAAATGGTGACACTCAGTGTTGCTGTGAGCTGGCTGAAGGGTGTTTACCTGGAGAAACTGAGGCATTGAGGTGCCTTGCTCAAGACCATGGCAAGTCAGGACAGAAACTCAAGGGTTCCTGACTCCTTGTCCTGCAGTCAGATTCCTGCTCCCATGTCTGCACCAGGTGCACAGTGTTTTGGTAGCTTAGGGTACCTGTAGTTTTTGAGCCCTCAAGCAGAGCCTCCGGTTCGATGTGTCACGGAGCAGTGACGTCCCGGCTGTGTGATGCTGCTGGCGAGGGGTCGTTCCCTGCCAGCGCTCTCCTCACCCCATCTCCTGCGCCACTGCCAGAGGTCACAAGGTACAGAGTGGCTGGGGTGCTCCTGCCCCTGGGAACGCGGAATCCCTCCGAGCTAATGACTTTCTGCTCTGAAGAGCCACTCTGTGAAACCGGCACCTTCCTGCAGCCCAGAGTAGTTCTCACAAGGAAGATCTGAGAGACCTGTTCCTCTTCGCCCCTCAGCAGCTCTGCCACACTCATGCAAACCCAGCAAGGGGCCCGGAGTGCCGGCCAGCAGAGCCTTTGGTCCTGGGGATCTATGAAGTGCGGGAGCCTCGCCTCATTTGGCAAGGCTGGGAGGCAGATAAACCTGTGCATGTAAACAGAGGCCCTGTAGGAGCTCGGGGTTGCCCTTTTCAGGCACACTGTACAGCATGATGTGCACACCACCTGTAGTCATTGCTGTGTCTCCGTTGCTTTTTCAGAGCATCCAGGGTCATGAGAACAACAAGGACTCCCGGCTGCTCTGGATGAATGCCAGCGATTACATCCTCTCTGTAGGATTCAGCCAGGTACGGCCCTCTGCTCGCCCCTCCTCTTTTGAAAGACAGGCGGGTGCTCTTCATTAGGATTGTTCCTTCATTGGGGCTTTCTGCATCCCTGCTGCAGACTGGCTTGTTCTGGGGGTGCCCTTGGTCCTGACAGTTCCGCTGTGCGTCTCTCCCTGCTCAGGGACAGCTGGTTATGTAGGGGAGGCCAACTTGCCCCACCTCACCTGGCAGAGCATTGCGCCCACCTCCTGTTCTTTCTAAGTCCCTGGCGTCAGGAGTGGCCCAGTAGAACAGCCAAGACAACTGTTTTTTGTTTTCACTCCAAGATGCTCCCTTGAGCTCTCGCCGCCAGGGGAGAATGAGGAGCCGAGGTGCCCCTATCACGACTTGAATCTGCAGATCTGTGGGGGCAAAAGTACTGAGCAGGTCAGACAGCACCAGGTCCAGCTCCCCTGCATTGCCTGCTCCTGCCGACTGCCACGTGCCCTTCAATCCCTCACCCTGCTGACCATCCTTGGCATTACCGAGGATGGCCTGGAGCCCCAGGGCTGCACCCCTGGATATCTACTGCTCTCGCAGTGCACCCCCAGAGATGGAGCCCCCTCAGAGAGGTGCCCAATGGATGGCTGAGCCTGGCACGTGCCAGGAAAGACAGGGAGGGCTGACTGGAGGCATGTTCACATTTGTTGTGGACTTGGCTGCTTTTGAGCCCCATGTGGGGATGGCTCCCTGGAGAAAAAGGCTCCTGCTTGTGTTCCATGTTTGTGCTGGGCATGCAGTCTGTAAAGTGGCCCCCAGCTCTAGTCCCTGCTCCTCAAAGCCAGCCACCACTCAGCTCGTGACTCCTAGGGGGAGCCTGAAAGAGGGAAAGCCCCGAACAACGGGGGGAGCCGCTTCCCATCACGGAAGGGGTCTGGTCTGATCTGACTCCCAGGCTTCTTGGAGCCGTGGGTGCAAGCTCGACCTGCACACAGTACTTCACTGGGGGCCAGGGCGGGCGCTGTTACTGCCCCAAGGGCACGGTTACGTGGTGCCCCAGTGCCTGGGGAGGAGGTCCAGCTGGTGACCCTTGACCCTGCCAGGATGTGTGTGTACAACCAAGTGTGCCTCTTCCCACTACTGCAGGTGAGGGAGCGTGAAGTGAAGCTGTGGGACACGCGGAAATTCAGCAGCTCGCTCATCTCCTTCGTGCTGGACACCTCCTCAGGGTAGGGCTGCGGTTCCCGGCATGCCTCTGTGGGTGGGGTGAGGGGATGTGCTGCTAACCATTACTGAGGGAGGGGGCTCTGGGGCTCAGTCTGTGCTGTGTGGGGCTGGGTTTACATCCCAGAGGGGTGTCAGGTTGTAGCTGCCCGTTGTAACAAGATAGGCTGCCCCTTTGTGGGCCCAGGGGTGGTCAGCCCCAGCTGGGAAGGGGCAGGCAATTGCCGGATGGGCACAGCTCCTAGGTAGGCTGGGGGGCTGCAGGAAGCAGGCTGCCCCTGTGGCAGGCCCAGGAGCCGGGTGCCCCAGGCTGGAGCAGGAAGGGAAGGGAGCTAATGAACTGCTTGTGGGGGGCAGAAGATTGGGAGTGAAACCAATGCAGAGCCCTGGCCGCGGGAGGCAGGGACTACATGTGTGGCAGCTGGTGACCTTAGCATTGCTGGCTCTGGGCAATAGCAGATGCTGCCCATCCACAGGGAATGGCCCACTTCACTGACCCGCCCATTGTGTTCGCCGTGCAAATTGCTTTGCTGTGCCCAGCTGTGCCGGGTGAAGGGAGGGCAACTGGGGGTGGACTGGGAGAGATTCTGGTGCCATGGGAGGCGTGCCAGTGCCCTGGGAGGGGAGTGTACTGGGAGGTGGAGTGGGAGAGGCCCTATTGCCATGGAGGTGGAGGAGGCAAGCCAATGCCCTGGGAGGAGGGAAGAGGGCACTGGTTTGGAGGGGTGGAGAGACTGCTAACAACAGAGTCAGCGGAGATGCTGGTGCCCAGCACAGCAGCGCCCTGTGAATGGCGCCCTTCTCTGTTTGCTGCCATGTCTAGGGGAACTTGACACGATGGGGCATCTCCCCAGGGCCCGCTGTACCACCTGTTTGGGCAGCGCTGGGTCACGTCATCTCTGCCTGCCCAGTGGTTCCTCCACCTGCCCTGGCACGCTCTGGCCAGGGTGGCCCCCGGTCCCTAGTTACACCCTGACACACTGCTTGTTGGAACCCAGGGCAAACCTCCAGCACTTTCCCGCAGCGCTGAGGAAGCTGGACGATGGGGGGCCGAGCGCAGCCTGTGGCAGGGTTTCCTCAAATCTCCTTGGATGGGGAAATTCCTCCACGGCCGACCTCTCCTCCAGTCCAGGTGACTCACCCCTCAGAGACATGCCCGAAAGCACACAGCTCAGTCCCTCACCTGGACACCCCTGTGCAGGTGCAGCAGGGAGTCCTCCATCCCCAGGACATGATCAGGGCAGCCCTCCCAGGGAATTGTAGTGAAAGCTAGACCAGGCTGCCCAGGGCCCAGCCAATTCAAGGAGGGCTGCTACCATGCCACCCTCCATTCCTGAGAGCCAACTGCCGGCTCCTCCCACTTGCCTTGGTGAGTTGCTGGGTGCCATCCTGCTCAGAGGGTGCCCAGCCTCTTGCCCCTTATGTTGGAGATGTCAGGGAAGGCAGCAGCGTGTGGGAATTGGAGGGAGTGGGATGTTTGGCGAAAGGGAGATTCCATGGGGTGAGTGAACCAAAACGCCAGCTCCCTGCTCCCTTCTCTGTGGTGCCTGTGTTCCCCCTGGCGCCCAGAGACTCCTTGGGGTTATTTGTGTCCCTGCAGTCCAGGCAGTTTCTGGGGTTGCCACTGTGGGCATGAGGCTAACACTGTGTTCACGCTAATTTGCAGCATCTGCTTGCCTGCTACCTTGGGGTGTCTGTGGCCCCCTTAAAAAAGCCGTCAGGACTCCAGAGCCAAATGCATTGGTTCAGCCTGGCCTGCCCTCTTCCACATGGGGTTGGATTTATGGCCTTCCAGAAAGCAGCAATTAGAGAAGGAAATTAAGCTGCGGGGGAGAAAAAACCCGACCTGAAGGGAGGGCTAGGTGGACTAGGGGCCTCACGCCTTGCCACCCAACTGATGGATTGCAGCAGGGCCTGTCGGTTTTCCTTTGCATCTCAGTTGCATGAGCTGCTTCTCTGTGCTCATGGGAAATTGCAAAATCTGGGTCCTTATGTCCTTAGATCAGAGCTTCCTCCTTTGCCATCTCCTTGCTGTTCTGTCCTGTTCAGCTAGCTGGGCTCTCGGGCAAGCACCCTGTAGCTCCTTGCCCATAGAGCTGGGATGTGTCCCTGTCTGGAGTTACAGATGGGAACCAAGGGGGCTCCCCTTATTACACTGCTGCGTTTATTTTTCTGTTCTCACTCGCTCCGGACAGGGCCTCTCACATCGTGCATGGGAGGTGGGTGTCAGGTGGGGTGCGGCATCCGGCACCTGACCTCCCGAGTCTCAGACATACCAGGGACAACAGTCCAAACGTGGCCGGCCTGTGTGAGCCGGGAGAGCAGATCGGTGATCACATCAGTCCCATCACGCCTTGGAAACTCTGAACGGACACGGGGTCTCCCCTTCCCCTCCACTTCCCTGGCTGAGGAGCTGTAAAGGAGGCTCTGTTCCGGTCTGAGTGCCCTGGACTCTGCTGTCCTCAGTGTCTGGAACGCTGGAAGGTTGGGTAGGCAGCGTGGGCTGGGAAGAGGCTGACTACAGCTGAGAGCTGTGGGGGAAGGGTGGCGTGTCCCTGGGGCAGCCCCCTGTCTGCATACAGCTGGGCCCAGTGGGTGCTGCCCGGCCCGGTGCCCGTTCCAGGAGGGCTCCAACGGACGCAGCCCATGGGATGGGGGAGGGGAGACAGGACTTGGCTCTGGTGCCGGGGGCAGGGGGACAGTGAATTTGCATGCTCGCAGCATCATGCCTCCAGAGCATGGCTCCTGACAAAAAGCAGCACAAGATAATCTCGCTTTCTCCCTTAGCAGGGGCTCCTCACACTCCCTCCCTGAGTTTCCTGGGTGCTGGGAAGCGGCCACCCTGACAGCACAGAGATTAGTGGTGGCTGGCTGCAGCCTTGATCTATGCAACTGTAGGAAGCTGTGGGGAAGGGACGGGTGGGGCCTGGGGACAGAGATGTTTGGGGCACAGATTGCCCAGGAATAACTGTCTGTATGAAGAAGGGGCCCTCCGGCTGAGCTCCCTCCCATCCTGCTGCACAGGAGGCAAAGGGGGGAGTAGCTGGGCCAGCGCTTGTAGTACCGGGGCTGTTTGCTCAGTGTCCGGTAGCTCTGCTGTGTCGCCGTCTCGGACTGTGGGCTGGTTTCAAGGTGATTTTGCTGTCTCCCATTCTTCTCTCATTGTTCTTAAAGGTTTTTCCTGTCATTTTAGCCACTCCATGCTATGTCACTAGCATCTGTTGTAGTTAGGACACCTCCCTGCAGGGGCTTAAAGGAGACAATTGGAGACATCGCTGCACAGAAAATTTTTCATCTCTTGAATTCAGGGTCAGAAAGGGGGAGACTTTTCTCCTAGGCTCCACCCATATCCAGGGCAGCTGGAAACTCAAGATGTCCCTCGCAGCAGAATGAAGATGGTCCCTTTCCTTTCTTGTGTACTTTGATGGTCAGTGAAACTGCTGATGTGACATGTCATCATTACACTTCAGAATTAACATTCGTCTTGACATTAGCGAGGTGGATTTGGTGTTGTGGGTCTCATAGGGGAGCTGAGGTTTGTGGCGGGTTCCCAAAGCTGCAGGGAAGGTTAAGTCTGCCCCCCCACTAACCTTTGAAACACTAATGATAGCTGTGCTGTGTCCCTTGGCTCTGGCACACTCTCTTTCTAGCAGGCAACCCTTTGCATGCCAGGAACAGCATCTGGCAGCAGCAAAGTGCTCTCTGGGATTTAGGATGGGTAGAAACATTTGGCTAATGGCCTGAGGGTCCCCATGGTCTGCTCTGGGGGCCGTGGAAGGAGCCAGCTTCACCATTCTCCGTGCTAGACCTGTAGCAATGCCATTACTCAGGTTGATGTCACCGGCTCCCTGGAGATCCTCTCACGTCACCCCCCTGCCTGTGTCTCCCACCTCTTGGGGTGGCTAGAAAGTAGCTTGGCAAGAGAGTGCAGCACTGGGGCTCCTGCTCAGAGGGGCTCCCTGACTCCAGCAGAAGGGAGGAAAGGAAATGCCCTCCAAAATCAAGCTCAAGCTCTTAATTTGCCAGGCGTCTGCACAGCCCAGCAGGAAACTGGGTCCAGGCACGTGGGGCCAGGAATGTCTGGAGCTGCTGGCTCAGACACATCACAGTTCAGCGTATGGAGTTCAGCCAGCAACGGGAAGGTGCTATTAGTGAGGCCTGGTCCCAGTTAGGTCCTGGAGCCCACAGCTACCTTCTGTACTGCTGGGATGGCTGGAACCCTTGGCTTCTGGTCCCAAGACCCACCTCACTGTTGCTGCTGGGGCATCCTTCTTGCATATCCTGTGCCACTTCCCAGGGGCACCCAGGGTGTCACATGCACAAGTGCACTGGGCATTGCCGTCTGTTGCTGACCAAGCAATAGAATGCAGGATAGCCTGGTGAGAACTCGTGTCCCAGGTCTCACATCTGCCTATATCTACTTCAGAAGGATGCCCTGTCTTCCTCCTTCCAGCTAAGGCACTCGTCTTAGGAGAAGAAATTTACATTAGTAAAAATCTCCAAACACTCCTTTGGCTGCCCGTGTCTTATAGCTGACACCAGAAAATCTCTGCATCTGCACCAAAACCCGTTCCTGTTCTGAGACTTTTTAGAACCACTCTGGCTTTAGGGTCTCTGGTAATCCTCAGTTGATACCCTCTGCTGCTCTGTAGCACAGCTCTCATATCTGTATTTGTAATTCAGCAAACCCAGGGCACAAAGGGCAAGTTCTTCTCCCACCCCCACCCCCAGCGTGCGCACGTGGATTGCTAAGAAAGGCAGCTGAGGGGCGGCTTGGAATTCAGCTTCTAAATTAGATCCAGAAGTGCCTTCCTGCTTCTCGGCTGTTTTTGCAGGCTGGAATTATTTTGGCTGCTGGGCTTTATCTGCTTTGGAGGAATGTGACTGGCAGGCTGTGTGCGGGTCTCTTATCTGTGTGTCATTTCAGGATTTCACAGGGTTGCGATTGTATCGAAATCAGATGTGATAAAAAGAAAGTGGGGAGGGAGTAGTTGAGAGGTCAGATGGGTAACTGATTATAGAGGGGTGAGCCAGGGGCTCCTTTCTTCTTGGATCTACACTCCAGAGCCGAGGGAGGGAGTGGTGTTTCGAGAAAGCAGGGCAGTGGGGCTGGAATATTAAGGCGAGATTCCATTCCTCCCTCCCCACCTCTCTCTCTAAATCTCTTTGAAATGACAAATCGTTGCAGGGTTTTGGCTCGTTACTTGCAAATGTGATAAGCAAATGCTGTTTTTCCTTGGCTGGAAGCTTCTGGCTGAAAGCTCCTTGTGTTACTCAGTGGCCATCAACTCTGATGCCGAGGGCTGAGCCGACGGTGATGAGCATGGAGGGGCCTCTGCGTAGGTGGCCTGAGTGTGGAGAAACGGTTCGGGGACAGAACAAAACAAAGGGGGTTCAGACAGTGGGGAGATGTGCCAACTCACTTCTTGCTTCAGGAAGCTGACTTCCTCGGTCTGCCTGGGTTACTGGTGCACTGGGATTTGGTGCTGGTGTGTCCATACCACACAGCTCCCCCTGCTGTGACCAATCCAGCTTCTCTGCCCAAGTGGCCAGAGCTGGAAGAGCAGGACGCTGCGGTTCGGGATGGAGGAGCATTGCTGAACTGTGTGGGTACTCTGGGGGTGCGTCTACAGTTACGAATTAAGTTGACTTAATTTACTCCGCATCTACACTGGGCTTACCTTAATTTGACTTAAGCTGCTCTTTAAGTCGAATTAAGGAAAAGTTAATTGGGATTAATAACACCTGGTTTTAATTCGAACCAGCGCTTAAGTTGACTTTCTTAAGTTAACTTAAGCCAGTGGAGATGCAGAGTAGTGCCTAGGTGGACCTTTTTAAGTCGACTTAAAGCATTAAGTCGACTTAATAAGGTCGAAAAGGGGCCACATCTACACTTGAAAAGTTAAGTCCACTTCTGTTGTCGACTTAATAAGGTCCAATTTAAGTCGACTTAAAGTCGACCTTATTAAGTCAACTTTATAAAGTCAACTTAACTTTTTAAGTGTAGGCATAGCCTTTGAGTGGTCGTATCCTTATGAAATTTTCTGGAATCCTTTTTCCTTCTGAACTGAGCTGGGCATGCCAGATGCTAGGTGAAAGCTAATAACGGCCAGATTGGGTCAGATCAATGGTCCATCTAACCCAGTATCCTGCTTTCTGACAGTGGCTCATGCCAGGTGCTTCAAAGGGAATGAACACAATGTTATCAAGTGATCCATCCCATATCATCCAGTTTCAGCATCTGGGAGTCAGAGTTTTAGGGACACATGCATGGGGTGGCATCCCTGACCATCTTGGCCAAGAGCCATTGATGTACCTGTCCTCTATGAACTTAGCTAGTTCTTTTTTGAACCCTGTTATACTTTTGACCCTCACAACATCCCCTGGCAACGAGGCCCACAGCTTGAATGTGTGTTCTGTGAAGAAGTACTTCCTCTTGTTTGTTTTAAACCAGCTGCCTGTTAATTTCATTGGGTGACCCCTGGGTCTTGTGTTCCAGGAAGGGTAAATAGCACTTCCCTATTAATTTTCTCCGCATCATTCATGGTTTTATAGACCTCTGTCATGTCTTCCTCAGGCAGTCGTCTCTTTTCCAAGCAGAGCAGTCCAGGTCTTTTTAACCTCTCCTCATATGGAAGCTGTTCCCTACCTTTCATCAGTTTTGTTGCCCTTCTCTGTACTTTTTCCAATTCTGATCTATCTTTTTGAGATGTGGTGGCCATAACTGCACACAGATTTCAAGGTGTGGGCATACCATGGATTTATGACATATTCTGTCCTATCTATCCCTTTCCCAGTGGTTCCTAACATTGTGTTAGCTTTTTAGATTGCTGCTGCACATTGAGCAGATATTTTCAGAGAACTATCAGTGATGCCAAGATCTTTCCTAAGTGGTAACAGATAAGTTAGACCCCATCATTTTCTATGTATAGTTGAGATTATGGTTTCCAATAATTGGCAGTTATCAACATTGAATTTCATCTGCCATTTTGTTGCCCATTTACTCAGTTTTGTGAGATCCGTTCATCTTTGCAGTTAGCTTTGGAATCATCTATCTTGAATAATTTAGTATCACCTGCAAACTTTGCCACCTCACTTTTCCAGATGATATGTTTAACATCACTAGTCCCAGTAGAGATCCCTGGGGGACACCACTATTTACCACTCTCCACTGTGAAAACATCATTTATTCCTACCCTTTGTCTCCTGTCCTTTAACCAGTTACTGGTCCAGGAAAGGACCATCCTTCTTGTCCCATGACAGGAACTTTGTCAAAGGCTTTATGAAAATCAGATCACCCTTGTCCACATGCTTGTTGAGCCCCTCAAAAAATTCTAATAGACTGGTGAGGTATGATTTTCCTTTACAAAAGTCATGTTGACTCTTCCACAACGAATCATGCTCATCCATATGTCAGATAATTCTGAACTTTAGTTTCAGCCCCTGTGGCTGGTGTTAAAGTTAGGCCCACTGGCCTGTGATTGTGAAATGCTTATGAACTTAGGATGTCAGAGGTGGCTTTGAGATCACACATCTGGTCAGCAACTGACAACAAGCTGCTGCGTCCTGCCAGTCTCTTCCCCTGAAATTTGCTGGAATCTTTTCTTCTGGAGTGAAGACCCAGGTGCTGGCAGATGCTGTTCTGTTTCCCTTCTTGGGCGGGAGTAGGTGGGATCTGATCTTCTCAGTGACTGAGAACTGAGAAAAATCAACTCAAATGGTCCTGCTTCTGCAAAGCATGGCCAGGAAAACACCTTGCCTGCATTTCTTTCCCTGCACATTAGCCAGGTGGGCCAGGATTTCTTGGTTATAGCTCTGTTTCATGAAGCACCCTGAGCTACTGTTAATCAGGGGGCCACTGGGGTGGGGAAAGTGCAGTGGCAAGTTTGGTTCATGTTCAGGAGCCACCAAGTGCCTGGCTCAGTGACCCTGTGCTGTAAGACTGCATGTTGGGGCTTGTCTGTGGGAGACAGGAGTTTGGGGCAGCCATTCTCGGTGGCGGAAGCAGAAGGGGGCCAGCCCTGCCCCACCCTTGAATGAAGCAGACTGATGCTCCTGTTCGTGCCCTGGACAAGGGATGTGCACTCTTCTTGGGTAGAGGGGGCAAATGAGGCCAGGGAGAGAAGTGATTGGAGGAACCCAGGGGTGCTGTGCCCAGAAAACCATTACCAGCCTCTTTGCTCTCTCTCGCCGGCCAGGGAGTCTGAGGAGAAAGTGAGGGGCCAACACTAGCCTCAGGTGACTTCCCCCCCGGTGGCTGGGTCTGTTTCAGTGGAGTTCCAGCCTGAGGGCAGCCCTGCCACCCTCCTAGGGGTGATAGACAGAGGGCAGCTTTTGCCATGGGTGAACGCTGCAATTTGGGGCTGCAGGTACCGAACAGTCCCACCAGGGCCCCAGCCGGAGGGCAATCACGAGCTCCATGCTGCATAATGCCTGCTCCTCTCTGCATACCTCCTCGGGAAGCTGCTGGCCTGGGCTGCGCTGGCCCATGGAGCTGGGCACAGGAACTGGCAGGCAAGGCAATGTTGCCATCGGGTCCATTCGTTCAGCTGGGGATATGGGAGGGAGCTGACGTAGGCTGGAGGGCTCTGGGAAGCTGTTGGTCTTGAGAAGCCTGGAGAGCAAGGCTGGGATTCACTGTGTGTGTGTAGGGCCAGGTCCTGGCATCCCACTTGTACCACCCCTGAACCAGACCCTCCACACTGGGTCTAGGGAATCCCTGCATAGAGCTGGGTGGCCTGTGGCCCTGCCTCCTTGCTCCTGAGCTTGCCTGCTTGCTCCACCCACTGCCTTTCCCCTCTTAGAACCTGGTTATTAGTGCATCACCCAGGGGCAGGGCCCAAGCCTCATTGCTGTCAGCTTCTTCTGCTAGGGGTTTCCCCTTTCCTAGAGTAATACAGCCTCCCTTGCCCCACTGTGGCAACTGCCTCTTGCTGGTGGCAACCATCTCCTGTGGAACAGAGCGCAGGCGGGTGTAGCTGACAGAGACTTGGATTAACCTTTCAGGGCAGCCTCAGGTGGGTGCTATAGGGGCTGGAGTGCCGGCTTACTCGGAGCATCTCAGGTTTCCTCCTCCTTTTGCTCCAAAGCAGCTGTTCCAACAAACCAGCTTCTTCCACAGTGAGAGCTTCACGCCTAAACCGCAGGCTGGCTTCCTGCTCTCCCGGAGGCCCCGGGGCCACCTCGCCCAAGGTCAGTTTTGGCTGCCCTGCTCTGACACAAATGCTGTGAAATAGAAGAGGTGGCAGGGTAGGGTAGGGCAGTTAGGCTGGGGAAGTGACTGAGTCTGCCTGTGCTAGGGCCTGTTCCCTGCCAGAAGTCAACAGGCTTCCCTCACTGGGATCCTTCTGGCTGAGATGGGCTCTCCCCATTGCCATGCAGCCACCTCTGGGGTGGAACGTAGCATCTGTTGAACAGCTTTCAGGGATGCTACATAGTCCAGGAAGTGGGGGAGGATGCTCTAATTTAGGAGGAGTAATGGCAATGAGCTCCTGAGCCCTTGGTTTCGCAGCTATGGTACCCTCCCATTTGCTCAGGGTGGGGAGTCTGTGCAAGGTCAGTCCCTGCTCATGTCCCTCTCTGCGGCGCTGATAAATCCCGCATTGGCGTGACATAGGCGCAGGGTCCCTCCCTCTCCTGGCATTGGCTGTTCTCTTTGCAGGGAGCTTCTAAGCATCTGTTAAAGTGTGTGTGGGGCGGTCCCATCTGCACCTGAAATCTGTGAGGAGCAACACCCCATGTAAGATCTGTCCCCCCAAGGAGAATTGGAGTGGTGCCATGACAGTCTGGGGTGGCAGGAGGCTCCAGGTGGGGAGGGCAAAGGGCCCCCCCTGCAGATCCATTGTTCCTGTTCTTAGTTCAGGTCTGTCCTTGCCTGGGCCAGGGCTCCCAGCCAGCCCCCCTCCCTGCATTCCCGCCTGCCTGGTTGCTGCTCCAGTGTGCAGACAGGCTGCTGCCATTAGGGTTTTTCTCCTGCGTGCAACCTAGGCAGCTGTGAGAATGCAGTGTCTTGTGTGCAGTGGGACAGTAGCAACCACCTGGGGGAGTGCCAAGCAGCTCCTCATCTCTCTCCCACCTTGGAACAGAGCAGCCCCTTCTCCTTCTCGGGCCTGGATCTCCACTCTGCCTGGTCTAGTCCTAGATCCCATCAGGGCTAACCAGACTGGACACCCGTCAAGTTGCCGATGGCTGGCTGAAAGCAGTCAGCAGCGCCCGGCCCCTGGCACCAAACCCACCTGAGAACAATACCCTGCCTTCCCACACAGCACCTGCTGCTTGATGGGAGCCCACTGGGGATGCAGGAAACAATTGGGGCCATAAATCAGTGCACCTCATGAATGGCCCTAGGAGCTAGAAATGTCCAGCAAAGGGGTGGAGGAACCTGCTTTGTGCCTGGGGGGGGGGGGTATTAAGGGCTCTTGCCTGGCACCACAGGCTGGGTCTGGGGGAGAATCACCAGACTCGACATTAAGAATCCTGTCCCCACCCCACCCGCCATGCGTCATTGAAGGTAGGAAAGGAGCTGCCCAGGCCCAGCTGATCTCTGCTGTCTTGCTTGGGCGCTGATGGGGGACCCAACCCAAGGAACTGGTTTCTCTGACTTGTCGCCGTTTTAAAGGCTGCAGTCACATCGTGTCTCAGTTTGGCGTTTTCCTTGCCGGAGTATCATGGGAGCAGAGTACAGAGGTGCTCCAGGGTAGGGCAGCTGGCTCACCCCTTCCGTGGCTCTCCCATGGCATCCGTGCCCAGGAGGGGGCACTTTTACCATCCCCATTGCTGCAGTGGGCGAGGCGCAATAGCAGAGCACTTTGGTGTCCATGTGAACTAAGCACGATGGAGCTATGTCTGTTCTGTCTGTCACATAGACAGATCACCTGCACCTGTCTCTCCCTCAGCAGACCCTGGAGCCCAGCCTCACTGGAGTGTGCTTCCTGCTTCTGGGGCTAGAGCTGGCTCCTGAGCGGCTGCTCAGAAAAGATAAAGCTGTGGGTATAGGGCCATGTGACCCCTCACACACACCTTCATCGATGCTGCAACCAGAGCAAGGCATTTCTACTCCCCCGATAGCCTGGGGCTGTTTCCTCTGGACAAGCTTGGCCCTGCCAGGGAGCCCAGGAGAAGGGCAGTTGTCCCCAGGCTGTCCTGCCAAGCGGCCCCCACCCTGGTTCACGTTCAGCTGTGTCTGACTGGAGGGGCAGTGCGGGAAGGTGTGGGAAACACTGTGGAGTGGGGGAGGGGAATGCATCCCCCCAGGGTGGCCAGTGTGTGAACCACTGTGACCTCCCCTGTGGCTTACCGACACGCCTGACATGTTTTTACCCCTACCGGCTCTCTGTGGGATTGGGGAGATCCCGCTGGGCTTGCCCAGGTGGCCCACGTCTCACTTTTACAAAGTTCACCTCCACAATGCTGCTGGGATCCCCAGCCGCTGCAGCCCCAGTTCTGAGGTGCTCCCATGAGAATCTCAGGTGCTGACTGGGCCCCAGTTACCAGACAGGCCCCATGAGTGTCAATGAGTTCATGCTGTGTGTTTCCTAAATGTTTTTGGGACCGAAACACTGACTCCATCAAGAGATGGCTTTGCACAGGGCTGAAAGGCAGCCACTTCTGGGAAGGAGTGCAGCAACAGCCATTGCAGACACTACCCTGCCACACAGGCCGGGCCAGGAAGTAAACAATCCCATAGCCACTGGAAAAGGGGCGGGGTCATTTCCATGGAGATAGTATAATTACCCAGGCTGGAATTTGGTCAGACCAGACCAGTTCTTGCAAAAAGTGCCCTGGGTTGTTCAAAGATTACAGGAGGTCAAGGGCTTTGGCCTGATCCACACTAAAAAGTTAGGTCAACCCAGCTACGTTAATCGCCCCGCACTTGAGTGGCAGGGCAGGAGGGAGCCGATTTCTAAAGCTTTAGCCATCGGCTTCCTGCGTCTGGGGCTAGTGCCTGGCTGCTGGGCTGGGGCCAGTCCTGGAGGGGCAAACTTAACCCACATTCCTCTGTCTGACAGGAATATCCCACCGCTCGGTATAGGGAAACTCTACACGGAAATACTATAACCATAGAGTTTCCAGGGTAGACAAGCCCTAGTTTTCCAGCTTAGCTTTCTGCAGTGGCAGCCATATGTTTTGTAGATTTCCCTGCATAGCCCTGACAGTGCACAGCTTGTTAGTGTTATCAGGATCAAAGCACAGTGGGGTATGGTTGGGGACGAAGAGCTGGGCAGCCGTGGAAGGACAAAGCTGTCTGGTCCTGGCATGAGTTTGTGCAGGCTTCGGCCTCCATCCTGGCTTTAGGGAATGGGGGGCAGGGTGTGCCTGAAAGCCCACGCCCCTTCTCTTGTTAGCCAAAGCCAGTCTCCCAGCCCGCCTGGTGTGGTGTGGTGTGAGTGGAGCCTGTAGGACAGAGGATTGGGGTTGAGGACAGGGCCAGCTCTGCTTTCATCCTCGCACTGTCACTTGACTGTTTTCTCCCAGACAGTCAGCTCTGCCCTGCCCTTAGCGTTCCTGGTGGGGGAAGAGGACGGGTTTGGGGGCTGCTATTCCCAAGGAGGAAAGAAGCGTTGAGCGTTTTGCCAGTGTGAGCAGTTGCTGGCTGACTAGACCAGGAGGCAGGGCCCTTGGGTTGATTTAGGTGGAACAAAGGGGCCCAAACTTGCCCATATCACTGTCCAACATTAAACAGTGTTTGGCGTGGTTCAGCCAGCCAAGCTCCACAGTAAAGACGCCATTAAACAGCCTGTGAATCTTTGATTGAGCGTGCAGAAAAGAAGGAGTAAGTTAAAACATTTAAACTGTCAAGTGTTCAGTCAGGCTTTTGTTTGAACAGTGTCCCTTGTACCCTTTCCCTTAGCTAGAGAGAAAGGTTAGAAAGACCCCCCTTGGTTTGGCCATCTCTTAGGTGGTATTAAATATGTCAGTGATGATCCTGGGGTGGGGGTAAATCAGCTGCCATGGCCCCCCAGCTCCAGGAGCCAGAGCAGATTCTGGAATCAGAGTTGCACCCACTCATATCTGAATGCTACAGGATGGTTCCCTAGTGTGTACAGGGCTGGGCACAACGGGGTCCTGGCCCGTGACTGGGGTACCCCACTGCTACTGTAATAGAAATAATTATTTGCATCCACTTCTGGCCTAATTCAGAGGCTGCTCAGCCGAAGTCACCTCTGAAGTCAGTGGAAGTTGAGTCTGTTCTGCAGATTGGAGCATGAGGGCCTAGGAGACAGTTCATGGAGCCCGTAGGGTGCCTCACAGCTGGGGAGGTGGAGCTGCTGTCGGAAGTGGACTTGACCCTGTTTGATGGGAAGCCCTGTAAAACTGGCAAAACGGCAGCAGCTGTTCCAGGGTTTCACCGGATTTACAAGCTCCCAGGAACGTTCCCTAGACAAACACAAAGCTCCCATGGCTTGGACCTGACACAGCTTCCTAAGCCAAGGCACGGGAGGGTGGATCTGTCTGCCGCCCATCACGGTGGTATCTGAGGGCCTTCCATGGAGAACCAGTAGGAAAAGCCAAGTCCCTAGTGGAGTTTCTGGCTCTTTTCCCTCTTTGGGGATAGGGGTCCAGATGTGGGTCCCATGGACACGTTCTCTCCTGGCCCGGTGCTGGGGGAAGCAGAGTGGAGATGCCCCATTAACCCTTTCCCTGCCTCTGTGTATAATCTATTGCAGTGGTTCTCAATCTTTTTTCCATTGCCACACACCTGACAGATGATGTGACAGATGACAGATGTTGTGACAGATGATGTTCCCCTGCGTGACACACTACCATCTGCCGGTGGCGCTTGGGCTGGGAGCGTTTAAGAGGCTGAGGCACTCCGGAGGATGCAGTGCTCTGGGACCTGGGTGGGGGCAGAGTCAAGCCAGCACAGGCTGGTGCTCTGGTGGTTTGGCTCGATGGGGCCAGGTTTACTTTTGTGGGGCAGTTGGTGCCCCCCCCCCCACCCGCCCAGGATCTCTGCGTTACAGCCCCTACGTCCTTTTACTCCTCTGGCCCTGGCTGCTGCCTGTGTTGTACAGCAGGAGCGGGCTGTTGAGGGCAGCAGAGAGTGGTGGGCGGCAGGAGCCCCAAGCCGGCACCAAGCTGAGCTGCCAGTTTTCTGTGAGACACTTCCCGACTCTTCGCAACACACTTTTGTGTCCCGACACAGTGGTTGAGAATGGCTGATCTATTGAACACAATGCCTTAGGAACAGAAGCCATGAGCGTGAGGGAAGTGGTTTGTGTGATCCTCTGGCGCAGAGTGAAGCTGCTCCCCGCCCCTCCCCCCGCCCCCGGTCTCGGTACACTGAGGAATGCTGCTCCCCCTTTCCAGCACAGGCACTCCTTCTCGTCCCTTTTATCCTCTTTAATGGAGGTTTTACGATGGCTTTTGTAGCGTGTTTGCTGAGCCCCCCATCAGAGCTGCTTTGACAGCTGGCCTGGGCACGGCAGCTCTGCGATTGAACCCCAGCCAGCGGGCAACTCAAGCCAGGTGGAGAGGCACTACTGTTACATTTGGGGAGTGGGAGGGGCCTGTCCCTCCCCGCCCTCACAAACTATCAGTGCCCCAAACCCCAGTGCTGATAATTCACTCGGCCAGCTGCAAAAATAAGGCAGCTGTTGGGAGAGTGAGGGGGACTAAGCGCTGCTGGGGTCTGTGAGTCCTGGGCACGTCTTGCTCCCTCCACTGGCATCGGTGCCTTTTGAAGCTACCGGACCTTCCCTGGCAATAAAGCCCCCTTGGATGGCAGGTTTCGACAGCTTTTCTGTTTTTCCCCCCAGCTGTGCCATTGCAGTCTAGTGCCCCTGTGCCGGGCCAGTGGGGCCATGTCGTTTCGCTTGGCTCCTTGAGAATTTGCATGTGCAAGCACACTTCAGCCACTCTAGGTTGATGCTAGCTTCTCTGATTTCTTTGGGGGAACCCCAGAGCCACTGGGCCTGGGGCTGTATCCTGGTGTACAAGGTGCATTATGTCTCCACTCCCCACTCCTCTTGGGCTAGGCCTCAAAGTGGAGCATTAGAGCATGTTTGCTGATCAAATGCCTTCTAAGGACTAGTGGAGGGGAGATGGCATGGACTGAGAGTGCTAGCCTGGGGACTTCAGGCAGCTGGGTAATCGTGGGCAAAGCCCCACTCTCTGCCTCAGTTTACCCACCTGCAGACTGGAGAAAATGATCCTGTACTCCTTTGTGGAGAGCTTAGAGATCTTAGGAGGAAAAGCACCGTGGAAAAGCTAGATGTTTTCTAACACGTGCAAAGCCAGCAGGACCCCCTGACTTTAACCTGGCCACTGTAGCACGTGTCCGTACCAGAGGGTCCTAGTCCATACAGAGCCGTGGGAGATGCTTGTCAGAGCTGAATGCACTGGCCAGCACTGGTCAGTTGACATAACAGAAAACTGGTTTCCTTTGCTAATGCTGCCCACATGCCTGCCCCTAGTTCTTGTCTGGGGCAAGCCCCCTTTGGCTATGTCTACACTTGTTGATTTAAGTCGACTTAGCATGTCTACACTCAAAAATCAAGTTGACTTAAAGGGGACCCTGCCAAATCGACTTAGAGCGTCCATGCTGGATGCCTAGGTCAACCTTTAGGGGCTAGGTGGACCTGGGACTGGTCCACGGTAGCAGGGGGGGCACCCCTGCCAAGTGCCTGGGGGCTCAGCATTTGCCCCATTGTACCTGGGTACAATGGGGGCTGAGGGGTCAGGGACCCTGGCAGGGCATAAGAGCAGGGTGGGCAGGGCTCTGTCCTGCCCTGTGGGGGGGCACGCAAGGCTCTGCCTGTGCCAGCCACCCTGGCAGGGAGGGCAGTGGGGGAGCCCTGAAGCCCTTTAAGTCAACTTTATTAAGTCAACTTAGCCAGTAAAGTCGACTTTAAATGAGGTTTTATAAAGTCAACTTTAATTTTCCTTAAGTCGACTTAAACTGCTGCTTAAGTTGACTTAAGGAAAATGTAGCGTAGAAGCAGTTTAAATTAAGTCGATTTAAGCAAGCTTAAGTCGACTTAATTTGTAAATGTAGGCGCACTCAGTTAGATCTGATCTCACATGACAGCAAGAAGCTGTCTCTGGTGTGACAGAGGCTCCCATAACTGCACTATGTAGGCACCTCTGTCTTCAAGGGGTTTGTCCATGCAACACTCCCTTGATCTGTTCTCCATGGGCATTGAGCTGCAGGGTCCTGTCATGTGTCTGTTGGGCCTCGTCAGGCTGGAGACCCAGGTCCAGTCTGCTGGCCCTGCTACTGGGTATTGTAAAGGAAACTGGAATGCTAGCTCACATCCACCTCTGTCCCCAGGGACTCACACAACGCTCTCCTCTGCTCTGCACTTCCATGGAATGGGGGAAGGCCGGTTACCCAGAGACCTTGTTGGCTAAGGCAGTAGGAGATGTTTACCCAGTGCTCGGGATGGGCCAGCATCTCGCATCAAGGAACAAGGCTTTTCCTTTTCTGCGGACGCTGCCTTTGTGCACAGACCCGGTCTGGAACTGGGTGCAAACCCTGATATGTGCATCATGCTCTGCCAGATGCATTTGGTAAAGCCTCAGCGGGGCAATCGCAGACCCCGCCAATTGCAAGAACGGTGCCGAGTCAGAGGTGTTTAGACCATGCTCTTTGCAGTTCTACCAGAGCCTTGCAAATGCAAAAAGCAGTCTGCCAGCCCCTGAGTTTGCGATAGACATACTGGATGGAGCCCATTGGATAAGTAATCCAAATCAAAGGTGGTTTAATCAGTTAGCCACTGCAGTTAAAAACATCTCATGAGCAAGCCGTCTGTAACAGCTGAGCACAGTCAAGCCAGGGGACACTTGCTGCTCTCCATCCTTAGCTACGTGGCCAGTTTGCTCTGCCTCACACGTCCCATTGCTGACACCTTCGTGGGGGAGCAAAGGAATGGTTGGGTGGGACCAGACCAATGGACTGGCTAATCCAAGAGGCTGTTACTAGATGGTTCAGAGGCAGGGGCTCCAGTTGTGGAGTGAGCTTCCTCCCACACAGAACCATAATGTGTAGCCCGAAAGTGCAGCATTCGAGATCCTTCCCCAGCACTGGTCATCCATTGCAACAGCCAGAGACGCTAGGTATTGGAGTACCAGGGAGCAGATTTTCTGAGGTCTCTCTGCTGGTCCCCTCCTCGCTGATCTTCCTCTTGTCCTCGATCTGTGCTAAAAACTCCTGCTGCTCCTTCTCCTGTGTGCTCGTCTCCATGGCCCAGCCTGTTTATTCAGCATAGCTGCTAGCCATGGAAAGCAAGGGACATGCCAGAACTTGGCATGCCAGCGGGCAGCACCCGTGGCAGGCTGACTGCTTCTTGCCACCCCAGGGAGCTGTGTGGTTGCCACTCTGCCCCTTCCCATGGGATGTGAGTGATCTCCTCATGACTGCAATACTCCCCTCACTCCCAGGGCAATTTTAGTCTCGGCTCTCCCGGGGCCTATAGCCCGGCTCTCTCAGTGGTGAGGCGATGGGGAGGAAGTCTCCTCTGACACTAGCTGGGGGGCCATTTCCCCTGCAGCGGCTGGAGCCTGCATGGGACTAGGCCCAAGCTGCCATTTGACGTGAGGTCCAGCCAGAGTTGGTTGCTGGGGGGAAGACGTGCGACCTCCCCACTTCCAGTCTCAGGATGGGGGGAGGAGGGAATTTTTTACTCCCCCTTGCTTGCAGAGGACTTTGCTTCAGGTCCTCGACGACTCCCCCTCTTGGACTGTAGGTGGGTGCCAGCAGTGCCAGGGGCAAGCTGGCTTTCCTGTCGCCCTCAGCCAGTGCTGGGCTGTAAATGCCAGGCATGGGGTGGGAGAGGCTGCAAAGAGCGACCTAGGGAAGCAAAGGAAACGGAAACCTGCGCTGGCTCCGGGGCCAGGCATGATGTCTCTACTGCCCACACCCACAGGCTGTCGCTTTGCCACACACAGTCCTGGCTGATGGGTTCCCAGGGCCCTGCCTGCGCCCTACAGCCTTTCCAGCTGATCCCGAACCAGCCGGGTTGCATTTCCAATTGGCCCTTTTTTCCTAAGGGTGAACTGTTCCAATACCCCAGTTGCTCTGAAAGGGGCCTGCTGATGTGGCTGGAGCCTGCCAGGGTAAGAGCCAGGTGCTGGCAATCCCACAGGGCAGCTGCTTGCTATGCCTCACAGAGAGAAGCTGGCATTCTCCTGGTCCCAGTGGCCGGGGCTCCAAGGATGGGACAGTTCCAAAGCAGCAAAGGCAGTTAGCCCCAGCTTTCAGTAAGTCTCCAGACTCTGATCTTCTCTTCCACTCAGCTGGAAATGAGCTTAGACCCTGGGGGGGCTGGACCCAGGACCATTGCCTGCTGCAGGCGCTGCTGCTTCCTCCGGTCCAGACTGGTTGTGCAGGTGCTGATTCCTGCAAGATGGTCTCATTGGAGGCCAGCAAAGCTGTAACTGTGGTCATGCCCCTGCCAGCTGAAGCCTGCAGCTGCACCGCGATTTGAAGTCTATTGGACTCTCATTTCCTCTTGTCATCCCCACGTATCTGAACTGGACAGAAGCTGGGACCACAGGAAGGTTGGAGACCTCGGCACAGATGTGCCAGCTGCAGAGATCCACACGGGACTTGATGGGATAGAGAGACTCCAGCCCTGGAGCCCAGCTGTTATCCTGCACAGACGAGATCACTGGCTGCCAGTGTACTCAAGGGAGAGGTTATAACATGGCTCTTACCCGTGCTAGCCCAACTAAATCTACTGAGGTAGAGGTGGCTGCATGAAGCCAGGGGGCAGCTGCTGAATCTCCCCTGTGTGGTAGAGCAGCGGAGGGAAAAGCATGGCTGGAGGGGTGAGGAGTTCATGCTAAAGCAAGAGATGGGGTTTTTTTTCCATGGCTGGACGAAGTAATTCTGGTTGTTGCGTGGGGGAAGAAAAACTGGCCCTGTGTCAGCGCTAAGGGGTGGCAAAAGGAGACCACATCACACAAACCACCCTCTTGGCTGGCCATCTCTGAAGACCAAACGGAGCCACCAATGCCAAGGTCAGGCCCGAGGCACAGGGTGGGGATAATATGGGGGGACTCTGGCCCGGCGCTGCCCGTGTGCTACAGCTGGTCTGTGGCTTGTCTCTGAGATCATCAGCCTGGCCCCTTTCACCAGCATTATGCTCAGCAAGGAAAAAATAGCCTGCTGAATGGTTACTGTCAGCACTTTGTTGTCAGATTCGGTGATGGAATAGCTAGATGACTCCCCCCTTGTGTCCATGTCCCTCTCCTCCCCCATGCACCACTGGTGCATGAAGGTTGAGACGAGGTGAAGAAGTTCAAAGTGGGGGCTAGTTCTGCTCTGTTGCTGCATTGAATGCTGCTGTCACGGGGACGTGACCTGGCCCGGGTCTCTCCCCCTACCCTGATGCCTTAGCATCTGCAGCCTTGATTGCAGCGCCGTGAGCCATAGGTCACAGAGAGCTCGGATGGGTGCTGCATGACACTTCACTCTGCATGGACTCTGGCAGAAGATGTGGCTCCTGATGTTGTCTGCTGATGAGAGCTGGCATTGCCTTGGTGAGCAGCATCGCCACATGCTATGCCATGGAGACCACCCAACTCCCATCCCACAGGGAGGAACTCACAGGGAGAAATGGGTGCCAAAGCCCTGACACCATGCAGGGAACCTCAGCCAAAGCCTTCAGGTCCCTTTTTTTCTCCCCCCCCCCCCCCAGCCCTTGAAAGGGTTAACAGTGCCTGGTGTGCTGGGAATCAGTGCCCAGGGTTGCTGCATGATGGGCTGACCTGGTAATTACTCCCTGTAAAAATAGCTGCGGGCCTAAGGGGCCCAGCTTGTGGAAGGCGGCTCTCAACGCCATTGTGAAATGACTCCCAGATGGCCGGCAGCCTGGCCCCCGCCCTAGGTCCGCCTGCTCCCACTCAGGGCTCCGCAGCGTGCCGGGAAGCAGGGCAATGGTTCCCCCCTGCACGCGGGCTCTTCCTGGCAGCAATGCTTCGTAGCCGCATGTGGGCGCACACCCGCCATGTGTTGGGATGCTGGATGACAGTGGACTATACATGCAGCTAGCAGAGGGAGCCGGGTCCAATCATGACTGGGGTACTGGTGCTGGTACAGGGGGAGGTGCCCGACCTGGGCGTGCCTCTGAAATCCCACTACTGGCTGGCCTGGTTCCACTGGATTGGAGGCAGATTTTTATGCAGGAGGACTTTTGTCCTTGTCTTAGCTCTATAAATCTCCCTCCTCCAGGCCATCCCAGCACCCTTTGTGCTCCAGCTCTCAAATCCCTCCCCTCAGCAGCTGCTGGGGGGTGGGTGGGGGATAGAAGGAGAGTAGCGCAAGGAAGGGAGTGAAGCAGGAAGTGATGGGATCCCTGCTGCTTGAATCATTGAAGAAGAGACTGGCTAAATCTCTGGAGACCACCCAGCCCATCTGCTTTTGGTCTTTCCGGGCTCTGGTGGGTCCAGTCTCTGAGTCATTTGTAAACTGTCAGTGACCATATATAGAATGTGCTCAAATGCTTTCTAGGGGCGTGGGCAGTGAGGAAATTCAGCTGAGTGGGGCTGAAAATCCTGTCCTAGATTCACCCACAGCCACTGGAAATGAAGATATTCAGCCAACAAGCCCTCTTCGGGCAAGAAGCCCAAAGTGGAAACCCTCGTGTGGATGCTGTGCACAGCCATTGGAAGCCAGGGAGAAACCTAGGCTGGATTCTTACCCCCAGCAAGCTCCAACCTTCCCTAGACGTGGGTCAGGGAAGCTTTTGGGCTGCTAGGTTGGAGACCAGAAATGGGTAAGGAGCTAGAGAAAAGAGAGATCGGCATGGTCTAGTTCCCTTTCTCACATGAAAACAAGAGGACAGCTAATGAAACTGAAAAGGATGTTTTAAAACTAACCAAAGGACACACTTTTTCCACACACTTAGCCTCTGGAACTCATTGCCACAAGAGATCAGTGAGGCGAAGCGTTTGCCTGGATGTTTCTCTGGAGGATGAGAAGATTCAGAATGACAATAATAAAGATTAAATAAAGAGCTTTGGAGGAACCAGGACACGAGACAGCTGCTAATTGATGGAATCAGGAAGGAATTTCTCTTGTGGCTAGGTAGCCCAGACCTGCCTGCTGCAGGGTTCTCGCACTTTCATCTGGAGCAGCTGTGCTGGCCCGTGTCAGGATGTGATCCTGGGCCTGCTCCAGTCTGGCCATTCCTGTCCTCTGTGATTAGAGTCACTGCCAGAGAGCGCTTGGCACTCAGCACCGGAAGGAGAGAAACCCCACTCAGATTAGCAAATGGCAGCCTGGCTGAATGTGGGTCTGCTGTGGGAAGTGTGCCCCATGCAAAGCTCCAAGGATCCGGCAGTGGCTTCCTGCTGAGGCTCTTGGTTACCAGCGACGGCTGGATTTAATAGCAGGCGGGATTTGGGGTTTTATTTCAGGGGTTTTGCAATCCTTCTTCTGTGCTGATTCAGCATGGAGGAATTAGCAGCCGCCACATAATGTGCCTCCTCTAATCTGCTGCTGGCGCACTTGGGCCTGCACTGCGCCTGGCAGTAGGTTACTGTAAGTGCTGTCCTTCTCCTCATCTTCCCAACACCTGGGTTATGAGACTCACAGCCTCACTAGTCACACTGGAAAATCTTGGCCAGGGTATTTAATGCCAGGGTCTGGGCCACATTCTAGCTCTGAGAGTGACATGCTGGCTGCCTAAAGTTAGCCACAGCATCTTGGGGCCAGAGATGAAGTGGAGTGTTAATATGCACTGTTCAGTTGCTGTGATCCACCCTAGGAGTGGCTGCATTTCACTTTGGTGAACATTCCAGATTCCTTTCCTCTATGGCAGGGGTGCTCTCTGGAGAATGGGACATTGTAACTGGGCCTCGTTGCACAGGGGGGAAAGTTGCCTGGTCAAGCAACAAGAGAGGTTTCACAGCGAAGCATTTAACCCAACCTCAGCAGACCTATCTTCTCCTGCACAGCATGTAGCCTTTGCAGAGTGGCCCAGTAAACGCAGTGCAGGGATCTTGCTGCCTCCCCCACCCACGTGTATGGAAACGGGTGTTGCAGAGCAGCAGCTGTCCACAGCTACTGTTCCAGGCATCACACGATGACTGAGGTGCGGAGCTGTACAATGGTTCATGTGGTGCCTGGGGTTGGAAGATCCAGCAATGTAATCTGGCTGCAATCAGCTGCTTCCCTTTACTGGTCTATTAACACAGCAGGTCAGGGGTCAGCGCCTTGACGACTGCCTTAGGGAGGCTGGGGGGGGACGGGGGAACAGAACGCAGCATAGCAACAGTTAATATTGCAGCCAGCCGACCATGCAGCCTGGCTGCCCCTCCCAGCCATCCACCCACCCTCCACTTGTTAACACAAAGCTTGGACTCCAGCAAGGAGTTTTCATCTCTTCCTTGCAGGGCTGGAAAATATACAGAGCTCCCAGCGAAAATATTTACTCAGCAGCAATTTTCAGAGGAATTTGGGATGTTAATTTAAAAAATCTGCTGGGAGGGGACAACAATAGGCTCTTTGAAAGAGAGCAGGAGTCCTTCATGCCTACCCATGGAGATCTGCAGGCCCGTCTGTGGGGAGCAGACCCCTCCTCTGACAGAAGGCAGCCAGCCGGCCAGGATGTCCATTTGAGGAGTGACGTAGGGGAATATCCAGCTTGTCCCTGCTGGACAATCCACCGCCCAGGCCAGAGTCATTGGGAGCCCTGTTCTAATCACATCCAGAGCCGCTCTGGGTGACTTCTTGAGCCAGGCCAGGCAATGGGCATCGGCTTTTGGTACCTGGAACAGCCCTCAGTAGCCTAAAGGTGGAACTTCAGGGTCCCGCTGGCCCCTCTGCCCTTCGCCAGCTTCAACTATAGACTGGTTTGTGGCTGAGCTTTGGGGCTGGGTGGGGGAGTGAAATTTACAACCTGCTCTTCAAGTGTAGGAGGGAGCTAAAAACCAGCTGGTTGATTGGAGTTTTACGGGTGTGATTAGTGTTCCTGGGAGAGAGGATGGAGGCAGCAAGGCAATCTCCAGCCTGCCCTCAGCCCAGCACCTCCGCTCTGCTTTGCAGGGGGCAGGGGAACTCCGGTGCCAGGACCCATCCAGGCCTAGGCTTCCCCTGCCGCTGACGGCGCCGGCTAGTCCAGCTGGTTTTTACGACATGCCTGCTTGACCGCTCAGAACAGGCCTGAGATCAGCATCCGAACATGTGTGGTCCCCTCTGAACAGCTGCTGGAATTACAGCTTCCAGGCTGTACTGGATTGGGTCATGGTCATACTAACAAGCGAGGGGCAAAGTCTCCATGTCTCTTCATCAGGCCTCAGGGTTGCTGGACCCTGGACCACAATTCTGGAGTCTCTCTAGCTACCTGTCAGGGAGGAGGGCTGACCGTTAAGACACTAGCCTCTGAGATGCAGGGGATTGGTTCCCTGCTTTGCCACAGACACCCTGTGGGACCTTGGTCAAGTCACTGTCCCTCTGTGCCTCAGTTTCCCATCTGTAATGGGGTGATAGCCCTGCCCTGCCTCCCGGGGATGTTGGGTTGAACACGTAAACGGGTGTGAGTCGCCCTGATGTGCCGGTGCAAGCGAAGTAGGTCTCGACAGTAGCTATTATTCATGGTGCATTACCTTAGGGCCGAGAGGGCCCAAGCAATGAACAGGGCACCATTGGACTAGGGTCTGTCTAATCCTGTGAGCAAGAGACTCGTCCAGCCACTGTGTTCAGGGAGTATTGAGATGATGCGTTCAATGCCAACACATCGGATGCGGGGGGCTGAGGCAGCGTCTCCTTGCTCTGCCTGTCTAGCTGCGTGTGCGCATGTCAATCTCCTCGTCCAAGTGTGGAAGCTGTAGCATGGAGTGAGTTGTTCTGCGTCAGGACTAGACTTTAGCCAAGCCCATCCTTGCGCCTCCTGTGTAGTCATACTCCTGGCAGCACTGTGCTCCGACGCCCTCCTCTGAGTAACCACTGAGGGAAGTGTGAATGGGCCTCCGAGCCTTGGCGTTACTCGCAATGTCCCTGGCTCTGGAGCAGCCGGGGCAGGCTTGGCTCCTGCTGTGACCTACTTTGTTTCTGGGATCCTGAGTGCGAGGGACTCTGGGGGGATGGCGACACTGAGCACCCCTCTCCCACCACAGCTGTGGAAGAAAGAGTGTGGACAGCAGGTACAGGGGAGCTCATCCCAGGACAGGGAACAGCCCTGTGAGCCGTGGGGAGAAGTGGCCTGCCTGTATTTGACCATTGTGTTTCTCAGGGCACAGCCTCTCCGTCTGCTGCCCATGCCCATGTCAAGTGTGCCTCCTTCCCCGGGGAACACCATAGCACCCATGGGCTGTGGCTCTGACCAGAGGGAGGGAGGGCAGTGGGACACTGGCTGGCTCATGTGGTGAGGGAGTTTTCTAAGCATGGAGGAGTTATTTAAGAATGAGACGGGGGGTGCTGGGTGAAGTTAACTTTCCACAACCAAGAGGGCACCGTTGGGGCTCCGTTAGCGTTCCAGCTGCTGTGGTGTGTTAACACCTTAGGCAGGAAAGGCCCAAGCTCAGGAACAAACTGCTAACCACATAGTCCCTGGGCCTGGCTCCTGGGTGGCAGCTCCCCTCAGCCCGGCTGTGGGAGCCCCCCGCGACTGCAGCTCGCCTCACAGAACAGAGTCAGCTGGGGCACAGCACCAGGGCACTCACTTCTCAAGCTGTCATTATTGCTGTGTCCAATGAGTCCCATGCGTCTGCACTGCAAACCCACCAGGAAAGCCTTTGGCCGTGGGGTCGAGGACTGGAACAGCAGGGCCAGGAGTGAGGCCAGAACTTTGGGAGAAGGCCCAGAGCTGAAATAACCGCAGTTGGCTGCAGGTCAGCCAGAGAGGGGTGCAGGGCCAAGTTTTGGGAGCAGGGGCACTCGGTGGCTGCTGCAGTTCAGAGGGAGGGGGGGAGGGGGACACTCTAAGAGGTGGGGGCTGTTTCAACCAGGCCAGGCTGCAGTGTAATGCAGACAGCCATTAGCAGGGCCGGTTGGCAACACCTGCACAGCAGAGGCTCTGCGCTGGGAAACTCAGGTTGGGGCAGTGCAGACGGGAGCGAAAGGGAACAGGGTGAAAGCAGCGCCTGATGTCCCTGCCATCTGAGCCCCATGCTCTATGTGCCGCTGAGCGTCCGAGGGAGAACTGGCCGCAGGGCGGCAGGCCACACTGCATGCCCTGCAATCCTGGCTTTGTCATCTGAGTTGTGAAAAGCTCCATTAATCAGAGCCAGACCATGCTTGCCCCGTCAGCGAGTGGAGCGGCTGGGGCGAAGGGGATCTTGAGGGTGAGGCCGTGGGGGTGGGGGAAGAAATGAAAGGCAGCTGTGTAAATAGCGATGGAATTCAGCTAAGGAAAAGTGAAACCAAATGAATTTGAAATTCTCGCACTTCCAAATCTGCGTGTAAACTTACAGGGTATGCATGAAGCCAGCCAACCTGTCCGCAGACACGCATAGGGCAGGGAATCTGCCTCTGCACTCTGCAGGGCATGCACAGCAGGGCAGCTTGTCCTTAATTTACCCCCTGGGCTGCCCTTCTCAGCCACCATGGGCCAGTGTGAATACAGTGACCCAGCCCATGGTGCCTGTCCATTGGCACATTGCCAGCATTTTGTCCTGCAGCTGATCTGTCCCCTCTGCCCTCCAGCCTGTGAGAACACCACTTGCAGGCAGGACCTGGACTGTCGCTGCTGTTTGGGGAGTTAGTTTCTTGGGGGAATGGACAGTGGTGGACTGAATGCAGGCCAGAGAGGGGCCCTGCTGTGGCCGGGAGGGCATGGCTGTGCAAAGGTGTTTTCAGGGGCTCCTTCTGTGCTCCCCTACCAGACTGGGCAGCGGATACCAGTCACTGCTGCTTTTGTCCATGCAGAGGTGGCTGCATTTCAGTGCTGGATGGTTATTGGAAGCCCTGTGGGAGCCTGCGCACTGACGGAGTTACAGAAATGAGTGTGGGGCTGCTGTTTTTGCAGCGAGTGGGAAGCTGGCCTCTCCTCTCAGCATGCTCCTCCCTGGACCACCTTGGCAGCAGCCTGCCCTGCGTTTTTTGCACTGGCACTAAGCAGACAGCCATTAGCAGGGCCGGAAGGCTGTGTCACACTCCAGCTGTGCATTCCCTTGGCCCATCCCTCTGGAGCTCTGAATAGCTTTGTTCAGCTAATTGCTAATCAGCCACGTGGAACCTAGCTGCCCTGATGGATGGCGGCTGACCAGCCTTGCAGTCTCCACCCTTCTGCGGGAGAGCAGGAGGCTGTGGAGTGATGTATTCTTGACCCTCCGACCTCAGCAAAAGCCCTTAATGCACGGCGGTCCCCGGTGAGAGTCACACAGTGGGCTGCTGAGCTGAGCTAAGCTAGCTGGACTGGTTTCAGGCGGCCTCCCACATCCCCACCTAAGGCGAAGGTTTGGGAGGGCACGTAGAAAATCCATCAGCTCTGCCTGCTTAGGGGTTCCCAGAGGGTCAAGGACTCAGGTTTCATTTCAGAGCTGATTTGGGCAGGCCTTGGCGGTGTCCATCAGGTGTCAATATGGAAGGAAGGTTGGCTTTTAAGTTTGTTTTGGGTTTAAGCTTTTCACATTAAAAACGTATGTCCTACCTACCCTGGAAGCCTGCCCTGAGAATGGGTAGAAGCTAAGAAAATACAACCTGATTCCTGGCAGTGCAGTGAGGTTTATTCAGGTTATTTAAGAAAATACAACCTGATTCCTGGCAGTGCAGTGAGGTTTATTCAGGTTATTTAAAACTCCAGTGGTTTGCTTGTCAACATCTATTCAGCACTGAGGTTGGGGTGGGGCGGGTTACTTCTTTGTGAGGGAGGATGCCGTGAAGGGCTGAGAAACACCCAATCCACATCTGAATCCTCCAGCAAAACCAGGAAGGTCAGACCTCAAATTTCTGGTAGCCCAAAGGTCACAGGTCACCCTCCTCAATCTGTGAGGAAGCAGCAAAGAGACAATATAGTCCCTTCGCAAGTCACCTTTAAAGCAGAGGAAAGAAGGACGTTTCTGTTCTCTAAAGCTCTGAAGACCTTTCACAGAGTAACTGACACATTGATGGTTGCACACAGGCGCTATGGGTCAGCACAGAAGAAACCAGAGCCGCTCCCCCATCCTAGCACCACGTGCAAACCACAGAGGCCCCCTTGGAGAGCTTATTGCTGTTCAGTGGCATGGTTGAACTCGCGGTAGTTACTGGCTCAGAGCAGACCCCAAGGCCAGAACTGCCTTTAGCCGACTCTACAAATGCCCGGGGCCGCCAGAGCCATGTGTGGGCTCAGTTTCTTGTCAGTTCTTCCCAGTGGGAGTTGTTCTGTACATTTCTCTGCCTGGCCCCGATGCAGCTAGGGTGGCTACTGAAACGCCAACAGGCAGAGCTGGTCTGTCTCCAGCCAATATGCTTAGCCACAAACCACCATGTCAGACCGGCCTGCCAGCTGTTTAAATGGACACCCCCCCGCATAAGTCCTTGACTAGGCAGAACAGATCATGGCAGTGAGAGTACTCTCCATTGACTTGTAGAGTAGAGGGAAGTTGGCTCCTTCAAAATGAAGGTGAAATGACCATTAGCGTTCCTATCAGCAGAAAAGCCTTGGGCGCCCTAGGGGCAGCCAGCTGGATTTCCTGCTGCTTCCATCCAGCTTCTCTAGCAGTGAAAACTGTTCCCGTTTAATAAGCCAATAAACACAGCTCATGATCTGTCTTTTGAATGTCAACTGGTGTTAAAAGATGAGGGAGGAGCCAGAAAGAAGAGCAAATAGCGATACAGAAATGCTGCTAATTTTGGCTGAAAGCCTGGCGAAGGGTCCGGCGCTCGTGTGTTTGCATTGCACCAGGACTCTTTCCCTGACACTTTGGACGTGAGGTTCATCCAGGGAAAGAAATCCACCTTATCAGTCTGGCCTGTGGAAACAGCCACTAACAGCTCCCCCCATTAGCCCTCACTCCCCACCCTCCCAAGGAGATTTACACTAGGCTTTTGGTCTTTTAATGCAATGAAATCTTGGTAGAGCATCATCTGAGTCACTTAGGCTATGTCTACACTTGGCCAAATAAGTCGACTTAGCATGTCCACACTCAAAAATTAAGTCGACTTAAAGGGGACCTTGCCAAATCGACTTACAGCGTCCACACTGGACGCCTAAGCTGACTTCTAGGGGCTAGGTGGACCTAGGACTAGGGCTGGTCCACGGTGGTGGTGGTGGGGGGGCAGCACCTCTTGCCAAGTGCCAGGGGGCTCAGCATTTGCCCCATTGTACCTGCGTACTATGGGGGCTGAGCAGGACAGGGACACTGGCAGGGCATAGGAGCGGGGTGGGCAGGGCTGTGAGGGAGGGCAGTGGGGGAGCCCTGGAGCCCTTTAAGTCGACTTTGCCAGTAAAGTCGTCTTTAAATGAGGTTTTACAAAGTCGACTTTAAATCAAGGTTTTACAAAGTTGCATTGGAACTGCTGTGGGAGCAGAACTCGAGGTAGTGGCAGGAGTTTTCTGGAAGCCTTATTTTTCCTCCCAGTTGCACTGTAAGAGCCAGCTTTCTGTGCAATAATGAAACTCAATGCACATCCCAGTCAGCCATCATCACTATTCTCCTCATGATAACTGGAGTCCTGCAAATTCATCTCGTGCCCCAGGATGGGAAGCTGCACTTCCTCACAAGGGGACTGGGGTTGTATCTCATGAGTGTTTCCAGGGACATGCTGATGTGTCAATCCGTGCCTTAGCGTTCCCTCACAAGCCAGACACAGCTAACGCTGTACAAAAGATTTTATTTTTGTACAAAAAGCATCATCCGTCATCTATTTTACAAAACAAAAGGACACAAATCTGCGTTAGAAAAGAGCTTTCCCAGAAGAAATGGGAAATAACCATGTATAAATATTTTCTAAAAGTTCTTAAAGCTTTAATTTGTGGGTGATTTTGTTCCTTCAGCGCACTGGGTAGTAAGTCCGAGGGTCCCTGCACCTCAGTCTATGGGGGTTTTATTTTTCCTTCCTTTATTGCTTTCCAGGTAGAAATACTGATGAGTCTGTTGTCATGGGCAGCGCTTAGCTAAAGGATCTTTTGTTACTACTAGCACATTGATCTCTCATAACTAAGTCACAGCTATCTTTCTCTTTAGCAGTAGCTAAAAAATCCCTCTCTTTCTACACACATTGCCAGGGAAAAGAAGGCACTTAGTCATATTCTGAGCAGATAAATTACAGTGTCTACTTCCTAAGCGTATAAGCCTCTAGGAAAATTGCACATTACATGTTTTGGGTTTTTGTCTTAATTTAAGTTAACCCTTCGGTATCCCTTGTCCCACACGGGACATACAACGGTTCCGTCCGTCCAAGCACTGGAACTTGTGACTGGTGATTCTCTCCCCATCTCTCCTTTGGTCTAAAAATAGGACGGTTTTAACACCGTGTTGTTCTTGTTACTGGGATATCGAGGTTGCATCAATGGGACCTCGCATTCTAAGCTGATCGGCACAGCCACGTTCTCTGGCAGCTTCTGGCTGTGGTTCGATAAGTCTCTGTTCTCCAGACATGGTTTCACTCCTTCCAGCTCCAGGGGGCCAGAGTCCACGGCGGTGTTGGAATGTGTCTTAGCCCGGCGGTGCCGGAGATAATATGTGACCGCCGCCACGGCGACCACAAGCAGCAATACAGCAGCCACAGCAGGCACAATCATGAGTGTCAGGTTGCTATCCTTGGCCTGCGTGACAGGCAGATGTTGCTGGTGCGTCCCCTGTGCAGCCGTCTGGGCCTCTATACAGAAGTCCCCTTCGGAGAGTTTCTCCCCAAGCGGCCTGGTGCAAATGTGGTACGTGGAATTAGGTTTCAGCGCACGCACGGTGTATTCGGAAAGTGACGTGGGAAGGCTGAGCGTGACGGGCCGTTTGTCCAACCCAGAGAGGTTCCGGTAGGTCAGGCGAATGCCCTTCAGATGGTCCTTTGACTGTTTGTAGTTTTTTAAGTCCACGGTCAGCGAGGTGCTGCCAACTTGCTTAATACTGATTTGCTTGCTCTGCGTTGGCACCTGAGTGGCAGGCGGAGAGGTGGTTCTCCTGACCTGGGACTCGCAGTACACACCTGAGAAGCCTTCGGGGCACAGGCACTGCAGGTGGTCATGTGCATCTAGCCAGCAGGTACCTCCATTGAAGCACATCTGGGGAGGGCAGATCTGCGTCTTGGGGCTAGCTGGCCCCTGCCATGCTGTGAGCGGCACAAGAGTCGAGCCATCCTGCTGGGCTTCCGGGGTGTGCGTGGGAGCAGCAGAGCTGGGCTCCAGCGCAGCGTGCTCACTGCTGGTGAGAAGCATGGCGGGCCGCAGGGTTGTGGTCCTCAGCGTGGGGGCAGGGGTGGTGGTGGCAGGACACCCAAAGTCTGTGTATTCCAGGTGCTGGAGGAGCCTGGCTGCATTCTTGGGGGGGAAATGACACCTCGTTTCCTCTGACCTCCTGAGCGTGACTTTGCTGTTGTGCACCCAGTGCACAAACCAACTCAGCTGGCAGATGCAATTAAATGGATTCTCGGCTGCTGTGATGGCCCGGAGCCTGGGGAAGAGGCTGAAGAAGTCCCTGGGGATGGTGTTGAGGTTGAGGTTGCTGATGTCCAGCTCTTGGAGGTTCTGCAGCTCCCGGAAATCCTCCGCCTGCAGCTGAGAGATCTGGGCATTTCCAGCCAGGCTGAGCTTGGTGAGACCACGCAGCCTTTGGAGGACCTGCGGGACTCTGTCCAGTGAGTTGTCTGAGACGTCCAACTCGTGGAGGTTGCCCAAGGTCTGAAAAAGCTCATCGTCCAGGCTGCTCAGCCCCAAGCCTGCTATCTTCAGGGACTCTATGTTAGCAGCATGAAAGGCGCCGGCTTTGATGGCAGCAATGCCATTCTGGCTCACGTCCAGCAGCAGGAGCTTGGGGAGGTTGAGGGGAGGCACTGAATGCAGCTGGTTGTTCTGCAGCTTCAGCTCCAGCAGATTCTCCAGCGTGTCAAAGGCAGCAGGGTGGATGCGCTGGATTCGGTTCCGGTCCAGATAGAGGCGCTCCAGCAGGCGCAGCCCGTGGAAGGTTTCATTGGTGATCTCGCGCAGCTGGTTGGATGACAGATCCAGGTTGATGAGGTTGGCAAGGGGCTGGAAGACATTCCTCTGGAGGCTGGAGATCTTGTTCTGAGAGAGGTCCAGTTGCTGGAGCTCTGGGAGGCCCCGGAAGCTGTCGTCATGGAGCGAGGTGATGCCATTCTCGAAGGTGTACAGGTAGGCCGTGTCCTGCGGCAGGCCACTCGGGACAGCGTGGCTTCTCCGGCCTGCACAGAACACAGTCTGGGGCTGGTTGCACTGGCAGCCTGAGGGACAGCCCTGTACCAGGGCTGCCAGGCGCAGTAGGAACAGGAGCAACAGGATGATCAGGTGTTCCATGCTGGACTCTCTGTGGAGGGAAGAACCAGAGGAATGTTACCTACTAGATGGCAGTGGGGGCTGGGAATCAAGCATCTGACCCAATAGCATTTCTTATACCCTGTTCATACGGTTACAGCCCCAGGGGTTTATTGTGGGTGAGGTGAGCAGGGAGCTGTTCATGGGGTCATGCCTGCAGATGGAGGTGACTGGTGTTCTATGAAACAGTCAGCAAATGGTAATGCAAACCCCTGAAAACTCTTTTTCGGGGGACACATCACTGAGCTGCGGAAGGCAATGGGTTTAGAGGGCTAAGTCACAGGACTTCGACCTGGATTTCAAACTCCCCACATTGGGGTCGCCGGGGCTTCATTCCTGTGGGCCCCTGGGCCACAGTTTGAGCCCAGCTAGGGTAGCAGGTTCTGTTGAGGCATCCATTTGGCAGAAGGAAACATTCCTCCAGAAACCTCTCCTGGCACTGGATTCCCACCCAACCCAATGCCCGTCCATTACGGCAAAGGGCTCCCATGGCACATTTGGCTGGTGTTTCTGTTACTAATAAGCCACCTGTCCTGGACCAACGCTGATGAAGCCAGGCTGTGGCCTGCAGGGAGTGGGCAGACACCAAGGCTGCCAGCTCTGTGGTGTCAAGTGGGGCAGTGCTGTCTCCCCTTCCTCCCTGCACCCCCCTTTCCTTTACCCCAGCGGGAAGGGGCATGGTGAAGGACAGGGGTGGTGGGGGAGGGGCATACAGGTGCAAGGAAGAGGGGCAGCTATAGAGAGCTATGTCTTCTTATGACACCCTTAGATTTCCATGAGCTGTCTGCAGCTCAGCTACCCTGAATTCCAGGTGGTGACCGAGACAGGCAGACCACCCCCTTCCTCCATTCTCTGCCTGTCTCGGTGGCCTGTGGCCATGAAGCTGCCCTGCTGGGGCCTCCCATGACAAGCCCGAGGCAGGTTACACATTGCTCGGCCAGGCAGGAGTGAAGGAGCCCAGCGACACTCAGGTCTAACGTGGGAGCTGTTGAGTGACCTCTGCTGCGCCCCGCTGAGCAGTGCCTTTGTGTGTCCAACATGGCCCCCACACCTGGCCTCTACCAGCTGCATTGCTTCTCTGCCTAGTTCCTGAATTCTCTTAGCAACTTCGCATCTCTGGGCTATCCTCGACCACTTGCTCTGGCCCTCAGCACCTGCTTCCTCCCTGGCTCCAGCTCATATCAAACAAGGATCTAGCATCACTCTCTTAAGACCAGGCCCTGGGTGAGCAGAGTCTGAACTCAGCCACCTGGTGCAGTGCCAGCTGGCTGGGGGCAGGCCCTTGCTCTGCCCCATGGGCTGCACTTGGCTACCTTAGGGACCACGTTAGGATGAGGCATCTCCCCTGGTGGTCTGCAGTGCAGATCTGCAGAGGGTCCAGCTTTGCTGCCATTGAAGGAGGGGCACATCCACTGTGTGTGTGGACAGGGGACTCCTCCATCCTCCCACTCAGCTGCCCTCCCTTGCCAGTCTCCTGATGGGCACACAGCACACAGTGCTTTCCAGGCACTACACTGGGGGCATCACCCTCTGCCAGCTTCATACACGGTTCCTAGAAATAGGGCAGTGCAATGGGAGCGGGGTCGCTTGCCCCGTCGATCAGTACATTGGGGTGTCCCGTCTGCTCGTACGGGCTGTCCACACTCGGGCCAGGGGGTTGGTTTGCAAAGAGTCACAGGTGGTTCAGCATAGCACCCCTCTGTGCCAATGCGCGGGAGAGTCCATGTGCACACTGTACCTTTCTCCTCGCCCTTTGCCAGCGGGCACACGCAGTCTGGAGATACGGCAGGTGTAGCCTGACCCAGCGGCTGCCCTAGGGTCATAGAATCTTAGGGCTGGAAGGGACCTCATCAGGTCATCTAGTCCAACCCCCTGCTAAAAGCAGGACCACTCCCACTAAATCACCCCAGCCAGGGTTTTGTGTAACCGGACCTTAAATGTTTCCAAAGATGGAGATTCCACCACCTCCCTAGGTAACCCATTCCAATGCTTCACCACCCTCCTAGTGAGAAAGTTTTTCCTAACATCCAACCTCGACCTCCCCAGCAGCAACTTGAAACCATTGCTCCTTGTTCTGTCCTCTCTTACTACTGAGAACAGCCTAGCTCCCTCCTCTTTGGAGCACCCCTTCAAGTAGTTGACGGTTGCTATCAAATCCCCCCTCAGTCTTCTCTTCTGCAGACTAAATGGGTATGTCTACACTTGCACCTTAAGTCGACTCAATGACACGTAAGTCAACCTACAGAACGCTGCGTCCAAACTGGACGCTTCCTTAAGTTGACTTAAGCGGTTCCCGCTTGACATAACCTAGGGAAACTGCTGAATCTCGGCCACTTGCTGCTAAGGGGACCAGAGATCGTCCCTGGCTTGTCTAAAGCTCCAGCGTCACTGGCATGCTCGGTCAGCCTCCTGTTTGCAAGACGCGGTTGTTGCTTGGACCCAGCTTCTCAAAAGGGGTTTAGGTGCCTAATACCCATTGACATCCATGGGAATCGGGGGCCCGAACACCTTTGAGATCTTGGTGCCCAGGAAAAGCTTGTAGAGCAGAGAGCTGTGTGCTCCCTCTGCTCACTCAGAGGATGGGCATGTTGCAGTGCAGTGACATCATCATGGGAGGGGGTACCACTCCTTATCCTCCTTGCGTCCCAGTCCCGGGAATACCGTCATAGCCACTGTTCAGACTTTCCTTGAGAGAATCCCGAAAGGCTTCCCCTGTGCTCTGCTCCCTTCCAGCCCCTGGCACCATCCTCCTCGACTCCTTTGTGAGGCGTGTGCCCTAAAGACACATGTCCCTGGTTTTGGCAGCTTCCAGCCCCATCGTCCTCCCATGGCTCAACCAAGCTCTGGCTGCTGGGGGCGCTTGGTGGCCCCGTCTCTGTGTTAGTCAAAGCTGGGCTCCCTTGCAGGCCGGCTGGGAGGGAGGGAACATTTCGTCCCAGTGACTCACATCCATCAGTGCTCTTGTTCCTGGCTGCCCAGGACTCCGGACTGCGGGGCCATGCTCCAGTCCCAGGCCCTGTAATAATCGGTGGAGCGACCGGAACTCCGGGCTCCACCCCAGAGCCTGGCACTTGCAGGCATTAGTGCCACCGTCACTGGTGCACCAGCTCTGGGTGTGGCTCGAACGTGCAAGCAGAGGAGAGAAACTCCAGCACACCCACCCCTGATATCTTGCTTTTCACTTAGCAATCTCTAGCTGCACCATCTCTTTGGGGTCTGCTCTCTTTCCCTGCAGGGACATGCCAAGGTTGTGCCTGTGCAAATGGCTTCCCTTGGACCCTGTGCTAGGCACAGCTGAGTGGCCAGGGCTGGCCAGCACAGCCAAGTGCTGCAAGGGCCAGACCCCTCTGCAGCTGTGTAAATTCACGTGCCGGCTTGACTGTAACAGATACACTTGGCCAAGCACCCAGTGGGAGAGGGAAGCCTCCAAGATCCCCACTTAGGTGTAGGCTCCAGTAGTTTAGCCCTTTGCATATCAGCAAGACTCAGCACAGACCATAGTCCCCCAGGGTCTCTGAGATGGGAGGTCAGGAGCTGCCCTTTCATTGCTCCCCTTCCAGTTTCTGGAGGGACCCCAGCAAGCAGAACCCTCCAGCTGTGCCCAAGAGACCACCCCGGAGGCGAGCAGGTCCCAAGCCCTACCACTGGGCATGGCAGCCACCTATCGTGAGCAGGGCATGGTCTGGGCTCAGGCAGGGAGCTGTTTCTCCTGCCTCATTGCTTTCAAAAGCTCTTTAAATCACCTGTTTTCTGTCCCTGGGAGGCCCTGGGCACTGCTCTCCAAACGCTCGTCCTTTCTTCCCTCCTTTTCAGACAAGAGCCCCTTGTGTGAGCTGCACAGGAGCTGAGTTATTTGCAGGTCCCTGGGAGAGAGAGCAGAGCCTGCGCAAGAGAGCCTCTTAACAGCCAGCCAAGTGCTCGGGGGCAGCCTGGACAGCCAAGCTCACTCATTTTGCTCCCCTTCCCAGCCCAGGGGAATCCAGAGCCTGGCAGCTTTTGTCAGTGCCCACAGATATGTCCCAAGCTGGAGAAAGCTGCTATCTGCTGTCTGGCTCTGCAGTGATGGGGGAGCTCCAAATATGTAGGCCTTGGCGGAGCCCAAGTGATCTCACTGCTGTAGCACCTGGGCTGGGGACAAGGTGCAGAGAGGGAGAGATGTTACGGGGCATGTGGCAGCTGCAGGACATCACCCACCGCAAGCGCTACAGGGTCCCTCTCAACTTCCTGGGGTGCTCCTAAGAGCTTTTCTTATTGCTTCAACAATTACCTCTGGGCTCACAAAATGGCATCACATCAGGGGCTACCGAGAGCTCCTCCCACTGGGCACAAGCGCCAACCGCATGGGCATACCACGTGCCTGTGTTTAGCTGCCAGGGATCAAGGTGTCCCTTACTCTCTGTGCTAGTGCCTTGGACCTTGGCTCTCTCCAGCCCGGAGGATACGTGCCACAATGCCCACATCATGCCCACTCTCCAGCTAGTCCCCCCATGTCCCCTAGGCCAACGCATGGCTTCTACAGTGACTGCCCTGGCCAGGGCCAGGCATAGTACAGACAGCCCCTGGCCAGTACCTCACCCACACAGCAATAGTGGAGCCAGCCTGTGCCGCAGCTGCCAGTGTTTAGCGCACGGCCCCTAGGGCCTGTGATTTTAAACCACTGGGCTATTGCTCATGACCCGCCCGCCGCAAAGCATCACCAGCGCACTGAGCTCCTCCCTGCCTCACCATCCCCCAGCCCCTTGCCGCAATCCCACTGTCACCACGGCGCATGTCTGGGGCAGCCTGGGCTCTTTCAGGCATTGGCATCCCCACACTGACTGCTGTGAAATCCAGGGACCTCACCCTGTTCATTCACCCATTTCCTTTGCCTCACCCAGATAAATCTGTCCTGCTGCAGGGCACAGAATAGCTGTCAAAAACCTATAGTGCATTGCCCAAAAAGTCCCACACACAACATGGCCATCTTGCACCAGGCACCCCCAGCTCCCTCCTCTCGTCTGTCTGAGGGACAGTGCACTAGGCAGGGGCCAGCAAGGCCTCGTGACTTGACCTCACCACTCACCCCCCACGCCCCTTGGAACAGCTGCTGGATGAGCTCTCACAACTGGATTCCTTCCACCCAAAGATCAGGCCAGGCGGCTCTGAAATCCAGGCACGCCTGTCCTTGCTCTGGGTGGGAGCTGAGGAGCTGTCCTGGAGCTGCCATTGGATTTAACCCTGTGAATCCAGAGAACGTGACTGGGCTCTCACCCACCTGGAAAATGGGACAATGCTGTCCCATTACACCAGGCACCGGCTTGGAGCCGATGTTGAAGTAGCTGAACTGTGCTGCTCTTCCGCTACTTGGCTCTCAGCTGGGTTGCTTTAGAGCCTCCTTTCTATACCCTTCCCTTCAGGAGATGCCCCCCAGACATTCACTCCAAAGTATTTTGAGAGGAGGGTCACTCTGCTCCCTGACTGAGGTATATACTGCTGGGTATATTCCAGTAGCACCCCATTAGGCTAAGCTCCATGGCATCCCCAAATCTCTCTCTGGCCCCTGGTGTTTCATCTATCTCTTTTGGCTCCCATCAGCTGAGAATTGAGACCTGGGGCCCATGTCTCCCAGCTGTGTGCCACTCTACAGGGAGGCTGGAGACGGTCGCCAAGCTGTCAGCGCACCATTATTACTGCAATTAGATTTATTTGAAATAGCATAACCTGCCTTGCACCTGCCTCTGAGGGGGCTGCACTTCCAGATCCTCCAGGGACCCTTCCTGGCTTCTCATGGGCAGACGTGTGCATAGGGTGGGGGTGTCGGTCTTTGCAATAAGATGCTGCAATTGATCTGTGCCGTATCCTTCCCTTGGCAAGACTGTGTGTCAAGAGCGCATGGGACTGCTCCCTGCCCCTTCCCATGGACACAGCTGTCTGTTCTCCACCCCTCTGCTCAGCACAGAGAGGAAATGGAGGCTGGCAATAGGCACAGCGATGGGCCCAAAGTACACAGCATGGCTTTGCACAGAATGGCTCCCGGGGCAATCAGAGCCCCCAACACAGCTGGCACACTGGGAAGTCTTCCCGGTTTGCTGTTCTTAGACAGCCGTGCACTGCTTCCTAACCCCACAGCCATTCCCTGCAGGGCGTCCCCAGGGGGGGGATGCACAGCCAGATGTTTAGCCATCCTCATGCAGGGCACAGCCCACAGGGAACTGGCAGCCTGGAGGCTCCCGGGAGCCAGCACGTGGCTACTGGGATCACAGGGGCAGTCTCTTTCTCAGTCTGTCTGTCAGTCCTTTTAATAAGAGGAGTAATTACCAATCATGGGGGGACTGTGGGGAGCTTTGTAAATAGCAGTAGAGCTGGCATGGGCCAGGCCAACTCCAGCCAGGTAATAAATTGTGGAATGTGCAGCTGGGCTGGGGGAAGGGGGCTGCGGTTTGCAGCCAGAACAGAGCAAAGAGCCTAGGTAGCAGAAGCTCTGAGGGTTAACAGAGGGCCATGGACCTAGCAGAGGGGCACCGGGCTAGCCAAAGGCTGCAGGGCACCAGGGGTGAGACCAAAGCTACTTGGGGCCAAAAGAGAAAACAGAAAGGAGGCAGCAGGTTGCAGGGAAAGCACTGCCATTCTCCAACCTGTGGGGCACACCTCTGACCCCACTGCCTCGGCTCCCACAAGGGGATGGCAGCTGAGCCCTGCCTGGTTGGTGCTTACTCAGGTCTTCCCCTTTCCTGGCTCTCTGCTGCCCAGGATCCCTGAGGTCTTCGAGCCCAGACAGGGAAGGGCTGCCTAGACCAAACCTGGGTTCATCTGGCCAGAGATGCTGCCTCTCCACCCCCACCTTTTGCACAGATAAGGACACAAGGCAGGAAAAGCTCCAGGGACCCTGGGTGGCCTGAGGTCTTCTTTGGCCAGGCCCTGTGGGACAGCAGCAAGTACAACGCGTCCTGTCTCTGCCCTCCAGCTGCCCCTGAGATCTTTACCTGTTGGGTGAGGGGAGTTTATGGGCCTCTCATGCCTGGGTGATGGATGGCCTGGAGGGCTGTGGCTAACGGGAGCCAGCTGTGGCCAACAGAAGTGCTGACAGGCCGGGTTAGAAGTTCAAGCTCCATTGCACAGCAGCCCTGGCGTCTCCTCCTCCATGAGGGGAGAAGGAACCAGGCTCCTTGACCTGCCCCACGGCTAGTCTGTACCCTGGCCCCTGACAGAGACAGGCCCAGCTAGCCAAAGTGCAGGGTTAGGCCGACCAGCAGCTGCGAGCGCAGCCTCCTTACACCAAGGACCTGCTCCGGGTCTGACACAAATAGCCACTGCCGGCTTCAGCAGAGCATGCCCAATCTGTACCCCCTCATACATCATCACCGGGGTCCAGGCCGATTGCTGGCTGGGCTCAGAGATCCCAGGGGAGTGTGCGGTCCCAGCACTGTGCCAAATGGGTGGGAGAGCGCAAGCAGCACTGATCTGCCCTGAGGTCACTGGAAAATGAGAAGGACACTCATTCCAACGGCAGGGCCTGAGGCTTTGCCACATGTGGTGCTCAGGCTGGGAGAGTGGTTGTGCCATTGGGCGGAAATTACACCCAAAACTGCCTTGTGAGAACACTGAGGTGGCAAAGTCAAGCCCTCAGGAGTCTGGGAACACCAGAAATAAGGTGGTTGGCGCAACTGTAATTCACCCCCCGCCCCAGTGCAGCTGGTTAGGACCCAGCTAATGACAGAATCAGCCCCTCTTTGTCCCCCTGGACCCTGCCTTGTTCTGTGCCCAGGGAGGCCCTGCTCCACCTGGTGTCTCTAGGCCCCCTGCCTCATTTGCTGAACAACATTGTGCCTGCTTTTTGAATGGCTGCCACCCTATGTCTCACAACTGCCCGGGGTGCTTCTCGCTGAGCGCTGGAGCTGGCTAGGACAGGCACGGGGGGCTTGCCTGCTACTCTAACTGCTGGATCCATCGCTGGCCCAGACCATCCTGGTAACTGGCTGTGGCGCAGGGGCCCATCTCCTAGGGAACTGAGCATTGGGGCTCCTGCCCCGGTAGGGCTGCTCCACCCCTGGGGAGCCAGCCTGGACAGTGTCAGGCTAGCTGCAGGACAAGGTAATTGGCAAGAGGAGGGGAGGCCCCAGGCTGCATGGTTGCTGGGGGAATGGGGCGGGAGAAATGAGCCTAGCACAAGGACTGAAGGGCAGGCAGGGCTGGGGAAGGCAGCATCTCGGTCATGGAGGGAGGGGCCCTGGCTGAGTTCTGGGCTGTGCAGAGCAATAGCCTCAGCTGATTGATGGAAGTGGGTAAGGGACCAGGAACATGGCCTTCACCCCCCCCAGGCCCTTTGAAGAACAGTCCATCTCAGCCCCCCAGCGGCCAGAGCAGCTCTGCCCCCATACAGCAAGTCCTGGGGATCTAGGCCTGTCCCTACCCCTCCTGTGGGTGGAGAGCAGGGAGCTGGGAGTGTCCTGGAGGCATTGTCTGTGTTGGTGCTCCCCAGCCCCTGAGGTAACTTCCCATTCCCTGCACAAAGCGGCCAGCTGGGGCAGGCTCTGAAGGCTACCCCCAAAAATAGTGGCTGGTCACAGTTGCCTGTGCAGTGAGGTGGGTCAGGCCTCAGCCTCTCCAACCCGCTCAGGCTATCTGGGCCTCCTGTGGACCTGCTTGGTGGGCACTCCCCTTGGCCTCCCAGGACCTGACAGTCTGCATTGTGGCCCTTTGTGCATCCCTCTCATCACTCAGTTGGTCCCATGCCAGGGTGGGCATTGCCACCCCCTCAGCAGCTACCAAACATAAGCACTGCTAGCCCTTTGGCTCAGGTGCCAGCTCTTTCCCTTCTCCCACCCCGTTAGTCTATGGCCCTGGCTGCAGCTGGTTCAGTGGGTTCCCTCACGTGTGTAGTAGATCTTGGCCCTGAAGCTCCTGTGCCACAGGTTGCCAGCTGGTGGCTTTACTCACCTGTATGTGGCCCCTGTTCTGAGAAGGCCCTAGTGCCTGTGGGCAGATCACAGCACAGGGCAGAAGCGAAAGGCAGGACTGAAAGCTAGGGCCCTCGACTTGGGGGAGAAGGGCCCCTGAAGTGGACACTGCAGAGAGAGAGAGGGGTGGGTAGTAAAGGGTGGGGATCCTGTCTGAACTGCCCCCAAATCTCTCGACTTTGCTCCCCCAGCTGTGCTCTGCACTCCCCCAGGAGCAGGGACAGGCAGCTCCCAGAAGATGGGGAAGGCAACACTCTCCTGTCTTGGGGGCCACAACCTAAGGGCACACAGTGCAGCCATGCATGGCCCATTTAACAGCTGCAGGCTCCAGGCCCTGGCAGGCTACTCCATGGGACAAAGGCTCCCTCCTGCTTGCTGCCAGCGTGGCGCTTTGGGATTTCAAACCGTGCCGTAGGGGCTGCGGGTGGCATCTGTTCCTAAGATGGGAGGACTTGAGGCAGGCAGGGTTCCAATGCTGAGGTGGAGGGGTGGGACCCAGGGCCCCTCGGAGGCAGGAAGCGCTCCCAAAGCATTCCTTACATCAAGGGAAACCTTAGCATGCCCTCAGCACCCAGGGCAGGCAGGCGAGGACTGTGGCTTGGAGAAGGGAACGTCCTGCTTCACTGCTAGCTGATGCTTGCTCACAGCATAGCTGGTCAGTGGAGTGGCTCCTGAGTGCAGCTAGGCTGGATACCTGATAAGGTGCAACGTGTCAACTAAGCGGGCACTCAGGGTGGCATTCAAGGGTGATCACAAACTGAAAAGCCAGGCCTGGCTGCAGGGCCACCTGTCCAGGGAGCACCAGGCCCAGAGAATGTCGCCAACAGAGTTTAACACAGTGCAAAGCCCTCCGTGTCACCCACAGCCTGACCCGCAGCTTCAAGCGGCCAGCAGAGCATTGACACAGCGATGCCTCACACAGCCTCCGGCGCTGGGAGGGCTGGGCCTGCAGGGCCAACATTGGAGTGGGAATCGAGAGCCTTGGCAGCTCCTGGGCCCTCTCTGGGCCTCCGTCCCTCCTCCATAAAAAGTGACAATCAGACTATAAACCTGCAGTGCAGTTGAGCACAGTGGTGGGGGTGGGGGACTGCATATCCATACAGGGGAGGCCCCAGCAGGATCAAGCACAAGGATGGACAAGGCCTAGGGACTTTTCTTCCCAACAGCTGCGGGCACTAGTCCTTGGCACTCCTCAGGGCCCCTTTCCATGGCCCAGGTCTCCGGGACACTGTCCCTCAGGGCTGCCCCCGGCATGTGCCCTCCAGTCTTGCTGCCAGGAGAGGAGGCATCTGTCTTGTGCCCAGCCCAGGGGGAGGAGTATGGCAAGGGGGAACCCTGATTCTCAGGGGCACTGACTCAGCCTGCTGGGCTTGGGCTATAGGTAGAGTCAAGCGCTCTTGGGAAACATGGGGGGGGCCTGGCAGGACACTGGAGCAGGGCATCAGCTTTTGCTGATGTGTCTGGCACTGCAGCCAGCCAGCTGACTAAAGGCCACTGTCCCTTTAATTATGCTGGCACTGTGGCTGGGGCAGGCACCACCCAAGCCTAATTGCAGACTGAAACTCCCAGCCCTGCCACGAGCCTGCCCGCCCACTTGCCCTAGGGCCAGGCAGGGCCAGCAGTGCCACCCTGCTCATTAGGCTGCGGTGCTTCCTAATTGCACTTCCACAAATTGCGTGGAGAAGCCCGGCACCGAGGGGTTAACCCCCTACCCATAAGCTGGGCTTACACTTAATTAGCAGGGGTGACAGGGAAGGGTGGGGTGAGGCAAGCAGGCCCAGAAAGGAGCCAAATGGGACGCAGACAAAGCACTGCTTCTCTGGGAGACGCTAAGCAGCTCATGCTCGCCGCACACTGGCTTTGCTGAGAGCCCCAGAGAACGCAGCCAAGGAGGGAATGCCAAATCCAGCCCTGCCTCCGCTCGCCTGGCCGCACTTCCAGCCAAGGGCCCCGCAGCATGGAGGCTTGCTGGATTATTCATCTTTTCCAGCTGCGTGCGGAGCTGGGCCCAGCCGCCTGCTTCCCTGCCAGCCTGCCTGGGCGGGGGCTGTTTACTTGGTAACAGGACTGACCAGAAGGGCTGAACTGAATTGACTTGCCATAAGAGGCCGAAACCAAGCCCAGCCACCCCCACACATAGTTCCCTGCCTCCAGCCCCACCAGGTGTGTGGTGACAGCCTCTTCCTGCCACTGCCCACAGGCTCAGTGCAAACAGCCCAGGCAGTTGGGGCCAGGGAGCGGGGGGATGAACTGTCCTCCAGATCCCCTCCCTGCCACTCCTGCTTGTCCTGTCCAGTGCTAAGGGTTGTTAAAGAGAAGCTCTACCCCCAGCCCAGGAACCAGACGGTCCTGGCTGACATTAAAAGGCAGAACACCTAACACACACTAGGGTTTGTAAGAAAGGACTGAAGAGTGAACCTGGGAACTCCCTGCTGCAGGCCATGATTTGTGGATGTGTGCTTTAGTGGGGTTAGGAGGTGATACTGGCTAAAATAACCCCCCACAGGACTCCCGCTCCTCATGCTTCAGGGCAGGCTATAAATTGACCACTACTGGGGTCAGGAAGGAATTGCTTGGCTTAGAGACTGGTGTAAAGTAGAGTTGAACTTGGCCCTAAGGTTTATCTGTCTCCATCCATTCTGATCGCTTTGGTCCCCAGTCGTGTAGAACTCAGAGCTGCCCAGAATGGGACCCAATTTACTGCTTTTCTGAGGGGTGCTGTCTTCCAAGGGGGCCTCTAAACCTCTTGCCTCCTGCCCAGGAGAATACCTGGGCACAGAGCAGCCTTCCATGGCCTTGGGCTCAGCCTGGTCTGGGGTGGCAAGAGGGTTGCACCAGCCCCAAGAGGGGCCATTCAAGGCTAGAAAGGTTTAGATTTCCCTTAAAACAGCCAGCCTGGGTCTGTTCTACCTGGGGTCTGCCACTTTTAGCATGCCTTCCCTGCAGGCATTCAGCACCACAGTTCCCAGCTGGTGCAAGCCTGATCTCCCAGCCTCTCCCCAGGGGACGACATGGAGAATTCTGTTGGCACAGACTGGCACCCATCGCTGTCGGTTAATGAAGGTGGGCCAAGGGGGTGCCTGGCGCTCAGCACTGATGATGGAGAGGTCATTGCGCAGGCGGGCTGGACCACTGGTTGTGCAGGTGCGCCTGCATTAGCCAGCAAAGCATGCCTCACTGAAGCAGGGGACAGAGGCTGGCTAGCAGGGAGCCGCTCCTGGATTACCCACAGGACCATGGCGCCATGCCCGTCGGAGAAGCTGAGGGAGCTCAGCCCAGTGCCTCAGCAGCTCTGGAGACTCAGATGTGCTGTGACAGGCCCACGTGGGGCTGCCAGCCCTGCCAGGGGCAAATAGACCAGGGCAGGGGGCTGTGCCTGGGGGAAGGCTCTGCAGCAGCCCCAGGGTTCTGCAGCAGCTCCTGGTGTGGGTTTCGGAAAGGCTGATTGAGAGCTCTGATAGTGGGAGGCCTCTCAAGGAGTACTGGGTGGGTGGGTGGGAGGCAACTGGCAAGGAGGCAAATCCAGAGCCCCTGGCGTGCGCCTTCCCCACTGCTCAGCCCCAGGAGCACTGTCCCCTGGACTGGGTGGCAAACTCCACCTCACGGCCCTACACCCAGCGGTGTCTGCAGGGCTCATTCAGTGGTGCCACGGGCTTGCAGCTCTGCTGGGGAGGGAGTCTGCTAGGGAAGGATCCCTCTGCTGCCCAGCCACCCGGACCCCACCACCTCTCCCCTGCCAAACTGAGTCTCTCCCACCCCACGCCTGGGGCCAGGGAAGCAGCAGCTGGCTTGAACGTGCCAGGCTGGATCTGCTGTGCCTACACATCAAAGCACAGCTGGGCCCAGTTCCAAGCCTCTCGGAGACACAGGCGGTCAGATGCCATATGCAACCCTTGATCCCCACCTCGCACTCAGCCCCTTGGTCACAGCAGCCCTGCAGGCAGGCTGTAATTAGCGCACACAGATGTAACCCGTCATTGGGAAGGGCAGTTAGTGGGCATCCAGCATTCCTGCAGCCAGAGAGGGAGGGACGCTCATTGGAGTCTGACAGAGCGGAGCAGGCTGTCCTCTCTGGAACCACCATTTACAGGTCTGAAATTTACATGCCTAAGCAGGCCCAGTTCTTTCCGCTTTTCCTCTTGGCTCCATTTCCAGACCTTAAATCATTTGAGTTGCTTCCCTCCGGACACAGACCCCAAAAGCCAGAAGGTGCCATTGTGATTCTCTAGTCACCCTCCTGTACATTGCCAGCCACAAAACCTCACCCAACTACTCCTGCAATAGGCCATATAACCTGAGCTACTGACGTCCTCAAGATGGGATGTTCCCAAGGGTCCACCATTCACTTTAGCTCAAACCAGCAAGCAACCCATGCCCCATGCTGCATAAGAAGGCAGACCCCACTCCCAAGGTCTCTGCCATTGTAACCTAAGAGAAAATTCCTTCCCGATCCCAAATCTGGCAACCGGTTAGACCCTGAGCATGTGGGCAAGACTCACCAGCCAGACACTTGGGAAAGAATTCTCTTTAATAACTCAGAGCCCTCCCCCACTAGTGTCCCAAATGTGGCCACTGGAGATATTTGCTAAAAGCTGTCACAGTTGGGCAATATGCCATTGTAGAGAACCTCACTGGCCCATCCCCTCCATAAATTTATCAAGCTCCGTCTTGAAACAAGCTAGGGTTTTTTGTCTCCATTGCTCCCGTTGGCAGGCTGGTTCAGAGCTTCATTCCTCTGATGGCCAAGCTTGGTTTAATTTCAAGCCTAAGCTTGATGGCCAGTTTATATCCATTTGTTCTTGTGCCAGCACTGTCCCAACTTAAATAACTCCTCTCCCTCCCTGGTATTTATCCCTCTGGTATGACTGCTCTCTATAAATACATCTCCCCTCAGCCTTCGTCTGGTTAGGCTAAACAAGCCAAGTCCTTAAGTCTCTTCTCATAAGGCAGGTTCAACATTCCTTGGTCCTTCTCTGCCCCATTCCAGTTCGAATTTGTCTTTCTTAAAACACGGGAGACCAGAATTGCACACAGTACTCCAGATGAGAGCTCAACAGAGTCTTGTATAATGACACTAATGCTTCCCTGTCTCCACTGGAAACATATCACCTGTTACACCCTAGGATTGTATTCCCCAGTTTCATGCCCACATCACATTGGTGGCTCATCATCATCCTGTGATCAACCAGTCTGCTCAGGTCTCTGTCACTTCTGATACAACCCCAGCTTTTAACACTCTTGCTAGCCCCTAAGTACATGACTTTGCATTTCACACTATAAAGTTTCATCCTATTTGTCTTACTCCAATTTTCAAAGTAATCCAAATCTTACAGGATATTCTGGTCCTCTGTGCTTCCTTTGTCTAGAAAATCATCTTCCTCAGAGAAAGATCAGATTGGCCTGGCACGATCCACCTTTCACGACGTATTCTAGCCCAATTGTTATCTACCTCTGGGTCTTTAATTACTGTCTTTTCCAAAATATGTTCCAAGACCTTGCATACAATTGAGGTCAAGCTACCAGGCCCGGAGTTTTCCGCATCACTTTTCTTTAACAGAGGTGCAGTCTTTGCAATCTGCAGTCTTAGGGTATGACCCCCCACATTTACAGATCGTTAAAAATTCTTGCAATGAGTATGTGCTTTCCTGTGCCAGTTCCAGACTCGCTCCAGTTCAGTCTCATCTCCAAAGATGAGAGAGGTTGTGATAATGAGACCAGTGATCAATGACTCTCCACACCCACCAGAGCAGGATGCTAAGCTTTGGCAGGGCTCAGATTGTGAGTACAGATGCTGGAGCCAAGGAAGGAGGCAGCAGGAAGCCAGGGACCTACAAGCGAGGAGCTGACACCGGTGCAGTGAACAAGAGCAAGACTTGAGTGGGTCCAAGCCCAAGGTCACTCCCCACCCAGTCCGTCCTGGAACACCTTGTTCCTGGGTTAGACACCTAATGAAAGGAGCTGCTTGGCTCAGCTAGACCCCTCCCCTCATCCTATGCTCAGCCAGCTGTGTCTTCCAGCCACACTGCCCCTCACACTGCTATATGGGCACCACGGCATCCAAGCAGAACCTTGTTCCTGAAGCTGGGTGTTGTTGCTGCAGAGCGAAGCATTCGGGCTGTGCGCTGGCAATACGCTGGCAGTTCAGTGGCCTCAGCAGCATGAACGTGCCAGGTATACACCCACCCTGCAGGATCGCCGCCATACAGCCCTGCAACCTGACTACATGCATCAGGTTGGGCTGGAAACAACCTGACCCTCTGGGGCTTGGGTCGGCCCTCCTCCTTAGCACAGCCCCACGGGCGGCAGCAGCAACCAGGTCAGATGCAGGCTTGGGACTGGGAGAGGGCTGAGGCCTGACCACAAGACAACTCAGCTCTTATAGGCACAGGTTAGGTGGCCTAGAGTCTGGTGGGCCTTAGAAAACTAGACCTGAGCAGCCTTCTCCTGTACAAGAAGGCCAGAGCCCCCTTCTCACCAGAGGAGGGGGCTGAGGTGGGCTGGGTTGTGGCTGAAGGGGCAGTTTTTCCTGCTTTTGGGGCATCCACCACAGCCACGTTTGGCAGACCCAAACCAGCCCCACACCTCGGCCATGCAGTGCCGAGCTGGGAGCTCACCCACCTCTCTCCTGATAGGAAATGCGCTGGACACACATCTGCCAGCTGCCCGTTGCTGCGTTCAGTGGCCCTTCGGATTCCCCCCCTCCCCTCAGCCACACAGCCGAGGTGTGGCGCTGCTCTCACAAAGCAGGCCCCAGCCCAGCCTGGCCGTGTTGGGTTGCAGACACCGCTCCTGTGCAATACCTCCTGACAGGCCCACTTTAGTGCGTGCAGGCAGGGAGTCAGGCTTAGCCACTTAATCCCCCTCCCCTTCATCCCAACCACCTCTTCCTCCTCCACTCCCCCGCTTCCCTTTTAATTAAATCTCTGAGGCAGCCCCAAAGGAATGCAGCCACATATTGCATTCCCTTCAGCCAACAGCAGCAGGCTGCAGGCCTGGCCCCAGGTCTGTGCAGATCCCCCCTCCTCCTGCCTGCTTGTAGAGCAGAGATGGGCATTTTCCCCAGTGTCTCAGCAGTACACGCCCTGTCCTTTTGCTAGCCCCTCTCCAGGCTCCCATCCCACGCTCTGTGTCAGGAAGCACAGGCACGTTCCCCCTCCAGGTGCCAGGAGTGACAGAAACCAGCTGGGCTGCTTCCTTGAAAGGCACGCCAGCCCACGAATGAACGAGGGCTGAGCCTGGCTTGACACCCAAACCCACCCACGCCCTGAGCACTGTCTGACACGCGCGCACTCGGCCAGAGAGCGCCTCCACGAGCCGCCAGGAAGGAGAATTCCAATCCCATGACTCCAGCGGCTTGCCTTGGCCGGGCCTGAGCCCCAGGGGTTTTGCCCCAGGCTGCGCAAGGTGGGGCTGTGCAGCAGGTGAGCCACAAGGAAGAAACCCCAGCCCGACCAGGAGTTACGTCAGGCCAGAAAGTGACCCAACAGGGTGATGGAGGGTTGTGCAGAGTATAAAAATAGTAATTAGCTGGTGGTTCATCCTCAGCACATGAATTGCCCCATCAGCGCCTCGCCCTGGCCCCCTTAGCCAAGAGGCCAGCTTGCCCTGGAGACCCACATGGGGTCCCTCCATGGTCAAGATTTAGCCCTACAGGCCAGGAGTGGGAGGGGCACTTGCTGTGGGCGTGGTCTGCACCATCACAGCAACGGCATCGAGAGTTCATGGTGCTTCTCAGCCTAGCGCTATCCTTTTGCTCACACAAGGACCACTGTCCAGATCAGCCTGCCTACAGGCGGCCCCTGGAATGCCAGCTGAGCCAGGCGTCTCCCTGGGGGAATGTTAGCCAGTCCCAGTGTATGTCCCAGCACCACCCAGACCAATAGTTCCATGACATTCAGCTGTCATGTGATAGTGGCTCTTCCCTGCTGGGCACTGCCCTGTGCCACCCTGGCCGATCCCTGCTGCTAAGAGCCTGCATTAACTAGCACTTGGGCTGAGAGCCTGCAAAATCCATGGGACAGGACTGAAATGCTGGCTGGCCACAGCCCTCTCCCTAAGCTCAGGGTAGATACTCTGGGTACCAGCTGGTGGCCCTTCACAGAGAGGGTTAGTGCTGGGCCTGAGCTCAGGGTTTGTGGGGATTGTCAGTTCAGAGCATGCTGTGTCAGCAGTTGTGCCCCTCCGTGAGATAAGACAGGACCTGTTTGCAGTCAGTCCCTCCCCACAACACTTGGCAGAGACAGGCCTGCCCGTGCGGCACATCATTACTGCCAGCAGTGGGCTCCCACAGCCAGGGCAGTGGAGAGCAGGGCCCACGGCATGGTGCTGCTGGCAGGACAGGCCCGTGTGCCAGGACTGTTTCCTGGGCAGTCCATCCTCTGGTGCAGAAGCAGGCGGCAGTCTGAGCTTCAGCTTCTGTTCAGGTGGGTCTGGCAGCCCTTATGCTCGAGATCACAGCCTTCCCCCTTCTCAGGCTGTGGGCTAGGGCCCTGGAGGCTGATGTCCTGCCACAGGGTTACACACAGCATTGCTAATGCCAAGGCTGCGAGAACACTGGCTTCTATGAGCCCCCTTCCTCCAACTATTCCCGGCATGGCTCCTCCATTCATGGCAGAGCCCTGGACCCCTCTTGGGCCTGTGTTCCTGCCTCCACTCTCCCTAGCACCAGCTCTCTGCATCCCTGCTGCCCCTGCCAGAGACAAGGGCTTTAGGGCCGGAGGAAGGACAGGCGCCAGTGAGCGAGGTGTATTCCTGCTGCCCTGCTCTTCCCCAGCACTGCTGGAGAGATTCCAGCCAGGCTGCTTATTAACAGAACCCCCTTCCTGTGTCTGACACTCTATTTACAGAGCCACCGATATCCCAATAACAAAAGAGAGAAGAAAATAAACACAGCCAGGCAACGAGGGCAGCCCCATCCCACAGCACCCAGCACCACACAACTCTGCTACAAACTGCTTTGGAGACTCTCTGTACAGTCGCCTCCTCTGGCTCAGGGGTTACAGGCTTTTCTTTTGCACTGAGACACAGGGCAGTGTGTGACCTGTGCATCCTAGCCACTGGCCCTTACAGCCTCGCCGCCCGCCTCCCCATCGCTCAAAGCTGCTGTGTATCGGATCGTGGCCTGCCTCGCACTGCATCTCGCAGGCTGTTGTGTCAGCGTGCGGACTGGAGCCTGGCTGAGACTGGGAACTGCTGCACTAAAAGCTGTTCTGTTCCTCAGCCCAACAAGCCCCCAGCCGGAGCACAGAGGGGTCCAGCTGCCCCAGGGGCTTCTGCCCTCCCACCCTTGTGGAATCCACTCACCCCTGGGGCTGAGCCCTGCCAGACTTTGTTCACACATCACCTCCCACTACTCCTCCTCCACAGCGGGGATCTAGCCGGCTGGGTCTCCCCAAAGCCATCCTGCCTGCTGCCAAGGGCCAAAGCAGATGGCAAGGCTGGTTTTCTCTCCTAGTCCGGCTAGACAGGGCACTGCTGGGGAGCCCCCGGTCCAGGGTTCGGCTGCAGGGGAGCTGGCTGACTACCTACTCAATCGCCTCTAGTTAATAATTGGGCTGGCCGCGGTCCCCCAGGCAGCGAGCGGATCTTAGCAGGGGCTCCAGGACATTCTGCTTTGCAAGTCCCCAGTAAATCCGTTCGGGAGAGGCTGGCCTGGGTCCTCCACCCCCAGCCTAGCTGCAGGGAGAGGGAGGCGTAAGTGCCCCCCGGTCTAGCAATGCCCGATCACCCCCGGCCCCCTCAATCTCTGCGCTGGGGGGTCCGGCTGGGGGTCGCCCCAGCGCTGGGAGGCTGCAGGACCCCCTGGGGGCAAGCCGTCTGTAGGCTGTGCCGGGCAGGGATCGGCAGGGCCAAGCCCCCAACCAGACTGGGCAGGTACACTGCCTCCCCCCCAGGGCCCGATCCGGCCGCCCGAGACAAAGCGGGCTGGACTCACCGGGCGCGGGGCGGCGGACGGGGGCCAGGTTCGGCCCCAGGACTGTGCGGGATGCGATCTGCGGGCTGGCTGGGCCCGGGCCAGGGCTGCGGGCACCGGCTGCAGCGCCTCGCGCCCCGGCCTCTGCGCCGCGGCTCCCGGCTCGGAGCAGACTAGCGCCGCCCGGCCGGGCCGAGTCTTTAGGGGCGGGGAGGGGCCGGTTGGGAGGGCGGGGAAAGGGGCGGGGCCAGGGGAGGGAGGCCGGGCTCGTACCCCAGACCCAGTTGGCTCCGCAGTGCGCACCGCGGGGTCCCACTCAATCCTGGCTGCCGGGTCCGATCTCTCCGCCCGCGGCCCGCATGCCAGCACCGACTCCCGCAGCCCTGGGTGCGGGCTCCGCTCTGCCCTCCCCCAAACGCCTGGTACTGTCCCCGATCCCGCACCGCCGCCAGGCCAGACCTGATCCCCTACCCCTGGCTGCCGGACCCAATTTCTCTCCCCGCACCCCAGTCCCGGGGCCCAGCCCCGATCCGCCCCCAACCCGGGGATCGGCCCCGATCTCTCCCGTCCTCCCTCCCCCGGCCCTGGGTGCGAGTCTATGGGGTGCAGGGGCTAGGCTGAGCTGGGGAGGGCAGATCAGGGGCTGACCTACGGGCCCTGCTATTGCCTGGCGCTGTCCTGCCCCGGGGTGAGCCCAGGGCAGCCGGCAGGGAGACTGAGGTGCTGGGGGAGCAGGTAGCTGGAGGATGGATTGCTCTTGTGTGGGGCTGCACGTGCTTCTCTCTGACTGGTCTGGTTATGCCCAGCGCCTCCTCTGGGAGCCCTTTCCTAGGTGTCTGACTCTCTGGGGTCATAGTGGCTGGAGATGGGGTTGCCGGCCTGGGGTGCTGTATGTGTGGGGAGGGATGATGGGGCCTTCCTGCTAGGTCGTGGGCTACATGGCAGATCTGTGGCTGGGGCAGTGAGCATCTTGTGGTCGTTGCTGCCCTCGTCCTGGGGAGTCCCCGGGACTGCCAGCTCAGCGCCACTTGGCTTTATTACCAATACAGATGGCAGCCCTGGAGTGTGTGAGCAGGGCGCAGGGGAAGGAAGCCAGGAGAAACAGTTGACCTGTTGTGCACAAGGACGCGAGCCAGTGGGGACTGCCTGTGGTGGCCAGCCCTGACCCCAGCAAGCCTCCCTCGGCACACATGCCCGCCGGATTAATGCCAGCAATGTTTGTATAACTGGTCATGCCAACAGCTTGCAAAACCGGATTGAAATGTACCTGCTAGGGTTCTACAAAGCAAACTGCAGGCTTGCTTCTGGCCACCCCTTTCGCACGCAGGGGGCAGACACTCTCCTGCCCCTGTAAGGAGGCCACCTTGCCTCTCTGCTGCAGGATTTGGGTTGCTTGAGCAGAGCTTTCCCCTGCCTTCCCCCGCCTGGCGGCTCAGCATTGCCCCCAGTGAGAGAGCTGGGGAAAGGCAGGGCTGGAGAATGGGAGGATACACCAGAGATGAGCCCCCACCCCCCACCCCACCTCCAAGCCCCTAGTTTGGATTGGCACTTGCTGAGTTTTGGACATGGTCTAGCCAGGTAGGTCTTGTCCCCGCAGAACCAGCCGAGCATTACCAAACACATTACTTGGCTGATCCTGTTGACGTGTCTCACGGGCCCTACCCCCTTGTGCCCCATACCCAAGGCTGCCTGTTATAAATGGGCACCCGGATGAGGCCATTTCCATGGACCAATTCCCCAGCTTTTGCAAAGAGCAGTAGTGCAGTAGGCACTTCATACAGCATGAAAGTGCAGCTGCCTCGCTCGGGTGGAGCGTGGAGGCGGTGGAAGAGGGCACTGCCCTGTGTGTAGTCTGATTAACTGGCTGCGTGAATCAGCAAACATTTTTCCTTTATATATGCATGACTTAATTATGCTTCAGATTCGAAGCATTCATTTGGCTTATAAAGCGGGGAAGCAAACCTTCATAGTGTGAACAACGTGTGCCTGATGTGGTGCTGTCTGCCTGAATCTGCAGAGAGCCTGAGCCGATAGCTTGGAGAGAAGTGTGCCTTCCCCCAAGGGGACGTTACCAATTGTGCCTTTCTTGCCAGCATGTTAACCCTGTCACTGCCAGGCCAGAGATTCTCTCCCACTCTTGGAGGCCAGCAGTGGCAGATAGTGAGGAGTGGGGTGGGGGAGGATGAAATAGAGTTCACTGCTGCCAAGGATTGCTTGGGTGGGGAATTGAACTTACTCCTCTTGCCTCAAATCTGAAAGGCCTCTGTCTCTGCCTTTTCCTACTGGCACATGCCTCAAAGTGCCTCCTAGGTGCTGCAAACCTACCCCCCACCCCTGTGGGGGAATAGCCTCCAGAGGGCAGTCAGAGTGCTGCGGCAGCTGGAGATGGGGGGCAGTGAGGGGGAGGGAAGCAACGTAAACGGACTTTAATATCCTAGTGAAACTGGCAACCCGCATCCCCTCCCCCACCCCAGGTAACCACAAAAATGTCAGGCCACAAATAATACATTGTCCCTTTGTTCTCTGCAAAACTGCAGGTTTAGTTTGCTCCCTTGCCCCTATCTTAGGTAAACAGCAGCACTGATTAGCCTGGTTCTGTTGTTCTTTTATCACCCAGCTAATGGCCCCTTCTCCATTTCAGCATCCCCTGTGTGACTGGCCCGGCCCAGCGGGCATGATGGGTGAAGTCCAAGGGAACTAGGCTGGCAGGCTGCCAGGGGAGATTTCATGCACACCTTGTCCAGTCTGCTGTCCTATAGCAGCCGTGCTCCGTTGGTGATGGTTAGGGTTAGGGTCATAGGAAGGGACTAGAAGAGACACCTGACTCAGGATGTTCCTCCTCCTGGCTAGTGTGTACAATGACCAGCTGTGGCCAGGTGGAGCTGGGTGTGGGGAGGGGAGGACTGCATTGGTGTCTCCCCCATAGACCTGATGATGCAGGCCTGAAACTTGCCCTACAAAAGTTTGGGGGTCCCAAGAGCCAGTGGATGTCTGAACCGTTTTGGCTAGACACAGCAGTGAGCAGCCTCTGGGCAGGATGGGAGGGGACTGCCCCACTGAAGGAAGCCAGGGGAGAGTGATGCTCACTGATTTAAGGCTAAAGGCAGGGTCTCTGCAGACAGCTGCTGCTGCCGCCTGGCTTTTGCGGGGATCCCCGCTGCGTGGGATGTGCAGTCCAGGATGCCCAAGCCCTTGGCCAGCTGCCTGTCCTAGGGCAAAGCATTGTTATGAGTGACCATTCTGCTGAAGATGAGTAGCTGAGACACCCACCATGGAGCCAGGGTTACTCTCCTGGGATTGAGTCACAGACCAGAGCCGGACCCATGGCAGCCTGGAAATGAAGGGAAAATCCGGCTTTCAGCTCCTGCTGTCAGATGGGGACTCAGTGATGCTCTAGTGGCAAACCAGAGGCTGCTGTGGGACAACAGCCGTGCTTGTGTGTGTGGCTCCAACTGTGTTATACACGTACACTTTTGTGCCCCTGGCCTGGAGCTCTGCTCAGTGGTTTCCACAGGGGAAGCTTCCCGGTGATGACAAATGACCATTGCTGAGACCCGAAGGCTGAGTCAGCTTTTGGGAAACAGTTCTCAGGCACAGGAGCCCTGCAGGCAAGGCTGCTCTGGTGCACTTTCCACTTCCCCAGGGCATTGCTCCGCACTGGCATTGTAGGGGCTATCTTGCCTCCTGGCACCATGTCCATCCAGCTGGCTGGCCTCCTGGCCAGACTGGCGTGCTCTCAGGGCCAGGTGATCCCCAGGGCAAAGGGGGGGACAATGCTCTGCTGCGTGCCAGGAGAACAAGGAGGGGTTGCTGGCAGAGAGAGCCATTGCCCTCACTGGGAGCACACTGCATGGGGCACTCTGCCTTGGAACCCCAAATTGGCAGGGTAATGGGGGGGAGGGGGCAGCCAGGAGGACTGTCTTTCCTCTGCTCTCTGTGCCAGCTCACTCCTGGACCATGGCTGAGGATGCCTTGGGACCAGCCACACTCGTCACAGATGCCACCATCTGGTGCTAATCATTTTCAGCCACCTTCCAACCAGGGTGCTCCGCTCAGCCAGGAGAGGCACCACACCTAGGGCAGTCGGCAGTGTTTCCCTGGAGCAGGGGCAGGTTGTGTGCCGTGCATGGGACACCCTAAGCAGTCAGCAGTGGGGGACAGGAACCTGCAGTGACCCCAGTGCCGGGCGTGGCTGCAGCCACCAGTCCAGGGGTTTGCTGTGGCCAGATCCCACAGGCTTGCTGTAAATCAGGGCCCTGGGGTAGATGTTCCCAGGCAGCAGTGAGTTCCCAGCAGACAGGTTCCAGGAGAGGCTGCTGTAAACGTCAGGCCTGGCATTGTATATTAAAGGATTATGACATGGGAAGCCATAAATCAAGGGGAAGTAGACAGCGCTGCAAAGCGTTCTCACAGCCCGGTGCGCAAGCAAGGGTGGGGGAATCTCTGCTGACCTCTCACCAAAAGAATGAGTCCTGGCCCGAAAACTGCCCTCGTCTGGGCATTGCCAGCCAGATCCCGCCTTGTGAAAGCAGTGCCAATCCAGGGGCCCCATTTGGGGAGTTGCCAGCAGTGCAATGGCGACCACGCCATAACCCAGTGACCTCCGTAAGCCTGGCCCCACCTTCTCACACCTTTCTGTGGTAGCATCGCCGTGTGTGCTAGAGAGTTGTCTGCCTTGCCTGTTGTTACTGAGGATCTCCTGGTGTGCCAGGGACCCTAACAGAAGGAATAATCAGGGCGGTATGAGGCACCCCAGACTGGAATCACCGAGGTGGCACTGCAGGTCAGGAGTGCTGAGGAAGCCAATGGTTGAAGTTGACACTGACAGGACATTTATGAATTTTTAAAATTACCTTTAAAAATAAGAAAGATCTGAGTTGGTATCTTTAATTCTCAGGAGCCAGCAGGGACTGGGAAAATGGGTTTCCAGATCTGTCTGTCAGGGTATTTGTTCTGGCCTACGGTTAACTGCTGGAACTCACTGCTGCAGGACATCTGCCAAGTGACTGTATTTACAAGTGCACAGAGAGGTTGAGGATGGCTTTGGTTGGTTGATGTGGATTGTGTTATTGAAGCCTACAATCCCTGCCACATGGAGAGCTGATTTTGAGGGTTAATGGGGTGCTGTCAGCTTGAAATCTAATCGGTTACCCTGGCCTGGCTTTCCTGCCAGCCTGTAGGGTGACAGCCACACCGAATGCGGTTTTCTTTCTTCTGCTGCCATTTGGAACAGACAGCGACCAGACATCAAAATGCTGTCACAGTAGTTCAGGAGTACACCTGCAGGGAAATGTGCCCCTCAGTTCCATGATCCATCTCCTCGGGCCCAGCCACAGAAAGGGCTGGCAGCAGAAGGTTAGGTCCCAGGAAATTGCTGAGTGATTGCAAGTTCTCAAAACTTTTCCTGGTGACTGAGCAAAACACTGCTGTTGGGGCAAAACAAAATTTCTCCAAAAGTTTCATTCCATGAAAAATTCCAAGTTTTCTACTTTCCCTACTGATTCGTGACCCTGGCCCAAGACAGGAGGGTGGAGGACGACAGGCTCACCCCAGAGCTAGGCAGAGAACATTTGGTGGGTGTGATCTGAATCAGGTGGTGTCCCCTGACAGTCCCTTTCCCTGGTCCCTCATATCCCACGTTTGAGGCTTTCTGTGGCAGCTCTTTTGGCACAGGCCCATCCAGACCGGGCAGGGGACTCTAAGCAAGCGACCTAACTTCCTCAGCATTGCCAGGCGTCTCTTGGCTGGCTGACTAGACCAGCTGCACACACGACTTCTCAGGAGAGAGGGATGATCAGAGCGGAGCAATGGAGAGGTGTCAGATTCTTGCCCAGGTCTCTCTCTGGATAGCTTCCTGGTTTGTCAGAAGTAGGGCAGCACGGAGGCATTGGCAGAGCTGTGAGGAGCAATGTGGGAGTGGGGGTGCTTATTTCAGTAACCCCTTGTCCCTGATAGGAAGGTGATGGTGCTGGGCTGGAGGCTGGTCACTGAGCGGGTGGGAGGGTTGAGGCTCACTAGGAGATTCCTCTTTAACGCCTCACGTCCCTCTGGCTCACTCCCCGGCCCACGGCTGCAGCCGGCCTGCTGTGTCCAGCAGCTCAATCTCCATATAAGGAGCTCACTCCAAGCTTATCGGCTTCGGTGCATTTTTGTCCATTTCCAACTCGGGCAAAGGCTCTCGGCCCAGCCGCTGTCTCCTGAAGCCTGTGGGCTGCCCCTGGCTCCTTCAGGGAAGGTACCTTGTGGGCAAGAGGCTGGCCAGGCCCAAGCATATCTGTGGTGATCACTTGGCTGACCTGGGCTTGTGGGAAAAATAGGGGAGTCAGAACCAAACTGAAAAGACAGGGTGCTGCACCGGGGCCACACCTCACTGGGGACTTGGCCCTGGGGTGCCACGCTGGAGCCACACCCGCTGGGGACCAGGCCCTGGGATGCCACACTGGAGCCACGGCCGCTGGGGACCAGGCCCTGGGTTGCCACACTGGAGCCATGTCCGGTGGGGACCAGGCCCTGGGATGCCACACTGGAGCCACATCCGCTGGGGACCAGGCCCTGGGGTGCCACACTGGAGCCACGTCCGCTGGGGACCAGGCCCTGGGGTGCCACGCTGGAGCCATGCCCCACTGAGGAACATGTCCCACAGCTAGATTAGAAGTCCAGGGTTCTGCTGGCGTTGCCTGTGGCAAGCTGGCGACGGGTGCTGTGTGGCATCATCACCTCACACATGCCTGTCCCTGAGCAGTTCCCCTCACCAGGCCCCTTTGTTTTGCAGGGCATTCATCCCGCTTTTCGACCCAGACACCAGCCTCTTGGTGGTGGCTGGAAAGGTGAGTGCTAGATGGGGCAAGGGGGCCCGTGGTGCAGCTGGAGCAATTCAGGGGCTGGGGTGCTCCTTGGTCCCCCACTCCCCACAACTGTCCCCCCAAAGCATGCAGGCCAGGGTGTGGTTCCTTGGTGGGGTTCGGCTGTGCAGGGCCTTCTTGTTCTAGATCCCTCTGCTGTGCCTCAGAGTGTTGCTGCTCTGTCCCCTTGGGGGGTGTCCCCTTAGGGAGGGGGTCTCACTCCATCCTGTGGGGTGGATGCAGCAGAGTTTCACTGTCCCTGGTGTGTCCTGCTCCACGGGGCTGGCTGCAGCAATGCCCAGCCCGGGCGGGGACAGCCCATTGTGACCACACGTGGCCTGCGCTGGTGTTCTGGCCCTGCCATCGTGTCTCTTTCAGGGTGAAAATCTCCTCTACTGCTTTGAAGTGTGCCCCACCCTGCCGGCCCTGACCCAGGGTGAGTATCCAGCCAGTGGCTGCCCTCCCTGAGCCCCTGGAGCCTGGGTTGCCTACACCCAGGAGCAGGAGAAGGGCCGACAAGGCTCCTGGGAAGCGGCCTGGGCCATCCCAGGACTCTGAGCTGGGGTCATTGTACCCCTCTGTGTACAGACCAGGGGCTGAGCCAACACTGGGCCTGGCCACCCCAATCCTGCCTCACCCATGCCAGGGCAGTCCCTGACTCAGAGCACAGTGCTGGGGACCGTGCTGGGTGAGTAGGAACCAAAGGCTCCGGGGAGGAGACCCATTAGTGGAGTCTGTGGGGCGCACGTGGTCACGCTGGGAAGAGGGTAGGTTCCTGGCTGCCCTAGGAGAGTCAGGCCCTGGGGGCAGGTAGCCAGCGAGTCCGCAGGCATCTGGGGCCACATATGGCAGCGCAGCAAGCCATGCCAGCCAGCGCCAAGGGGATCACCAGGCCAGAGAATGAGAGGCTCCAGGGACTGGCCTGGGGTGGGGGAAACTCTGGGGATGCTCAAGAGGCATCACCCCGGCTGCCTGTGTGCCAGGCTGGCCCCGAGGAGACCCGATTGCCACCACAGCTGCTGCCTGGTTTCCTGTAGGGTCAGTGTGTCAAGGGCTTCCCAGAAAGCCCCCAGGCCCATGGTATGAATGACAGTGGCCAGCCCCAGGGCTGGGCCCTTTTGCCACTGGCTAAGCTGCAGGAAAAGCAGCTGTGAATGCCTGAAACAGCGTGGGCCGGTGGCTGGCAGAGCGGTACCCGTGGGACTGGGTAGATCAGCTGGGTTCAGGAGCATGACCAGCCACAGCAGGGGGCAGAGTGGGTACATAATGCGAAGGTCTGTGCCCAACTGGGTGTCTGGCAGGGTTGGGGTCAGTATCCTTTCTTTGGGTGGCTCCAACCCCAGTAGATACCCGCTGATGGCCCTGCAGGCCACCTGGCCTTGCCAGCCCCACCCGCCTCCAAGTGAGGGGCAGCGCCTTCCGCTCTCGCCATGGCCTAGAACTGCATCTCTGTTCCCCACTAGTGACCCAGTGCCTGACAGAGGGCAAGTCTAAGGGTGCCGCCCTGGTGCCAAAGCTGGCCCTGGATGTCATGTCTTGTGAGGTGCTCCGAGTCCTGCAGCTGACAGATGGCTTCATCGTTCCCATCAGCTACACAGTGCCCCGCAAGGTGAGCCAGCATGTGGGAACACAGGGCAGTCCTAAGTACAGAGCCGGGTTCAGGATCTTTGGCAGGACCCTGCATAGCTGCAATCTGATTATCCCCCAAGCCATTATTTCACAGAGCTCCTTTCTTGTTCCTTCACTTCGAGTGCTGCCGGACTCTCCCCATAGCATGAACCAACAGCCTGAAATGTGGCTGACTGGGGGAGGAGAAGTTAATCAAACACAGATAATAAGTAGAAAACCGCTTTTCCTTACTGCAGATCAAAGCTCAAGCAAAGTATTGCCCCCATTTCACAGGTGGGGAAACTGAGGTATAAACAGGGTAGTGAGTGGGGCAAGGTCACCCCGTAGCAGGGATGGCAATAGAACCCAAATCTCCTGAGTCCTAGGCTAATGCTCCACTCTCTAGGCTGCACTGCCACCTCAGCTAACTAGCCACTGAGGGGTGCAATGCCAGACTCCGTTGAGCACTGCTTTGTTGCCGTACCACACACACTCCTACCTCGTGCTCTAGCTCCTGGCTCTCTTTCAGCCCTTTTTGTGAATTACCCCTTCCCACACCCTGGGGAGGTCACCCTGTTGTATCGTCGCCATGTGCAGAGGGGGAAATTGAGGCACAGAGTGTATCAGTGCACTGTCAAACACTGCTTCTGATCCAGAGTGGCTCAGTGTTCAGTCTCCAGGCAGAGACTCCCGAGGCCTGGTTTTGGGTGGGGCCAATGCTCATAACTCCCACTGCCTTTCAAGAAAGTTCTAGGCAGGCAGCACCCTTGAGAGAAGGCCCCATGTGCCGCAGGTGGGGCCCCATACAACTAGAACCTCAGCCCCTTGAACTGCACATCTGCAGAAGTGTCTGCTAGGACCATCACTCACGGCCCCTGTGCCAGTCGGGGTCCAGAGCTCCCGCCTGCCAGCCTTGAGCCACGCACTCAACGCCATCCTCTTGCCCTATGTGATGGCCCCTGGGATGGGAAAACTCTGTGGCTCCCACGCCATCTCCCTTCCACGCTGGTGACTGCATCCCTAAGGCGCAGGGAGGCACCCCAGCAGCGAGGCCTGGCCAGACTTTCACCGCTGCTTGTCCTGGGGAAGGTGGAGGCTGTGTTCAGGTTGATAGCAGGACAGAGCTGCCAGGTGAAGGTCTGGGCTCCGATCCCCTGACAGCAGGAACTTGGCATGGAGCAGCTTTAGGGAGCTCCGGCAATGAGGGGTGTCCTTGCCCAGCCAGCCAGGACCCCCAGCACCAGGGAGCTGACTGAAACAATACCTGGAAGGCTGCTTGAGACTCACGGCCCCATGTCCTGTGAGGACAGGGTTCTTGCTCCCAGGAATGATCCTGTCGGGGGGGGGGGAAAAGGGGGATCATGCCAGCCCTTCCCCGGCTTGGGGCCCTCTATGCCACTCACAGCCCTGTGTCTCTTCCAGTCGCAGCAGGAGTTCCATGAAGATCTGTTCCCGGACTCCTCTGGGCCTGTCCCCGCGTCATCAGCGCAGGGCTGGTGGGCAGGGGACAACAAGCAGGTATGCGCCTGGCTGCTGGCGTGGCCTCGTGAGACGCTGAGCACTTCTACAGCCTCTCTCCATTGCTGCTCCCCTCATGGGTACGGGGGGCACAAGCCTTCCATTCCCCCACCCCGTTGGTGCCAGTGGCCAGGATCTGGTACTGCCCAGTGGTCCCTTCCGCAGCAGGTCTCCATGACGTGGTCTTTCTGAGCCAGCACAGCAGGGTTGGGAACCCCTCTATGTAGATCAGATGTGGGGACCCTGCCCACCCTGGCGGAGGGCACACCAGGGAGCCACCTGGGTCCCACTGGGGAGGTTGGGATGGGAGCCGCGATGCCGGCCACTGACCCTTTGCTGCTTCCCCCTCAGGTGGAGAAGGTGAGCCTGAACCCTGCCCGCAGGCCGCGGCAGCCTCTCCCTTCCTGCCTGATGCCCCGTGCCCAGCGTGAGGAGCTAGCACCACCTGACACTGAGCAGCCCAACACCCGCCCTGGGGCTGCGAACAGGAGCGTAAGTGCTGAGCCCAGCCGTGTGGGGGGAACCTTGCTGGTGTGGGCACTGGGGTGTGTGGCAAACCTGGCCTGGGTGGGGTGGGGCAGTCACCCCAAGACCTGCATGGGGGTGACCAGGGTGGCCCAGGAGTAGGGACTTGCACCTGTGGAGCTAGGACTGTGACAAAGAGGGTTAAGGGGGGCCATCAGTGTCATGTGTGGGGCAGGCCAGACCCTGTGCCCCTGCCAATGTTGGAGCACTAGAAACCCACAGGCTGCCCCTCTGGGCCTGACCTTTGCTGCCCCCCAGCTCTACCAGCACCCTCTAGGCCAGGCTCTGTCAGCTGATTCCCCACTGGCTCCAGGGCTAGCCTGCCACAGGGGAACCATGCTGCATCCTGGCCCACCCTCTGGGAGATCTGGCTGCTTCCTTGCCTGGCTCCCTTGGAGGACAGGGTTTTGGCCAGGGCCTTTAACCTTCTGACCCTCCATGGGGGTCTGCTTTTCTCCCCAGGAGAGCAGCAGCCTCTCTTCTCCCCCCAGCTCACTCAGCTCTCCGTCCAGCTCAGCCCCATCTCTCTCCGCCTCCAGCCCCAGTCAGAAGTCCCTGCAGAGCATTCTGGGTAAGTGTGAACAGGAGCAGTCCAGGGCTTTCGTGTCATCTCCCGGACACCTGGCTCTTCTTGGGCCCAGTGGATGGCTCCAGCTGAGGGGGAAAACCCCTCACTCCTTCCTTGTTGTCCCCCCCAGGACCCAGTTCTAAGTTTCGCCACACCCTTGGCACACTCCTGCCCCGCAGCACCCACATCACCAACCTCAAGGGACTCAACCTCACCACACCGGGGGAGAGTGATGGCTTCTGCGCCAACCAGCATCGTGTCGCCATCCCACTGCTGTCAGCAGGCGGGCAGGTTGCCATCCTGGAGGTAACTGCACTGTGGGGCCAGGGGCTGCTGGGACATGCCGCGCTCACCCCGCAGGCTGCAAGACACAGCACAGGCCCAGGGAGCGCAACCTTCCCTAAGCTGCATCCTGCCAGCGTGCCTCCATCCCACCCACCCTGAGGGCGAGACCTCTGGCCCGTTTGTGGATGTGGCTGGCCCCCTGCCCAAGGGAAGCGGCTGGCAGAGCTGTATTCCCTGGCTCTCCCTGTCCCCTGCAACACGGTGTAATGTGGGGGGGCCGGTGTGCCTCAGCCTGCCCCACTCTGACAGACCCATGTGCTGTGGGCACCCTTCCCCGCAGAGATCACACACATGGAGTGAGAACTCGGATCCTTTGGGGTCAAAGACCCTGGCCCTGCCAGGTTGAACTGAAGGGGCTCAGTCTGAGGTGGTAGCAACAACAGATCTGTTACCCTTGCTGTGTGCCATCCACTAGTGGGCAGAGTTGCCCACACACAGCTGCCATTATGCGTGGCCAGCAGGGGGCATTACTGAGATCACGGTGAGCTCCATGGTGGAGTGCAGCACCATCCCCGCCCTGGGGGACATAGTTGAAGATAACTGAGCTGCCGTGCTGTGCTGACGGGGGGACTCTGCTGCAGCTCTCCAAGCCGGGCCGGCTCCCTGACACGGCTGTGCCCACGATCGAGAACGGGACACCCATTGCTGACTTATGCTGGGACCCCTTTGACCCGCAGCGCCTCGCCATTGGTACGTGAGCTCTCGGCAGCCCCCCACCCCTTTTCCCCACCTCACCCACAAAGGGAGTCTGTTTCATCCCATTTTACAGGTGGGGAAACTGAGACACGATTTCTTTCCCTCACTTGTGGTCAGTCAGGTGGCAGAGCCAGGAACAGAATCTCTTGATTCCCAGCCATGGAATCTAGTCCCTGGCTTCCATTACTGCTGTGTCTCCTCTTCACAGGATACTGAGCTCCTGGCCAGTTTGGTAATTCACTGCAGGAGCCGTGCGGTCTAGTGGCTGTATCAGGATCCCTCGGGCAGGCTGGGTTCTAGTCCCACCCAGTTTTGCTGCCGACTTGCTGTGTAGCTGGGTTCCAGTCAGATTCACCCGCTGTGAAACGAGGCTGTTGGCCCTGACTCGAGCTGAATGGACAAGTGCAGAACAGGGTCATTTCCAGAGGCCGGTTGCCATTATACTGGGGCCACTCTGACATGTCCTTTCCCCCCGGGTTTCAAGTGGGTGATTTAAACCCATTTCTGAGAAATGTGTGGGAGATTTTTAGGAATTGTTTCAAATGAAATTTCAGCAGCAGTTTCTAAACGTGCTGGAGGCAGCTCCAGGGGTGGGTCCTGCTGCCCTGGTCCCCTCAAGATCCTTCCCAGCTGGAGTCCTGTCTGATCCAGCTCTTCACCTCTCAGCGATGGCTGGCTCCTGGGGTCTCCACGACTCCAGCACCCAGCAGCACGCAGCTCATTCTTTATCTCTGTTTGCCCCCTCGGCCATTCAGCTGGGGAAGATGCCAAGATCCGATTGTGGCGAATCCCACCAGGAGGGCTGCAGGAGACACTGCTGGAGCCCAATGCTGTGCTCAGAGGTAAGGCATCTGGGTTGCTGTCGGACATGGAGAGGCGTCGAGTGCAGTTCTCCGTCCTGGAGAGCAGGCTGGATCTGCCTGGCCTGCAGGATGGCCACCCTGCGCTGAAATGAAGTTTTCCCTTCGGTTGATGAACCTGTCTCTAAGCTAGGGCCTGCGGAGCAAAGCATCTGGGGGTGATGGGTGCTTTTTGTTGTTGGGATCTGTGCTGGAGAGAGAGGGACCCAAGATTTGCCACCTGGCCAGCTCGCTCAGCGCCAGCCTGGATGCAGACAGCGCTGATCCTCTCACTATCCATCCCTCTTGCTGTGGCAGGCTTCAATAGACCCCGCTCACCAAGTCTTCACTTTCAGCTTTGTCCACGGTGTCCTGGGAGGCTCTGAAGAGAACATGGGCGCACCAGTCCCCATTGCCTCTGGTTCCCTTACTCCAGCAAGTGCCTGGCACCGGATATTTTCTCTCCCTCTCTTCCCCTAGGTCATACAGAGAAGATTTACTCCATCAGATTCCACCCCCTTGCTGCAGACATCCTGACCTCCTCCTCCTATGACATGAGCGTGCGGATCTGGGACCTGCAGGCAGGCAGAGAGGCGCTGTGCCTGAGGGGACACCGAGACCAGGTAAGTGGTGAGGGAGGCCAGGGCAAAGCCAGGCACCCATCCTAGGGATCTGTGGGCAGGGCAGTGCCCGGTGTGGGGTCTGTGTGAGGAAGATGGGCAGAGGCTGTTGCTGGTGGCTGTGCTGATGTGCCTGCCAACTCGTTATGGGGCAGGGGGAGGAATCACCATGGGCTGGCATCCTTGGCCACATGCTCCACCTAACAGGAATGGGATGGGACGGAAGTGCACAGGAGCATGGCTGTGGCTGCTGTTGCCAGGGAGATACACCAGGCCTTTAAAATATACATGGTCCAAGGAAACATCTGCAGCTCGTTATAGTGGGCTGGATGTCCTGTCAGCCTTTCCAGGGAAGTGGGAATCCCCCACTCCAGCCCTTGAAGGCTGCACCTCCCTAAAACTCCATCCCATTCCCAGCCACCCCTTGCAGACATCTGCGGAACAGCAAGCACATAGGGTGGCACCTTGGGACTGGCAGGAGGGAGCATCCCAGGTAGGAGCTAGTCTTGAGGTGCATGCGTGGGGCTGACTCCTAGGAGCTGGGCACCGACCCAGTCCCAGAACAGGATGGCCTGGCTCACCAATCCACACAGTCTGCACACACCAGGCCCGCTAGCTGCAAAGGCAGGATTCCCAGGAAGCCTCTCTCGAGGTGCCCCTTCCTGCAGTCGTTGCATGTGCCTACTCCCAGGCTGTGCCCGCCTGGATTAGGCCAGTGTGTGTTGTGCAGAGCTCCAGCTGCAGGCCATAGCCTCCACCGCCTCTAGTGGGTGTTGGCAGTGCAGGCGGGCCAATCTGGGCAAAAGCGGGGCGTGAGTTTCAAGCCCAGAAGCCGTGCCCCCTATTCCCCACATGTGGACACACATGACAAAGCCATGCTGTTACGGTATATGCCAGGCAGCCCATAATGAATCCAAGTGCTGGGCATCCAGGGCAGAGGCACCCTTGTAATCAGGGTCCAGCCATGCCAGCCCAGGTCTCTGTCTTAGTGCTGGGTCAGACTTGCCCACGCCAGGCCTCAGGACCACATGGGAGCAGTGCCCGTTCCTGGACCGCGCTGACAGGGTGGTAATCTGTGCAACAGCCCCTGTGGGCATTCAGGAGGCCAGCACCTGGGCCGTTCAATGCCACAGTCCCTGTCAGGGGTCTCTCTGGGGGTGAAGGCCCCAGGTTCCCATCTTGGATGCCACCATGGGGTGGTGCCACAGATCGCCATCCACAGTGGCCATGGTTCAGTAGTGCACACAGGCCTGGCGCACCCAGAGCCACCTCCCTGCACTGGTACGAGGGTCCACAGGACACACTAGGGTTGGGCTAGAAGTGGCTTCTTTTGGCTGGGTTGTGCCAATTGGAAACCAGGGCATCTCCATGGGTGGGTGGGAGAATTGGTTTAGCTAAACTGGATGAAAGAGCCATTGAATGTAAATGGGAACTGGTTCAGTGTGGGAGTGAGGCCTGGCCAGAGGCAGCTGCAGTGGGTCCATGTTACCTGGCGCTCCATGGAGAGGGAGCCAGGCTGGCCTGGCATGGTCAGGCTGGTCTGGCGTCTCTGGAGCACCTTGCCTTGCTTGCAGGGGTCCCCCACTGCCAGGATCCATGCCATCATACTGTGAAAGCAGGGTTTGGCTTGGGGCCTTCCCACCCTCTTGCTGCCAGATGTTCCCGAGATCCAGCAGCTACTTACCGCACTTTGCTCTTCATGTGGGGCTTGGTGAGTGCCAGGTGGCCAGTGCACATGGCCAGCACGGGCATGATGCTGGCAATGCGTGTCTTTCAGATCTTCAGCCTGGCCTGGAGCCCAGACGGCCGGAAGCTGGCAACAGTCAGCAAGGACGGCAGAGTGCGGATCTACACACCCCGCCGGTCCCCAGAACCTGAGCAGGTGAGGGGCTGGTTGGTTCTGCCTGGGGGCTGGGGTGGGGAGGGCATGCCGGAGCCAGGCATCTGGAGAGGTTGTGAGTTTGGCGTGGGAGGAGGAAGGGGAGGGTTCTTGCCATAGGACAAGAGGATGCCTAGGGATGGGGTGCTTGGCAGCATGGGAACAGACTGCCACACTCTCCGCTTCGCTGTGCCCTGCTGGCTTAGTGCTCGCAGACCCCCCTTCCGCCCCGAATCTGTCCTGCATGGCCCTTCCCCTTTGCCACTGGCTGGGTTGGAGTCAGCCGTGTGGGGAGCATGGGAAGATGTGCCAGGGAATCACAGCTCTCTCTCCCCTGCAGGAAGGCCCCGGCCCTGAGGGCGGACGAGGCGCACGGCTGGTCTGGGTGTGTGGTGGCCACCACCTGCTGGTGTCTGGCTTTGACAGGTAAGAGCTGGCACCGCGTCACCAGCTGCCATCACTCACCCATGCGGGTCACAAGCCCTGTGATAACCACCCTACCAGATCCCATTGCCAGAGTCCCATCTCTGGGGAGAAGGCAGCTGAGTCAACAGTTGGCTGTGGGACTGAACGCCAGCTGGCTCCGAATCACACTGCCCACTAGTCCCTGGAGAGCCTGTGCCCTCAGCCAGCCCTGGCACTGTGTCCGTCTCCCTGCCTGACCTGCCCCGAGAGCGGGGATTCCTGTGTCCCATCTCCGCAGTCTGGCTGGTAGAGACCCTGACCTGGAGGCAGCTGTGGCTGAACGGAGCTGGCCTCCACATTGCAGGGCATTGTTATGCAGGGGTTAAAGTAGGCTGGAATGCACCGGAACGCCATTCTGGGGCCCACAAATTTGGAGGGCCAGCATTCCGGGGCCCCTAAAAATAGAAAACCTGGAAGGAATGCTTTGCTCCGGTGCATTCTGCCCAGGGGGGCCACTAAGCAGCAGACTCAGGCGGAACGCTTGTTCCACCCTGTCCTGCTGCGGCCGGCTAGGGAGTTTAAAATCTCCCGCCCTGAGCACGTTCAGACAGAGCCACGCCTGCAGCTCCGGGCCTCCAGCTGGGTAAGGAGAGTGGCGGGGGAGGGGAGCAGAGGACTTGGGCAAGGGGCAGCGGAGCTATGTTCCCTCTAAGCTGTGCAGGTGCCCCCCGCACAGCTTTGAAGGACCCCCGTGCAGCCCGGCAGCCCCCACCACCCCCAAAGCCCGGCGGCTGGGCTCCCCAGGGCTTGGGCCCAGCCGCAGCAGCCCCCACCGCCCCTCCAAGCTCGGCAGCTGGGCTCCAGGACTGCTGCTCTGCCGGGGCAGCCCCCGCTGCACCCACAAGCTGGTCAGCTGGGCTCCGGGGCTTCTTTCTTTCTTTCTTTCTTTCTTTCTTTCTTTTCCTTCCAGCGGGGGCCAGATCCGGCCACTGGCGGTGGCCGGGCCCTGGATTCGCGACCTGGGCTGCAGTCAGGTCAGGCCTGGGTCCCTGGTCCTGGTGGGGGCCAGATTGGGCCATCCATGGCGGCCAGGCCCTGGCCAGGACTGCATGGAGCCACCCCCAGGCTTGGGTTCCCAGCCCGGACCCCAGCAGGGGCTGCATTGGGCTGCTGGCGGTTACCGGGCCTGGGTCCTCGGCCCCGATGGGTCCGGATTGGGCAGCCCGTGGCAGACTGGCCCCGGATTCCTGGTGGGGGCTGTAGCAGGTGGCCAGGGCCCAGATCTAAGAGGCTTGGGGGTGTGGGAAGGGTTTCCATGGGGTCCCCATGAGGGGCTCTGCCCAGCCTGCGCCCGCCTCCTGCCCGGTCCCAGCCTGCAGCTGGGAGCTGGGCTATGGCTGCTTGCCTCCCCTCTGGGCTTGGGGATGCATGCAGCCCTTTCTTTCCTTTTCTTTCTTTCATTTTTTTAAAAAAGCTTTAAAATTAATCTTAATTAAATACCTTTTTAAAAAAGGCTTTTTAAAAAACCTTTCTAAAAATTAAATGTCAATTAATTTTTTTCAAATTCAATTAATTAAAATTTAAACAATTAATTTTAATTACAATCCATTTTAATTCAATTAATTAATTTTTAATTTAATATTAATTAAAAAACTGGGGGCCCTTCAGGGTTTTAAATTCTGTACTTTAGGCCCTCAACCAGAAAGGTTGGGAACTACTAATTTATAATGCAAAATTTTGTGTATTTATTTGCTTACATATCACCTTTTATTTAATGATCACATTGTTAATCACAATACTTCATGTGTTATGCAGTGTCTGCTAGTTTGTGACAATAATTGCTATAGACATAAATGCCATATAAAATTATAAATATTGTTTATGGCGCGATAACCGATGCATGTGGTACTGAGAAGTGGTTGCAAATGCCTACCTGGGCTGCTGCCCACACATACATGAAGAGGTCCCAGACAGTACGGGAAGGGGGCCCGGAGATTAGGAGGGTTCCGGGGCCGTCAAAGTATACTTTAACCACTGTTGATATGGCACTGCCAAGGGAGCCGCATCTTGCAGCCGGGCCCCGCTGATCCACTATTTTCTCCAACCAGTCGCAGTGAGCGCCAACTATATCTATACGACGCAGCAGCCCTGACGGCTGGACCCCTGTCTGTGCTGAGCCTGGATGTGGCTCCCTCCACCCTCATCCCCTTCTACGACCAGGACACCAGCGTGGTCTTCCTTACTGGCAAGGTGGGTGTGTGGTGGATGGGGTGCCGCTCCCCACCAGTGCCCTCGCCATTCCAGCATAGGATCCAAGCTGGGTCGCGGAGTGAGGCCCAGTTGGAGCTGGGAGCATGACTGGGGCGTTCCTGGGGCTTGGCCTGACAGAATCCATTTGCAGGGGCCGCATCCCAGCCGAGCTGCCAGGCCTCAGGCTGTGCCGTGAGTGCCAGCAGGACAGCGCAGGCCTGAAGGACAGTGAAAGAGCCTGTGGTGTTGGCAAAAGTGCTGAGACCCCAACGAGATCGGCCATGGATGTTGGCCTGAGAGGCGGTGCCCAGCTGCCCACCAGGGAATGCCTCATGCCCAGCCATTGGGGCATCAGTGACCACGCTCTGCTCGGGTGGGGGTCTCCACTTGGCCCCAGCATGATGAAGAGGAGGGGACTCCCTGCACAGTGGGGGGAGCAGCTCCCCCACCTGGGTCCCAGTCGGCCCAGACAGCCTCACTGGCTCCGTCCCCTGGTGGCCAGGCTCTGGCCGTGCTCTCCATGCATGGCCCTTTGCTGCCCTGCCTGGCCAGAGTCTGGGGCTGCTGCATCCTGGCTGGTTCCCCATGCACTACTCCTCCCCGATGGCCGCAGGGGCATGGCCTCAGCGCCCAGCGTGGGCATGCTCTGTACCACTGCCAGCCCTCCCCTCACGCAGTTCTCCTTGCCCTTCCCGTGTAGGGGGACACAAGAGTCTTTGTGTATGAACTCATCCCAGAGGCGCCCTTCTTCCTGGAGTGCAACAGCTTCATGTCCAGTGACCCCCACAAGGTACGCGGGCTGGTGGGAAGGAGGCTCTGGGCAGGGAGATGGCTGGATCACCTCCCTGGAGCCAGGACAGCTGCCTGCTACCCTGTGCAGCGTTTTCCTTGGCATCCCTTGGCCTGGGGGTGGTGCAGCAACACCTGCCTCTGTTGGTGCCCTCCTTGACTGGCAGTTTCTCAGAGGCTGAGTGGATTGCTGAGGCAGAGACCCAAAGGCCCCTGCTTCCTGGTGGGTGTGGCCCCGGCCTGGTCCCAATCTGTTCACGCTCCTTCAGGGTGCAGCTGCCCAGCTCCCCACTGATGGCTGGGAGTTGATTTCTGAATCTGCCAACCAGGCAGGGAGACCCAAGTGCTCTGTGACAGCTGTCCTGGCTCAGAATGGCCATGGGCAGCAGCTCTGCCATGCCAGGGACCCAGTCACTGCATCGTCGTGAGGCAGCAATGGGCGCAGCCGGGACCTAGCGACAGCAGTCCCCAGTCACACAGTCCCCAGCCTAGACTTAGTTCCCCAGGAGACCCAGCCACACCCCAGACATACTCCCAGCCGCCACCAAACCCCGACTTTGCTGCCAGGAAATTCCCTCCCAACTTTGAATAGTAGGTGCAAAGCCGCCCTCTAGTGGCCATCCAGGTAAGTCACTGGCTCTAGACTAAATCAAGGGTGCCACAGGGCAGCAGTTCCCTGGCACCGCCCAGTTCTCACAGATGTGCCGGCTGGTCACCCGGGCTGCTGGAGTCTGCAGTGGGTCCTGGCAACCGCACTCACTGGCGGCTGGCTCAAGGGTGGGCGTCTCTCTGGGAGCGAGTGTCCCTGGGTGGATGCCAGGCTTGAGGCCTGCCCAGGGGTTCAGCTAGCTGCTGCGCAGGGGAGTGATACCAGCAGGGAGAAGTGGGGTCTGAGCCCCTGAGCTGGGATGGCAAGCGTTGCCCGCGTAGGCAGCCCCTTGCCCACCAGGCCAGTACAAAAGGGAGCAGGGCCTTTTTGTGAGCGTGGGGCACTTGGCCTTCACAGCCTGGACGTGTCAGACTGTGCCAGGAGCCCTGGGGCACAGGGTGTTTTCTGGGGAGGGGTTGAGGCAGGGGAAGAAGGGGGGATCAGGTTTCCTGCTTTGCCAGGGGACAGCATCATCCTCTGTGTGACAACCCATGGCTCTTTTTACAGAGGTTGAGCAGGCCAGGCTAGGCTCCTGTTCCAACTAGGCTGAGGACATCCTGCCTGAATACAGCCCCTCTGCAGTATCAAATTACTGTCAGGTTTCTTCATCCGCACCTTGTTGCTGTGTGCTGTTAATCACCTGCCATGTTCCACACCAGAAGTGGCTGCATTTCATTGGCAGATGAAGTCTCCCTTCCCTGGCTTGGCTTTGTAACTCTGCAGAGCGCCTCAGGGCCTGCACAAGGGGCTGGGGAGTGCTCAGTGCACATAAATCTCGTACCCTGAGTAGGCAGAGAGCCTGAATGTGGCATCCTGTGGGCCTGTCCCCCACTGCCATCCTGGCCCACCACCAAGGAGGAGAGCAGGACTCGGTATCTCCAGCTCCCTGGGACACAACGGGGGCCAGGCCTCCAGGGGATGGTACTCCTAGGCCAGGGCACGGCAGGGTGCTGACGTCTCCTTCTCTTCTTTCCCAGGGCTTCTTGTTCCTGCCCAAGACGGAATGTGATGTGCGGGAGGTGGAATTTGCCAGGGCTGTGCGCCTTAGGCAGAGCTCCATCGAGCCAGTCGCTTTCAGGGTCCCTCGCATCAAGGTGGGCGGCGTGGCTGAGCCCCCAGCTGGCACTAGACTCCCTGGTCTGCACAGGGTCCTGCCTGGCTGCCCCGAGAGCACTGAGCTCTGCCGTGGTGCCTCCCCACTTCCCACTGGGGTTAGAGGGCCAGGCCCCATTCCCTAGCACAGCCCCTAATCCTGGTCTTTTTTCCCATGCAGAAAGAATTCTTCCAGGATGACATCTACCCGCCCACTGCGGTGTGCTGGGAGCCAGCCCTCCCTGCCACGGCCTGGCTCGTGGGCTCTGACGGGCAGCACCGCAAGCTCAGCTTGCAGCCCAAGGACATGACACCAGGTGGGCAAGAGCCATGGGGCCAAGCTGCTGGGTGTTGAGGGGCCCCGAGTGCTGGGCACAGCAGAGGTGATAGAGTGGGTCCCGCACTCCTTCGTCCTGCCCGCCACACACCAGCGTCACGGGGGCAGAGTGAGGGCAGTTGTGGGGGAGACATGCCCAGCTGTGGGGCACTGAGGGAGAAGGACCCATAGACACAGAGTAGCTGAGGCTGGTCAGACCAGTGACCCTCGTAGGTTATGGTTGGGCAGGGTTTGTGCCCAAGGACTGGAGGAGGCCAGGTGGGAGCCGCTCTCTGGGAGCCCGTTGGGAAGGCGGCGAGCATCGTGGTTGGGGTGCCACCCGCACGGAGTGAGGATGTGGGTGCTGATGCTACTGTCTCTCTCCGGATCCGTCTCTCCCTCGGGCTGGGCTTGCCAGTGAGCGCAGCCCCGCAGGACGTGCCACTCCGGAAGTTTGTCCCGGCCTCGCACTACCTGGAGGAGAAGTCTGATGAGCAGAAGAAGGAGGAGGTGGGCAGCCCCGGGGAGCTGTGTGCCCTGGCTTGGGTCGGCAAGCCTCAGCCACAGCCAGCACAGCCCCAGCCCCCATGGCCATGGGCTGGACTCTGCCCAGTGCTAGGAGCCACTGCCCCCACTGCCCCTGCCAGGCTCTGACCCCGCCCACCTGCCCCACAGATACCCCTACCAGACTCTGACCCCACTCACCGGCCCCATGGAGCCCCGTTCCAGCCTTCTGCCAGGTGCTGACCCGCCAGCCCTCACCTGGGTGGAGGAGTACCTGGCACCCTAATGCTGCTGAACAGCCAGTCTCCATCCCGGATCGGGGCAGGCGGTGGGGCTGCAGTGCCTGTGTCCCCCCAACCAGCCCCCAGGGCAGAGAGTGTGGGGAAGTTCCCCGAGGCCTGTGGGGAGAAGGTGCCGACGCTCTCCCCTTCTCCCTGCAGCTGCTGAGTGCCATGGTGGCCAAGCTGGGCAATCGCGACGATCCCCTGCCGCAGGACTCCTTCGAAGGGGTGGACGAAGCCGAATGGGTAGGGCTGAGGCGGGGGTGATGGACGTGTTGTGATGTGCTCCTGGTCCTCGGGCTCTGCCTCTTGGGCTGGGGGCACAGGAGCCATTCGCTTGCTTTGCTGGCTCTTGGGGGAGGAAAACTGGGGACAATTTGGCTGCCTGGCCCCCTGCTCCTGACCCCATGGAGCTAGGCAGCTGTGGATGGTTCCCTGGAGAAACCCTAATGGCCTCTGTGCCCAGTGGCAGCTCATTGGGGAGTGCTCCACCAGCAGCCTTGCCCAGGCCATGGGGCTCTCAGGGGCTGGTTCCCCTCTACCCCAGAAATGGGGGTCTGGCACCTCCAGCTGCTTTCATGGCCCTCCCCAAGCCTGACTTGACTAAAGTGAAACCCTGCAGCCCAGAAAACCACTCCCAGCCCCACTCAAGCATCCGGCTCCGCTCACCCTGTCTTTCTCCTTGTAGGACTAGCCCTGGATGGGCGCCTCCCACTTCCTGGACCCACAACTGCCTCTGTGCCAAAGCTGCTGGATCCCCACCTCACTGCCTGGCTTTTGCAGCCCCCCCTCCCCAACACACCCTGGAACATGCCCCCAACCCAGGGCTTCACCTGCTCCCAGACCACACAGCGGACCTGATCTCCCTGGTGGAGCTCAGGAACGTCCCTGGACCTTTCCCAAAGTGCCCAGGAAGCCGCCTCCGCACCAGGCTCTGCCTTTCCACCTAAGGGCTAATGGACTGAGTCAGCCAAATCCTGCCAGTGCTGCACTGAACATGCAGGGCTGGCAGGGCCAGGGATGCTCTGCTGCTCACTCTGCTCTGGCTTTACTCAGGAGTTTGTACCCTCCCACCTGGGCTCCTCAAAACACACCTCAGGATGAGCTCTTCACCGGTCGGCTGGTGCCCCTGTGTTGTTTGGTCCCTGGGCCAGTAGTGTTGTTGTGGGGGGGTGACTCCGCGGCACACCAAGGGGCGGAGACAGAGCCCCCCTGGGCTGGAAGAATAGGGACGTAGATGGCCAGGGGCAGGTCTGTGCCTCCCAGCCCGGTCTGAGCAATTGATTTTATAGCCACAGACTCTTCCTGCCTTTGCAACATGATTTCAGGGCAGCCAGGCATGTGCGCAGTGTGACGTGTGGCCATCAGTCCGGCCCTACATGGCAAAGGGCATCAGGGTCCGAAAGCAATGGCTGTTAGGGGCTTTGACAAGTCAGGCTATTAAGCACTAGCACAGGGCTCACGTTCCTGAATTGGGGCCTTCTTCCAGGCAATTGGTTCTATTGGGACTATGGACCAGAGGCTGGAATCGCCACAGCACAGGGTTCCATCAGGTGCCTTCTCCTTCTGTCCATCCATCACCTCTGCCAACCTAGCTTGCCTGGCCTGCGTCGCTCCCTAGCAGGGTCTGGTCCTGGGGCGCCAGGCCGTGAGATGAGTTTTGAGTTTGAATCTAAAGTCGGAGGCAGGACTGTTTCTGTTTCCTGTCAGGCACAAGCCTCTCCCCGAGGGGCACCACATCGTGGCCTTGAGGGTGCCCAAGAGGAGGTGGGCAAGGGCCAGATTGCACAGAAACACAACCACGCTTGTGGGTAACCTCAGCAAAGAAAGCAGGGCTGGACTGGGCCATGGAACTCAGCCCAGCAGTTCAGGGGTGTAGCCCCAGAAACCAGGGAACCCAGGATGCCAGACCCACGTGGCACTGCCACCCACCCTCAGGAGCTGCCACTTGGTTAGAACTCGGACTCATGCTGATTCCTCGTGATGACCCTGGCGTATAATCCAGCACACCCATCAGATCCAGCGGCTACATCCTCCTCTGGCCACCCAGTACCCTGCTGCTCATCAGTACCTGGTCTTTCGGCCAGGCTGGCATCCTTCACCACACTAAATTTGCCCTGCACAATATTTCACCAACAGCTCAAGCTGTTGCCAAGTTCAGATCCCTCCAATAATGAGAGATGCTCCACAGCACATCGTTCCCGGCTCACCGGCTGAGTCACAACCCTGCCCTTGGCTCCTCTGATCTCCCAGCTCTGGGAGAGGTGCCAAGAGGGCATTGCAGGTCCAATCCACGCCTAGGCCAGCCCCAGTGGATTTTGTCCCTTTTAGCTGTCCCCTGGGGCTGCGCCGTTGGTGGTGTCCAGCAGAGAGGTGGTGGGATGCTGCCTGACCAGCTGGAGAACAAGCTCCTGGGGCGAGAGATGAGAGCCATTGGCAGAACTGAACTATCCCGATCGCAGTGCCTGGGAGCAAAACGGGTACCACCCTGCCAACGAGCCCAATGGCCACCGTTGGTCAGGCCAAGCTGGGGCTGGGGGATGCTTTATAAAGCCTGGGAACCTTAAAGGGGAACTCAGGGGGTGCCCGCTGAGAGAGGATGAATACCAGTGACCCAATGGAGGAGCTTCTGAAATGGCGCCGCAGATTTTAATACAAAAAAATGGTACTTTAAAAAACTGTAAGCAGCAAGTGTTTGGTCCCTGAAAGGTAGTGGGTGGGCAAGCCGCCATCTTGTCCATCCTTCTCCCAGGGCTTGGCGGGGGGTAGTGGGCCACAGCATTGATACTCACCAGCCCCCAATCACAGTGCATTGTCCTGCAGCCACCAGCTTTCAAGGCCAAGATCAGGAGCGTCGCTGCCCCCAAAATAGGGTTGGGGCCCAGGGGCCCTGATCTGTCTCCTGGGGGGGCCCAATCCATCCGGGTGGGGGGAGAATCCATCCCCTGGGTCCCCTATTGGGCTCCTGCTGCCGGCGGCCCAGCCCCAGGTCCCTGGCCCTGGTAGGGGCTGAATTGGGCCACTGCTGGCAGCCAGGCCCTGGGTCCCCAGCCCTATCAGGGGTTGCATCAGGGCAGCAGCCAAGCCCAGATCCCCGGCCCTGGTGGGGGTGGCATAGGGGCATCAATGGGGGCCAGGCCCTGGATCCCCAGCCCCAGGAGGGGCTGGATCAAGTCAGCAGTGGCCAGGACCTGGTTCCCTGGCCCTGGCGGGGGCTGCATCAAACCACCAGTGGCTGCCAGATCCCGGTTCCCCGCCAGACTTGGGGCACATACCCATGTGCCCAGCACCAGTGATACCACTGGCCAGGATCCTGTTCAGGGGTCCGTGTTCACAGCTCCAGGCTGTACCCTGCCGTTCTGGCAGATAGCAGCACTTGGCATGGGCGTCACTGGGGAGGGGCTGGGAATCCCAGCCATGCTGCTCTTGGGCGAGGCGGTGCTCCCCGTGAAGGTGACCCAGGAGGTGAAGACGGTTGAGTTAGAGGTGAGGCACTGAAGGGATGGGGGTCTGGCAGCTGCCATGGTTGTTGGGGGCAGGCTGGCTCCAGATATGGGATATGGGGGCCAGTGGGACTGAGACTTGCCCAGCTCCCAGGAGCCCAGACGGCAGGTCACACCCGATCTCTCTGGCTTTGCAGCAGGTGCCCGTTCCTAGGGCAGACTTTGCTCCACACAGCAGGGAGAGGCTCAGTCCAGCTACCCAGACTGGGTCTCCCCTCAACTGGCTTCCCATGCACACTTCAGAGCCCTGATTGCTGCCCACTGCCTCACACAACTCCCAGGCCCTTGTGTGGTTGCTAAAGTAGCAGCATTTGCCCTTGGTACAGAACCCTGGATGGGCCTGTAACAGAGCCAATCAGCCACACAGCAGCTTAGAAAGCAGGTGGCAACTCTATGATGTGATAGCCTGGAACAGCTGCTCTAAATATTAGACAACACTGCCCACCCAGAGCCAGCTGCAGCGCAAACAGCTGTGCAGCCCCCCAGTAAAATGTTCCCCTCTCCTGATTCGGCCACTGAAAGGCTAAAAAGACTCAGTGGTAGAAGGTTCATCATCCCGGATTCACAGGAGAGCTGGGCAGAGCCAGGAGGTGCCACAGGCAGCTCAGCCAGTTCCCACCTCCTGCCAGCAGGACAGGGACTAGGGACCAGTGTTTTCCCCAGGAACTGAAATTAGAGGGGGTGTTGGAATTTACAGGGGGGGGGTGAGGGCTAATGGGGTTTGAGAGTGGGGGGGGGGGCATAGTAAAAACTGAAAAGTGTTTCATGACCATTTTATTAGATTATCATACAAAGCTGACTACTCAAACCCTCTATGAAGCACTTTATCTACATCCTTCTTGGTTTTTTGGTTTAGAAAAGCATCTTACAAAACTAGGTGCCTGGGCAACAACATGGCAGATGAAATTCAATGTTGATAAATACAAAGTAATGCTTATTTGAAAACAAAATCCCAACTATACATATAAATGAGGAGGTTTAACTTAGCTGTTACTGCTCAAGAGATGGAATCATAGAATCTTAGGGCTGGAAGGGACCTCATGAGGTCACCTAGTCCAACCCCTGCTAAAAGCAGGACCACTCCCACTAAATTATCTCAGCCAGGGTTTTGTCTAACCGGGCCGTAAAAGTTTCCAAAGACAGAGACTCCACCACCTCCCTAGGTAACCCATTCTAATGCATCACCACCCTCCTACTAAGAAAGTTTTTCCCAATATCCAACCTCGACCTTCCCAGTTGCAACTTGAAACCATTGCTCCTTGTTTTATCCTCTGTTACTACTGAGAATAGCCTAGCTCCCTCCTCTTTGGAGCACCCTTCAAGTAAATGAAGGTTGCTATTAAATCCCCCCTCAGTCTTTTCTGCACACTAAATAGGCCTAGTTCCTTCAGTCTCTCAAGTCATGTGCCCCAGCCCCCTAATCATTTTTGTTGCCCTCTGCTGGACTCTTTCTAATTTGTCAACATCCTTTCTGTAGTGGGGAGCCCAAAACTGGACACAGTATTCCAGATGTGGCCTCACCAGTGCCAAATAGAGGGGAATAATCACATCTCTCGATCTGTTGGCAACACTCCTACTGATGCAGCCTAATATGCCATTGTTGTAGTTCATTGTGGATAGTTCTCTGAAAAATTCTGTTCAGTGTGCAGTGGCAGGCACAAAAGCTAACTGCATGTTAGGAATCAATAAGAAAGGGAGGAGATAAATAATAAGACAGAAAATATCATAATGCCACTAAATAAATCCATGATACTTCCACATCTTGAATAGTGCATGCAGATCTGGTTGTCACATCTCAAAAAATATATATTGGAATTGGAAAAGGTACACAGAAAGACAGCTAAAATAATTAGGGGCACAGAACAGTTTCCATCTGAGAAGAGCTAAATAAACTGCAACTTTTCAGCTTGGAAAAGAAACGACTAAGGGGAGATATGATGGAGGTCTATAAAATCTTGACTGGTGTGGAGGAAGAGAATATGGAAATGCTATTTAATACTTCACATAACACAAGAATTAGGTGTCCCCCAATGAAATTAATAGGCCGTGGGTTTAAAACAATCAAAAGGAAGCATTTCTTCCTCTTTGTCAGAGAATGTTGTGAAGGCCAAGACCAAAGGTTCAAAAAGAATTAGAT
>ML685907.1:1012795-1101307 GCA_007922175.1 Pelusios castaneus
ACATAGGATCAGGTCAGGCTGTAACAGCAAATCAAAATAGGTGTTTGCTGTTACAGCCTGACCTGATCCTATGTCATACACTCCCCTGCATTTAATTTCCTCCCATTCTGTAAGTTTCCCATCTTCAAAGCGTCTGACAAAGTGGGATTTTCTCCCACAAAAGCTCATGCGATAAATAAATCTGTTAGTCTTTAAAAGTGCCACAGGACTCTGTTGTCTCACTAAACCACAGTTGAACAAACAAATGTTCCTTTGATGTGCCTCTCCTGCCACCACACCCCACTTACCATGTTGTCCTCCTTGGTCAGTACTGGAGACCCACAGTTCAGAGGAAAGAAAGCACCTCCAAGCAGTAACCTAACCTTTGTGATTTCAGGTCTCAGTGGGGGAACTTATGATGATGCAGGCTGTCAGTCTCTTCACAGAGACATTGTGATTGTCCCATGGCAGGTCTAAGCACTAGCACTTAATGATTTCAGCCTATAAATGGTCACTTAAAATAACAAAAGACCCTGTATGGAGTCTAACTAAGAGCTACACGCACTATTTGACCAGCCCAATCCTTCTTAAAAGATAGAGCTGATTGCTAAACAGATCCTGCTCTAAGGTAGAGCCCACAGCCCCAAGCAAACATCTGCCCCCCACTGAGAAGCAATCTGATATGGCATCTAAACCTCCTTAAATCTGTTAGTCTTTGAAAGTGCCACCAGATTCCTTGTTTGCTTCCCTTATGGCTTAGAGAGTTCAGTCCAGTCATTCCCAACCCGGACTAAATCGGTGTAACACTATGTTACCAGCTGACAGCTGGGGGGTGTTAGGGAAATCCCTGCTAGGGACAGGGATGGAGCCTTCGCCATGAGCCACCCTAGAGGGGCCGCGTGGCGCGTGCAGGGCTGGCTGGGCGAAGCCCAAGCCCTAGGGCCGGGCAGGCCGTGCGCGGGGCCCCGGGGACGACTGGGGCTCAGTCCGTGGGGCAAGGGGAGACCTGGGCCAAACAAGCGCATGGGGGAGGGGCAGCCCTGTCGCACCCTCCCCTCCGCCCGCCAGGGGGCGCGCTCCCCCTCCCGCGCAATGGCCGCGGGGCCGCTCTGTCCGGCGTCGTCTCTATGGCGCCTCGCGGGAGGGGCCGCCGCGCTGCCCTTTGCTCCGCGCCGGGCCTGCGGAGGCCGGAAACGGTGGGAGATGGTGAGTGAGCGGGGCCGCCCCTCCCCCTGGCACCCCGCAGCTCGACCCGGGGCGGGTTTCAGGGCCCCTCTTGGCCCAGCTGGGAACCGCCCCTCCCCCCAAGGGCCCCGGCCTCCTGTGCCCCCGCTCCAGCACCCCTCGCCGCCAGGCCCGGCCCGGCCCCTGCGGAGCGCGGCTGTGCGGGTCGCCCCAGGCTGTTACACCCCGGCCTGGCGGAGCAGGGGGGCTGGACCCCCGCCCGGTCGCTTTCACACCCTGAGGCGGAGGCAGGCCCCCCCGGACCTGCCCTTGGCTCCTGGCCGCTCTGCACGTGGCCGACACGGCCCGGCCGAGACCCCTCTGAACTCAGGCGCACGGGCGATGACGGGTTGCACCTCCGGCCCCCCCCAATTGTCAGCCGCCAGCCAAGCAGCCTTCCTCCCCTTTTCGTTCCGGCTCGGGGTCACTTCGGGCTGCCTTTCCTGGGCCCCCCGAGCTCCCCATTTAACTAGTCACAGGACACTGCCCTTATCGGTGCCTGGTCCACCCCAGCTCTGTGTCCCACGGCGTTGTTACCATGGCTGACCGGTTGCAGAGTTTTGGCAGGGGGGATGCTTTGGGGGAGGTGAGGGATTTTAAGCTGAATAGCGCCTGAGTTGGGGGGAGAAGCAGGAGCCACTAGATCTCCCTACTTACTTAGCAACCTTCCTGAACGATGCAAGGTCAGCAGAGTCACTGGGGCACGCGCATAAGAAGGCCTCTTTTAGGCCCCTGTCCACAGCTGGAGTTTGACTGCTTGTGCTTTGTTGCAGGCCAAGTATCTGGTGCAGATTATCCTGGTGGGGGTGCAGGTGGTGGGCAGGGCCTTTACTCGGGCGCTCCGGCAGGAGTTTGCAGGTAAGCACCGGTCTGTGTGACTAGCTTTGTCTCTTCCATCCAAGATTGGGGATCCAGAAGCCCATAGAAAGCTCGTGTTGTCCCTGATGGTGATTCCCTGTCCTTCGTCCGGCTCTGGATCTGTGTTCTGCTTGTGAAATGGCCACTGCTGGGAGCTGGGCCATGTAGTGAGCTCCTCCTGCAACCCCAGGCTAGAGAAAGCTGCCTGTGTGCCTGTGATATGAATTACTGGCACCATCACTTGTAGTAACTGCTCAGCAAATTGCCTTAGTGTTAGTGTTTGAGCGGCACAGACCCAGGCTAGTGACATGAGTTGCTGCTGGGATTGGGGAGCTGGGCTGAGATTCCAGTCTCTTTGGGGGCCCCAGATTTGCTGTCAGTGAGCTGTGCCCCCAGGCCTGCCACCAAGTGGGTCCTGGGGTCCATGCCCAGTGGCTGACTCAGACATGCATGCTGTGGGGACAGTTCAGAGCGCTGTACAGAAGGCCATGTGTCCCTCAGCCCTCTGGGAAGGAGAGCAGTATCATCCCCATGGAGCCTGTGGCCACTCCACTCTCCCACCCCTCGTTCCCTTGCGTCCTTAGAAGTCCTGTGGCATTTCCCTTTGTGAAGTAACTCTTTGCTTTGCCCTGCTCCCTGTGGCAGCTCACTTGTGGGTGCTGTGGCCAGGGGTGCAGGGGAAAGCAGTGTGTGCCTGGTCGATAACCAGCTGGGGTCTCTCTGAACAGCCAGCCGAGCCACAGCAGATGCACGAGGCCAGGCTAGGTCCCAGTCTGCTGCAGCCTCCAGAATCTCGGGGATCAGCCTGCAGGAGGCCCAGCAGATCCTCAACGTCTCCAAACTCAGCCCGGAGGAAATTCAGAAGGTAAAGGCCATGGCTCGGAGTGGGCCAGTCCAGCAGGGCAGGCCTGCATGTCAACAGTCAATAGGAGGCTGAGCCCCTTTCCCTCTCACTCCCAGCAGAAGGTGGCTGCGTGATTGTTCCAGGGAGCTGGGGTAGCCAGCACTTCTGATCTTAGAACAGCAGCTTTTTTCAACAGGACCTGCTTCCCATGGTGCATCAGGACACTCGCACCTTCCTGGCTGCCCCACAATACTCCTGCTTGCTCTGTAATCAGCTTTCAGTGCCACTGAGGAGGGGCTCTGGGCAGACGCCCCCATGGGAGCCCCATACCCTTGGAATGAGCCTGCACACCCTGGATGGCCAAGTGTCAGTGAGTGATGCTGGTGAGGGCAGGTGCTGTCTCCCTCTGGACATGGGTACTGCGATGGCTGTTCCCTGGTGGGACCTGTTGCTGTGGCTTAGAATGGCCAGCTGGCTGTGGGCTGAAATGCAACGTGAGGGGCAGCTAACACTTGGCTTATTTCCTTGGCAGAACTATGATCACTTATTCAAGGTGAATGACAAGTCGGTGGGGGGATCGTTTTACCTGCAGTCTAAGGTAAGTGGAGCATGGGTGAGCATGGGTGTCCTTCCTTCTCTGTGCTAGGCTTGCAGGCTCAGGGGCAGGCTGGCTCTCTTGGGAGCTGGTGTTCGGACATTTGACCTGAGGCTTTAACCCTGTCACAGATGTTTGTGGTGTTCTGATTGCCCCTTTGAGCAGAAGCAGATCTTCACAGGGATCTTTGCCAGGCATTGCCCTCTGGGTATTTCCACCTCCATGCATCTGGGTGTTGCCGGTGGCAGCGCATTTGACCCTGAGAAAGGCCGAATGTCTGTTTGTCCTCCTTTGCTCTCTGGGGCAGATGTCAGCAGAGGGCAAACTGTTGGGCTGCTGCATCTTCCTCAGGTTCCTCTGCTGCTTCCCTGGAAGCCGCTTTGTAACCAGCTGTACCCCAGGGGTGGACAAAATTGGCTCACAGCTAGGCACCAGCAATTTTACTTTTGGTCGCCAGAGGGCACTCCTCCATTACATTTCTGCAGTGGAGCTAGGTGACAGGGTACTAAAACTGGTCGCTGTGGCAACCAGAAACAGATTTGCCAAAGCCTGCTGTACCACCATGTCAGTAGCTCTCCTATGCCAGTCACACATGGTTGCTGCTGCTTCTTGCTGGCTGCCTGTGAAGTGTGGCCATGTCCCTGGGCCTGAGGGTTGGTCTGGGCATCAGGTGGGACTCATTGACCTGCTGTCCACAGGTGGTGAGAGCCAAGGAGAGGCTGGATGAAGAGCTCCGAATTGAGGCCCAGACACAGAGTGCAAAAGAACAAGGGCAGAAGCCAGAGACGTAACGACCCCCCATGATCTCCTCTCAGCCCCCCTAAATTATAGGCAGCCAATAAATTTCCTCTCTGGAGCTTCCTCGTTGTGCTTTGGATTCAGGAGGCTCCGTGTGATGGGGGCAGGGTCACAGGCTGGGCCAGGGCTCTGCATTCAGCTGTGCCCACTACCAGACAGCCAGGAGCCTCCCATAATGCACTTGGACAAGGGGGCAATGAGGTATATGGGGAAGGTGCTGTTCTTCCTGATCCATTCGCCCTGACCCATGGCATCACATTGCCCCCATCTGCAGCAGGGCCAGAAATGCCTGGTGCTAAATGCACTCAGCTGGTTGTTTTCCTGGGCGTGCTGGGTGCTAGAAACAGGGTGGATGCTTCCTATTGTGCCCATCATCACTGGGATGTCTCTGGTCTGATTCATTAACATCCTCAGGTCAGTGGCCACTGGGGAGGAGGAACTAGATGACCCCGGGGGTGGAGAGCTACAAGGGAGTGGAAAGGCTCTCGTGCAAGAGGACCCACCGCTGAGCCTCATGGGGTCAGTATGAGACGTCCCTACCTGAATGACCCACTGTGTGCTCAGCACTCCTGGGGGGTGAGGGGCAGGGGCCCAGCGATTTAGGAGAGAGACAGTAATGAAGCTGGTGACCCGCACCGTGACCTGGGGGCTGCCATGAAGCATTTTCTGCTCAGCCATTAGGAAAACCCCAGTAGCCTCTCTCAGCTGCTGCCCTCCTGAACCTGTTGGGCCCAGCCACTGAGACCATTCAGATGGGCTCAGGGGCCCAGGAACCCAAACTCTTCAGGGAGCTTCAGTCACCAATGGAGTACAGCAAATGGCCCCCCTGTGGGTCCTTCTCAGGAGCGAAGATGATTGCAATGATTGCTGCTGGTCTCATCACCGCAGGCGGGCTTATGGAGAACCTGTCAGACTGGGGTGTTGCCTGCCGAGGGTAGTGACCAGCGTGGGCCCCTCTGTCCACTGCCAGGCTGCGGATGCCCTGAGCATTTCCTGGTATGCAGCATTGTTCCACAAACCCATGCCTCTCCACTCCCCCCAGTCGTAACGGCCGCGCCGGACGGGCCCACTGCGCAGCACAGCTGCTGTGTTCCCAAAGACCTGCAGCTCTTGGGTGGCGGGGGGGTTGGCAGCCCTCACCCCACAGGGGGTCAGCTTTCCCAAGTGCTGAGGGCCGGCTGGGGAGCTGTGTCCCGGGGAAATGGCCCAGAGGTCTTCCTGCCCCTGGAACAGACCAGAAGGAAGAATTCTGCCTGTCTGCCTGGGGTCAGCAGGTTGGTTCCATTTTCTAAGGGCTGTTGGTACCACAGAGAACCCCCCCCCCCCGACACACCCATCCTTCATGGTGCTGCCTTCCGGGCTGCTTGGGACAAGCCCTTACTTGGCCCAATAGCCTCTGTCCCTGCTATGTGGGCGCAGCTGACTCCAGCATTCCCTCACTCCTGTCTGATTCTCTGGGCTGTCTGCACAGGGATATGGACATGCCTGGCTGGTGGCTCTCTTGTATTCACTCCTGAGCACGTTGAGGTTCATCCCAAACCCTGAGTTTCACCAGCCTTCTCCCTGTGCCCCTTCTGGCCTGTTGTGGCAGATATCTGTACCAGAGGGCTCGGGCTCACAGACTGGGCACCTCCAGGCCTTGTTCTGGCCAGATCCAGTGACTGGGCCAATGTCTCCCAGCAGCTCCCTGAGGGCTTGAACTGAGCGAGCACTGCCTGCTGCCCCCAGCTACAGCTCCTTTATGCCCCTGGTCAGTACCCCTGGCTAGCACCTAGGGATGCGGGTGCTAGTGAAGGCTGAGCCCTGCTCTGAGGGCTGGGTCCCTAGCCTTAAGTGCAATCACAGGCCAACACATCCAGGGCAACATTTCAATTCACTTTATTGTTTTCTTAATAAACTTCCTCTCCTCCGGAGGACTAGAGGGTTAGAGTTGCGAGCGTCTCTCGCACGTTTCCTTTCCTTTTAAACTATGCTAACAGCGGTGGAGCCAAGAGGAGAAAGAACATAAACTACCATAGAAAGGCACTTAGAAACGGGTAAAATACTGCTGGCCTGGAATGTGTGACAACAACCAAAAAACAAAATGTTCACCGGCCTGGCAGGCCTCGTCTATCACCAAAGCACATGCTGTGCTGCCATTAACCCTTTGAGTGGCATGCTGCTCTCAAGGCCCTGGACAGGGGTCTTTGGAAGGGTGGGGGGCCTGGGAGGCCAGCTCCCTCCCAACCTGGGGCTGTAGTGCTATTAAACTAGTCTGGTAGCATCCAGACCCTGAAGTCCCTTCCCTCCGCAAGCAACAGTGGGTCTTTGAGGAGAGCCCAGCCGGCTGGCTGGAGGACAGCAGCAGAGCAGGGGTCCTGCCAATGGGCAAGTGAGAGGTACACAGGACCCCCTTGTATGCTGAGAGGGGCTGGAAAGACAGCAAAGGCCCCTCCGGCAAGGGAGGGGCGGTCTTGAAGTAAAGCAGGGTCCCCCTGGGGAGGGGCAGTCTGTGGGCTCCTCTGGGCTAGCAGGTACTGCAAGGGAGGGAGCATCCAAGGGGCAGGAGTTGGGAGGCGAGAGGCAATTGACCCAGGTGTGAGGGGTGGTTGCTGGGAATTGCCTGGCCTGGGCCCAGGCATGGACAGGTCTGAGGAGGCCTGCAGCACAGCCACTCAAAGGGCTAAATCAGTCGAAAGAGTTTATGTAGCTTATACACCAGCAGTCCAGGCCTCACTGGCCCGGGAGTGTCTAGAATAGCTTACGGTACATATTGTGCAGGCCTGGCCAGCCAGCGCCAGCTGTGGCTGGGCTGAGCCCTATGGGCGTCACCCCCAACAGCTCAATGCAGCATGGTGGTGCCAGGCAGCCCACGCATCCGCCCTCTTTCCTTGCTGTAGCTGAACCTCCAGACCCTGTTAATGCAGGGGCCAATCCCACCCCAGCACCGGTCCCTGCTGGGGCAACCAGACCCGACCCTCACCAGGGTGTGGTACCAGCTGCCCATGTGGCAGGGTGGAGCCAGACACCTTCCTACAGATGCCCCTGGGTGCTGAGGCTGGGTCTATCTAATTGTAAATTCTCTTTGTAAATGCTGTCTATGTAATTGACTTTCCAAACATCAGGGGCATGGGGAGAACAGCCTGGGGGTGCTCTCATCCCCCGTCCCCCCCAGAGCTGCTTGGGCCCAGCCTAGTACTGCTTGCTGGGCTGTCTATGAGCAGGGTGTGCTGGGGACGATCCCCAGGGCCAGCTGGGGGGTGTCTCCAACCTGCTTAGAACTGAGTCAGGTATGTCCCCAGCGGCACCTCCCAGGAGCGGTTTGCAGCAGAGAACTGAGCCAGAGCAAAGCCTGGAGGTCGAGCCAGCTGGCAGGTGCCACCTGGGGCAGGGAGAGCGGGGGACCTAGCCAGGCCCTGTGGTGGAGCCAGGGCTGAGAGCTCAGGGTGGCTGGGGGGATTGATTGCAGAGGGGACAGGGCTGGCAGGTGGGCAGACATGGATTGGCTGAGTGGGCATAAGGGAGTGCTCATGGCAACATGTGCCCATGGCCAGCCACAGATGGGATGCGCAAGGCTGGGGGTGCCGGCACCAAACCAGTCACTGGGAGGTGGCGCTGCAGGTGTTTGGCTAACGTGGGGGGAGGGAGGGCTAGCCAGATATGGGGGGCACTGGCACCAGGCCAAAGGGTGGTGGAATGGGGGGGTGGGGAGAACTCAACCCTACAATTGAATGGGAGCCCCCCCAGGAGATGGGGGGTGTAGCACCGGGGTTCCTGCCCAGTTGTGGGGGGGTTAGCCCAGCGGACTCCCTGCAGTGCTGTGCCAAGGGAGGGGGGAGATGGATGAATCTGCTCATCAGGGTGTTAACAAAGCCCTGGCCCAGCCTCCCTCCACCCCCAGCTAGGCCAGCCCACAAGCTGGGGTTCATGCCCAAGAAAAGAGGGCGGGGCTCCCACCTGGCGCCACCTGCTGGCTGCACAAACTTGCGTTACATGCAAAGGGACTAACAGAGCTAAAGGCGATCTTGCACACGCTCCTTGTCAGGGAAGGGGCGCGGGCACCAGTGAGCGGCATACTCAGCCAGTATGCGTTGTCAGCTGGGGGGGGGGTCCAGTGGCAGGGCATCCCCATGGTATAGGGGTGTCCGCTGTCTCGCTCGGGCCCGTCGAACCGGTGCTGAAATGAGATTGGGGGCTTTGTCAGCCAGTCCGGAAGGGCATCGTGTCCGTGGTCACTGGCACTGAGCCACGCTCCCTCATCCATTGGCTCCTGGGGTCAGCTTGGGCAGGGTTCTGGTTGGCTGGTCGTGGTGCTGTGATGCCGGGAATGACCCTGCTTCAGAGGCTGCTGGGGGCTCCATTGGGCTGAGCTGGGGGTGCCTCAGTCACATCGGGTGGCAGGAAGTCACTGCTTGGCTCCAGGGATGATGTCTGTGCTGCAGGCTGAACTGTTGCTGGCACAGGGCAGTGGGTGGGGTGCTGGGCTGTTGTTGCCCCCACCAGCCACCCTGGGCCTTCCAGGTAGGAGCCTGGAAACACACCCGTGTCCCCCACAGTGCATGGGGACATGAGTTGGAGGGGTGGGCACCTGCCAGAGCATACCTGTGGCAAGGCCAATCCTGGGGGTGGGGGCCGGCAGGGATAACACTGAGCCAGCAAGGAAGGCACCCAGGGCTGCCTGCACTGTGGGCCTTGTGCAGGGGTGGGGTCTGCTGGCACCATCTTCTTGCCAGGCCATGTATGCTGGCTAGGGCATGGCCAGTGCCAAGGGGACACAGAAGCCAGAGGACAGGAAGGTCACTGGGTCCTGCCTCTGGGTTCGCTTGCATCCACCCAGCTACAGGGTTGTACCAGGGATGCCTGTGGCCTCTATCCTCGTTGCCCACACCAACAGCAGGGGTTACTGGGACATGAGTGCCTGGCACTTGCTGCCCTGGATGTCCTGCTGCCCCCGGCACTCCCGCTCTGCCCTGGACTGGGGCGCTCAATCCCTCCCAGTCAGAGCCTGCCGGACTCACTGGGGCCAGTGACTCCAGAGGGATTCCTGGGCTCTGCTGCTTTGGAACTGTCTCTGAACAGCCCCATGATCTGCCTGTGCTGTGCCTGGAGCTGGTGTGGGGCAGCCACGTGACTCCGGCCTCAGGCAGAGGATGCCTGGTCAGCAGCAGGGACAAGGGCCCAACCCAGGACCAGTCAGAGTAGAGGGTTGGGTTTGATAAATAAATAGCGGCACCTTCCGCTGCCTGAGGCCTGGGCCAGCCAGCTCCCGGGGAGACACCAGGCTGGCCCTAGGGCCATGAGCCAGCTTTGTGGCCGGGCTCTGGGTCCTCCACTGTTGTCCCCACACCACGCCTGTTTTCCTGCCAAAGATGACCTGCCGGAGCCCACTCCTGGTTGTGTCCTGTGCTGGTACCCAGGAAAGCCAGTGGAGGTGCTGTGGTGCATCTGACTCCGGAAGGGGGTAATTAGCTGTCGGGGCGGGGGGGGGGGGGGGGCGGAATCCCATGAAGAGGCCCCTGAGTGGAGTGCGCTGGGTGGGCCAGTGGCATAGGGTGGGGGCCAGCAACAGGGTTGGGCTGTGGATTATTGCTATTCTCAGAAGAGTCATGTTCTTCTTTCGTGAAGGGTCAAAGCAAGACCCAAGTGGCAGGGAGAGGATGGCGGGAGGGCCAGCTGCCCCTTCCAATGACAGATTCACCTGTTGCACCGCGGGTCACGGTGGTGCTGAGTCTGCATCCTGGCTTTGTTCTTTCAGTTCACCACGGCCGGCTTCAGCAAGACGGATCCGGGGGGGATCACCACCCACCCAGGTGGCAGGGTCTCGGGGCTGCCCATGGAGTTCACGCCAGTGGACAGATCCAGCACAGTGCCGGGCAGCAGGGGCAGGCTCTCCGGAGCCCGCCTCAGCCGGGCCCGCTCAGTCCTGTCACATGAATCTTTGCGGTTCCCGGACTCCAGAGCTTTGCTGCCTTTGGCCACCCTGGCATCACCTGCCAGGCACTTTTCGACATCCGCCTTCCCCCCACCGGCAAGCAGGGACACCACGGGCAGGCCCAGCCCACTGGCCCCAAAGGGAGCTGACAGCAAGGGATTCTTGGCCAAGTTGAGCGGCGCACCGTTGAGTGCCAGCACAGAGCTGGGCAGCCCTGACAGTGCAGCAGAGCCCATGGTGCCGCAGGCCAGGGTGCTGAGGTCGAGGGGAGCCGGGGTGAGGGGGATGGGCAGGCCAGGCAGCGCATGGCCACCGAAAAGGGCAGCCGGGTTGGGGATGATGATCTGAGTGCCATTGAGGTATGGCACGTCCACTGCAGCGCCAGGTGTCTTGGAGGGGTGCTGGAGCTGCAGCAGGTCCTGCTGCTCGGGGGACACGAAGTGGCCGTGAGCCTTGATGTGCTTGCGCAGGGAGCTGGGGTCCGTGTAGCGCTTGTGGCAGCCGGGCATCTTGCAGTAGTAGGGCTTGTCCACGTAGTGGGTGCGCGTGTGCTTGAAGCGGTCACTGGAGTTGGAGTAGCGTTTGCTGCAGCCTTCATAGGGGCACATGTACGGCTTCTCGCCTGCAGCGGGGACACAAGGGCCATGGGCTGCCACGGGATCCCTGACCCAGCGTGCCGTGGGGCTTCAACACCAGAGCACCAGTCTGGCCAATGGCATGTGAAAGTTTAGCTGGGCTCAGTGGAAGGCGGCATCCCTGGCCAGCCACCGCCAGCTTGCCCCAGCAGCGAGGCCGGATAGCTCCTGGCCTGAACATCCTCCCCCCGCCCCCGAGAGGAACCCAGTAGAGCACCTGGGCAGGCAGGGTGGGGAAACTGCCTGTTGTTGTGGCACAGAGGACGCCATCTCCAGGGCTGTCGGGCCTTGCCAAATCCCAGGGATGCCTATCAGAAGAGGGACAGGGAGAGAGCAACGGTGGGAGGGGGCGACGTGGCAGACGGCTGCCCACAGTAAGGCCCCAGCACTGACCTGTGTGTGAGCGGTTGTGGATCTTAAGGTTTTCCAGTCTGGAGAAGCTTTTGTTGCAGGTCGGGCAGCGATGTGGCTTCTCGTTGGTGTGGGTGCGAATGTGGATCAGCATCTTGTACCTGGCCCGGAGAGAGGAGGAGCCCAGCGGGGGTCAGCCAGCCTGGAGGTGCCCCGGGAATGCAATAACATGGTACCCAGTGCCAGGGGGAACCCAGGAACAGATTACCTCAGCCACTCACGGGGACCAAGAACTGCCCCCCCAGCTGAGAGAGGACACAGCATATCCACCAAGTGCAGGCAGAGTCTACTACAGTCCCCCACTGAATCCCTGTCTTATCCCATAACCCTCCAACCCAGACCCCCCCCAATCCCCATCCTGCCCCATAACCACCCAGCCCTGATCTCCCCCACCCCACAGGCACCCAGCCAGGATCCCCACCTCCCCTGCGTCCTGTTCCCTAGCCGCCCAGCATGTTACCACGCAGCTGTCGGTGTAACAGGCACCGATGGTTCCCCAGGAACTAGGAATCTGCCTGAATCTCCTTCCTCATCCCTCCCCTTGGGATCAGGGCCCCAAGTTTTTTCTCCCTCCTTCTCTGCTGCTCTCTGTCCCGGCTCCCCTGCAGCACCCACCTGGCATTGAAGCCCCGGCCATGGCGCGCGCAGCCCTCCCAGTGGCAGCAGTAACCTGCGTCCTTCTCTGGCTTGACATGGAAGTCGTTGACGTGGTCCACCAGATCCTGGAGCAGCTCGAAAAGCTGGTTGCACTGTAGGGGGAGCTAGGGTCAGAGGAGTGGCTGGGGGAAGGGCGGTTGCCCCCTCTGCCCCACACCCCCTCCCCCGGAAGCAGGCATCAGGGGATTTCTTGTACTTAGGCCCCGCGGCTGCAGGCTCAGTGCCCTTCCCGGCCCACTCACCTTGGCCCAGCGACACACCAGCTGCTTTGGCAGGGGCAGCTCTGGGGAGAGGCGCTTCTCTTTGGGCGGGGTGAGGAAGGCTGAGGATGGCAGATGCAGGGCACCGCCCGCGCCCAGGGGCAGGAAGAACTGGAAGGAGCTGGGCAGGCCATCGATGTAGCGCAAAGACTGGAAATCCTGCAGAGGGGACAAAGATGCTGGGGCCAGGCCACAGGCTGGGGCAGGGATCAGGGAGGGCTTAACATGGCTGCCCCCCAAAGCTCCACAGTGCAATGAGTCCCCACACACCCAGCCCTCTCCCGGCCAGCTACCTGCATGGGCCTGGCACCCCTCCCCAGGACAGCACAGCTCCCCCTCCCTCCCAGGGAGGAGGGCCACGGCCCAGAAAACCCTGTCCTGCTGAGGTGGGAGAAGGACCTGGGGCTGCAGCACCCCTGGCCACACAGCAGTGGCTCATCCATCCACCCCAGCCCCTGCCATGCCTCCGTGCATCACTTACGTGGGGGGTGGGGGCCATAGCCAGCTCCCCGTTGCCCTGCCGCTCGGGGGACAGTGAGGTGCTGCCACTGGGGGAGTCCAGGCCGGACGGGGGTGACAGGCTCAGGTCCAGCAGGGGCGCTGCAGAGAAGCGGGCATCCCGTTTGTCGTGGAACTTGGAAGGCAGCAGGGGACCTGGGGGCACAAAACTAGCATGTGAGCAGCGATTCCTGCCCCCAGCATGTCACCCGTCAGGCACCCTGCCCCACCAGTGCAATACAGCCACCTTGGGTGGGGCCCGGTAGCGACCCTCCCTACCCTACTCCCTGCACTCAACCCCTGGCTTGCTCCAAGCACAACCCAGGGGAACCCAGTGGGGTCACAGGGCGAGCTGTGTGGATCCTACCCATGGGGACAAGGGACAGACCATGTTCCAAGTCTCTCCACCCCCCAGCCCCAGAGCATGAATCCCAGCCCCTCCCTGATGTGGTGAGAGGGGCTGAATGCAGGTGGCATCCCCTGGTGTCCATTCCAGGTGGTGTGGGAAAGTGGCTCCCTCCCCACTCTCTGGGGCTCCAGGACCCTCTCTCACCAGCTGATGGGGAGCTGGGCGAGCCAGGGCCCATCGCTGTGGCGCCGTCATCTGGGATCTGGAGTTCTTGGTGCAGGGCCCGGTGCTTGGCGCTGGCCAACGCCCGCTCCCGCTTCTCCCGCGCAGCCCGCAGCTTGGAGATGCTGATCTTGAGGTCAAGAGGCTCATCCAGCGAGTGCATGGCGCTTGGCACAGCCGTCAATGGCGTCCTCCAGCAGGGAGTAGAGGGCAGTGTCTGGGGCCTGTTCCCCCTGCTGCTAGGGGGAGTTGGAGCTGGGCACCCAGGCAACCTACAGGGGAAATGAGAGAAAGGGGGGTGAATAGGACTGTGCTGCCCACTTAGACCCACACACTGCAACCCGAGTGTCCCCTGCACACGTCCATTGTCAGTGGCTGGAGGATCAAGGCCAGTAGTCCCAAAACCTGCCACCATGTTGGCTCTTAATGGGGCTGGGAGATGAAAGGGCAAACCTGGAACAGGCTTTGCCCAGTCAGCTCTGCCAGTGCCCCTTATGCCCGACCCGCAGCCCAGCCCTGGATCCCACTCCCCTGACCCTCAACAGGAAGCTGCAGAGCCCAACACACTCAATGCAGTTGTGAAATCAGCCCACATTTTAGCCAGGCCTCCAAAGCAGAAAGAAGTGTGCAGTAGGTGTCTCTTCCATCCAGCTCCCTCCCGGTGCCCTCCAGATCCACCCCTGCAGGCAGCCTCATGGCAGCCTCTCCCAACCCTGGCCATGCTGGAGAGTCCCAGCTCCTGCTCCTCCTGGCTCTGGGCTCTGAATCCAGGCCTGCATTTCCTGGAGAACCCCCAGCTGCGCCCCACTGAGCCGGGTGGTAGGGTGGCACACCCCACAAGTGGTACACAGCCATCAGGCAGGGGCTGGGTTCAGGGGCCACCTGCCTCACCCAGCCCCAGGCGGGGACAGGAGGGAGGAAGGGGGCCAGAGGCAGCCGGTAGAACTGGCTGAGCTACTCAAGAGCTGGGAGGTCCCCTGCCCGCCCAGTGACCAGGCTGGAATTACAAGCAGCTGGTTCTCCTCCAGGGGCAGCGCCAGGAGCTGCAGGGGTAGGGCCTGGGTCGGGGTGGGGCCCAGCTGATGCTTGCTGGGGACCATCCAGCCCCTGTGCTCAGTGCGGTGTCTCTGGCTCTGCCATACCCATGGCTGTCAGGGCATACCAGGGCCAGGATGGTGGGCTCTGGGCAAGTATCCAACACTGCTCTGTTGGTGCCCCTCCATCCAGACCTGTGGCACCGGAGCCTCTCCGCACAGAGGTGGGGAGCAGGGGGCGCTCCCTGGGCCATATCCATTGCAGGGACCTGCAAAGTGCCATCTGCAGGGCCGTGGGCACCTTCCACAACCCCTCTGCCAGCCAGACCTGCCGGTGCCGGAGCCAGCCTGTAGGTAGCTCAGCCCAGGTCCCTCTCCCAGGCTGGCCCCACTGGGCACTGTGGGGTTTGTGCCCAGTCCAGGCTCCCCTGGGACTGGCCGGGCTCCAGCAGCCAGCGCATGAGGGCCGGATACCACTCGGTCCACTGAGCCCAGCCCACAGACTGGGCCTCCTAGATCCTCAACATCCTCAAAGGGCTGTTAGAGGCAGCCCCCACTGGGGTGGGCAGGGACACTGTTCCCTCCATCCATCAGTCTGGCCCACAGCCTTGTCTGGCTGCGCCGGACACAGGAACAGGAAGGAAGGAAGGAAGCACTGATCCCCAGCAGTTGGGAGCTTGGGAAGGCCTCAGCTGTGTTCCTGGAGTTGGGCTGCCCGGCCTGGCCGGGGCCTCTCCCTGGAGCAGGGGAGGGGCATGGCTGGCTGCCAGCAGCTGCTGGTTGGGTCTTTGTGATCCGGCCTGCCAGGCCCTGAGCTGCCATCCTGAACCCTGGGGAGGCCTCCAGGGATGCCAGCCTAGCTCATTTCCTCCTCTCTCCCAGTTGTGGCCCCAGGCCATGGCTCACCCATGCACATCACCCCCAACCCAAGGAGAGAGGAGTGAACAGCCCCACACCCTGCACTGCCCATAGCAGGACAGCAGGGACCACACCAGCTGGCCCCCCCCAAAACCCACAGCACCCTCACCTGGCCCCTGCCAGCCCCACAGCACCCATGCCCAGCCCCCCAACCCCCATCACATCCCGCAGCACCCGCCTACTGGAATGAAGAACACAAGGGGCTATGTATTCACCAGGCCTGCTATACCTCGCCCTATGCCAGCCCTGGGCCTCCCCCCACCAGCTCTGCCAGTCAATCCTGACCCACAGCCCCTGTATGCCAGCACTGTCCCCCTGAAGAGCCCGTGCTGACTCTGTGGTGGGGCCTGTTTGGCAGCTGGCTGAGAACAAGGAGCTCATCTCAGTTGCGATCTCAGCCAACTCATCCTATAGCCCAGGGCTCACTCTGTGCTTTCCTCTGGGGGGCCCCACCAGGCCCTGAGCCATCTTCCCCTGCCCAAGGCTCAGGCAAAGCGGGGGGGGGGGGAGCACCACAGAGAGGCAGCGGGTGGGTCCCTGAGCGCAATGCCCTCAGGCCAGTTCCCAGCCCTGCACTCTGCATAGCCAGGCTCGGGTCCACACACCCTGGCCACTCCCCCCTACAAGGCCCCCCAACCCCACAGGGGATCCCGACTCTTGCCAGCTGGCTCCAGACACCCCACAGCCCTTTCCTCCACACCAGGCTTAACCTTCCTGGCCTGCTTCAGGTTGGCTGGTCAGGCCAGTACCGTATTAAAGCATCCCCTCCCCCACACCTGGTCCCAGCTTTGGGCACAGGCCTGGTGCAGCTCTCCCAAGCAGGGCTGTCATGGGGGGCCCTAGCTCTCCACTGGGGTGATGGGCCCCGCCAGCGTGGTATTAGGGGGGGCAGCTCCCCATGCTGAGCCAGGGCAGGGGGCTGCCAGGTTTGTTGTTCTGCTCCTGACTCTCCCGTGGGACCCGCGCCAGCCCCCCCCACTTCCCCACCTGCAGCTGCAGACTGGTGCATGAATGTGGGGGGCTCTTTCCTCTGCCGAGCCCAGGGCTGGCCAGCAGGAAGTGGAGACTTCCATGGAGTGGGGGGAGGGCGAGGAGCAGCCCTTGCCCCCCTCAACCCCGTCTCCCCAACCAGCTCCCCCTCCCGACATGCAGTGGGCGCCCGCTGGGTGGCACCTGTTGCCTGGCTCTGCCTATCGGGAGCAGGCCTGCTCCTGCCTGGCGCCCAGGCGCCCCCGCCCCCACACTGGCACCTGGCCAGCCCGGCTCAGACGCTCTGGAATGCAAAGCACCTCCCGGTCCTGCATGGGGGGTGAGGACGAGTGAGGGCAGGGGAGGGCCAAGCAAGGGGCAGGGCCGAGACACATCCCAGGTCATGCCCAGGGAGCCCCTCACAGCAGGGGGAGGGGCAGCAAACCCCACAGGGAGGGCTTGGCCCTGGGCACAGCACCATGGGACAGGCCAAGGACTGGCACCTGCTGCACAGACCAGCCCCCACTGGCACTGGCTGGCCCTTACTGGCAGGCTCTGCAGGGCCATGGAGCCTTGCCCAGCCACTCTCCCTGGGGTCCCTGCAGCTCATACTGGGCAGGGCAGGGGGAGCTGGCCAAGCAGCAGTGCCCTGGGTGCCCAGGTGGGGCTGGCAACTCATTGGCACATGCCTCTGCCAGCCCCAGTGCCCCCACCAGTTGCCCCACCCCCCCAGACTGCAAACACCTGTATGAAGGGTGCCCATCCTTCTCCTCCCACAATCCCATCCCCATAAGCCTCCCCTCCACAATCCTCTGCCTCCACAAGCCTGCCCTCCTCCATCCCCTGCGCATACCCTTCCCCAGATCCCCTGCCCCCAGACTCCTCCTCTCCTCTCCCCTCCCTATTCATCTGCTCACCTCCTCCCCTATTCTCCTGAATACATATAGGTGCCCCCCTTGGTGGAGGGGGGAGAAGCAGTGTTATTCCTTAGAGCAAAGTGTGCTCCCTGTGAAAGCTGGGGGGGGGGGTCTCAGCTGATCAGGCCCAGCCACCCCACTCTGGGACCTCAGGCAAGTCCCATCCTAGAGTGCTCAGCACACAGGTGCCACTGAGAGATCTCTTTCCACCCAGTGAGAGCACTGGGGGACTCCTCTACTGCTCTCTGGGCACACTGGGGGACCTCCCCCACCACTGAGCCAAAGGAGCAGCTGGGGGGCAGAGCCATCGGGTAAGGCCAACGTCCCACCATTTAGGTACCAAAGGGGAGCTGGGCTCTCCATAATAAAGTCTCTCAGCTATTTGGGCCTCAGTCCTCCCACTCCCCACGTCCAGCTGGGCACCTGCCTTCCCCAGTCCACTCCAGAGGGCCGACTCACAGCATGGGACCTGTACAGTGCCTGGCCATCCAGAGGTCCCTACAACAGTGACTAACATTCCCTCCCACACATGGGTTCAGGGTGAGGGGCTGTCTCCATGTCTGCCTGTTGCTATCAGGGTCCACAGGCTCCTGGAGGGGTCTCTGGGAGGCTCATCAGTGGGTCAGACCCATGGGTTTTGCTCCTCCTCTGCAGGAGCCCCACAGCTTCCCTGCCTCCTAAAGCTGGACATCTGAGCCTGCAGCCACACACATACCACTCCCACCCCCGCCAGCCCTTTTCGGGGCATCCTGCGGTGTCCTCGGGGGGGGGCCCCCGCGCAGAGGCCCGGGGCCCCCGTCTGCCCGCCAGCACTTACCACCCCCCCCCCCCCCACAGCTAGTGAGAAGTGGAGAAGGCCAGAGTTCCCTGGGACCTTGCTTGCCAGTTATCGATGTGTTGGCAACTGGATTTGCCATTGGGCAGCAAAACCCAGACAGCCAGGCAATGCCCATAACTAAATCCCTTCACCTGTCCTGAGAGCAAACAGGTTTGCCACCCCTCGCCCCGGTTACAGTGCAGCATACAGGGGAAACTGAGGCACAAACCAGTCTCATCAAAATATTACAACGTATTTCCACTTTGTCACAGCCTGTCTGTCTGTGTGCCTGCCTGTCCGCCCGCTTCTCCATCCACCAGCCTGTTTGACCATCTGCCTGTCCTCCCACCCACCGTCTCACACACACAGGGTGTCTTTGTAAGATCCCTGCCGCCAGCCTGTCATTGGGCATCACAGCAGGGATGGGGGAGCAACGAAGGAGGCAAGAGAAGAGTGGAGGGCTGGGGAGGGCAGGGAGATGGAGCAAAGGAGGGCAGAGGCCCAAGGGAACAGGATGGGAGCCTTGCCATACTCAGCCCTGTGGGAGGTGCACTGTAGGGCTTGGCTGCGTGGAGGCCTGGGGGGAGCAGCCTGGGACGAGCTTGCCAGGGGGACTTGCTCAGCGGGGGGGCTCAGCCAGCAAGTTGCCCGCCCTGGAAAGAGCACAGGGGCGCCCTGCCATGGGCCAGATGGGTGGGGCAGGCTGCTCCCAACAACCTCCTCTCTGGCTGCAAACCCTGACTGGGGTGAAGAGAGGACACAGGACTGGGCCTGGGGGGAGCTGCTCCTCCTGATCCGCTCCCTGCGCCAGGGGCTGAGCCCACACTGCCCCCCATCCAGCAGAGACCACATCTGTCCTGTCCCTGACATGCCCCTCCCCCGAGGCCAGGGCCACTGCAGTGCCCCTCCCCACTGAGTGACTCTTCCCCCCAGAACTGCCCTGCCAGAGAGCATGGTGAGGGGCTGGAGCCCGGCTGGCCATGGAGAGAAACAATCAGTTCTGTTCTCCTGTGGCATCCTTAGCCCACAGGCCGTGTCCCACCCATCTGGAGTCATGCCCCGGGCCAGGCCGAGGGCTGTCAGGGGACATAGCTGGACAGCCTGCTCTGCCTGCAACTTGCCTCCTGCCCGGGGATGAGACAAAACTAGACATGGTGCCAGCCCATCCCCCACCCCACAGGACCCACACTCTGCACAGGTGGGACGATGGTGCAGGGAATGCCAGGGCTGCCATGTGGATATCTAATGGGGGAAGGGCTCTAGACCCACTCCTGTGCCCCACTGGTAGCCCTGGGCCCATCCTGGAGACAGCAGGGGCAGGAGCCGAGAGCCCATCCCCAGGGCAAGCAGGTGGCTTGAACCCCCCTGTGCAGAGCACCAGGATAGGAGCCTCTGGGCCTTGGGAACCAGGCTTCCCAGGGCTAGGAGTCACACCAAAGAATGCTATGAACTCTCTCCACCTCATGCCAGCTATGGGCCAGGCCAGCCATGAGCTGGACACCCTGGTGCCCTTGTCTCCTCTTCCCACTGCTGTCCTGGCCTTCCCACCCCAATTCTCCTCTCCCCACCCCTCCTTCTGCAGCAATCCCTCTGTTTATTCCTGTGTCTCCTCTGTGTTCGCACCCTCCGCTGCCATCTGCCCGGAGTCAACTGGGGGCACTGCTGCCCAGGGGGGCGGCCCTGCAGGCTGCGGCGCCTGGCTGCACTTGGAACAGGAAGGGGGTGGGGCTGCAAGAGCCGGGCCCAGCCCAGCTGCTCCAGCTGGGATCGAGAGTCTGCTGGGGCCAGGCGTTGGCAGCTTTCCCGCCCCACCCCAGTGGGGCCCCTGCTCCACCCGGCAATTCCATCAGAGGGAGGCCTGAGCAAAGGCCGGGGAGGCTGGATGGGGGCCCACACCGAAGCAACACACAGGGCAAGGGGGAGGCGAGTCTAAGGGAGGCTAAGGCCTCCCCTCCAGCCATTCTCCCCAGCTGGTTGGCCTCATCCTGGATTCCTGAGCGGCTGCTGGGAGCCAGCTGGGTGGGGCCTGCTGGCTGGGAACCGGCTTCGAACCGCGGAAGAAACGACCGCCGAGCCAGAGAGCAGTTGCCAAACCAAACTGGCCCTAAAGCACAAAATTCCTGGGAACAAACCTTCCTCGGATCCAGGGGAACCGGAACAGCAAGAGCCGCCCTGCCTTGCCCCCCAGGCGCCGCCGCCTGCCATGCCCACCGCAGCTGGAGCAGCCTGGGCGGGCCAGAGCGCAGCACAAGGCTGTCGTTGCCCCTCACTCCTGACCCACAGCCCCCTGCTATCTCCGTCCCGGGCTACCCTTCACCCTCCAGAAGTGCCCTGTCCCTCCATCAGACAGACACCATAAAGGGGGCAGTGGCCTGCGCTGGTCTGGCCATGCCAAGCCTGTGGGCACAGGGAACATGGCAGGGTCATGTAGGCGAGGCGCCCAGCACAAAGGCACCCGCTCACTTGGAGAAAAACCATCCCTTCCCCCAGGCACCCTGGCCCGTCCCCCAAGCCATTTGCCCGTGCTGTGCAGGCAAGGGATGACCCAGCCCCGGGTCTACCCAGCACCAAGGCTACTAGTTGTGATTGAGGCAGGATATTCATGCAACCCAATGGCCCCCATCCAAATGGCAATGGAGCCCAGCACTTCCATTGGTGCCGACTGGCCCCTGGGCTCTATGGAGGCCCTACAGGTGTTCTCTCTGGGGTCCTTACAAGACACAGGAGCAGGCATGGAAGCTCTTGCGTTCCCCAGTAAATCAAAGCATGGCTCCAAGGGAACATACCAGAGAGGTGCAATGAATGCCGGGGGGAGGCTGTTCCATGAGCCAAGCATGGGCATCCTGCTCTCCCAGGGGGCTGCCCTGGTAATACCAGAGCCCTGGCAGCTAAATCCTCCCTAACAAGAATCCCCCCGTTGTCCCGCACAGGGGCTTGTGCCCCAGCTAGCTCCATCTGCCACCCAGCTGCATGGCTGCTTTGCCCCATGAGCCTGAAATGGGGTCTAGAAGGGCAGGGGGTTGCTGGCTCTGCAGGCTTTGAGGTCAGCACAGGGGCTGGTGAGAGCAGATGTCAGAGTCTGCAGGCAGGCAGCGCCCCCCATGACCCGAATCCTGCTCGTTGCCATTTCAGGGTCTTCCCTGACACACATGGGACAAAACGGCCAAAAATTAATGCAGCTGCCTCTGGGCTGGGACAGGGCAGCTGTTTAACCACAGACAGAAGCTCTCTGTCCTAGCCTTGGGTAGGAGCGGTGACTGGGAAGTCAAGGAGCCAAACTAATGTTCCCCCCACTCCTCCTTGCCGAAAATGGCTCTCTGGGCACCCCGAGCCTGCAGCCCCTCAGTTCCCACCTTGTCACAAGATGGGTGTGTCCATAACATGGGCGTTTCCAAGGCGCAGTCCGGCTGTAGCCAGAGCTATCCTACACAGCACCGAGAGCAGCACATGCAGCAAAGAACTCGGGAAAGGTCCCAATTTCCTCCCTAAAGGCTCAAGAGCTCCCTGCCGGGCACAGGAGATGCTGTGGCTAGCAGGAGGGAATCCCACCCAAGGAACTCAGCAGAGCCCACAGGTTTGATTCAGGCTGGGAATCCCACCGGGACATGACTGAGGGCATTGGGACCCAGGTGCTGCTAGCCTGGGTGGGCAATGTTTTCCAAAGCAGCCTGTGGTTTTGAGTGCCCACCTTGGAGCTTACAGTGCCACTTGCTCCAATCTTGTCCTCAGAGCGGCGCTCACGGGACTGTCGCCTGGGATACCATGGGCGGATTTTGGAGCTTGCCCTGGGGAAGGCAGCTCCAAAGATGAAGCCCCCCCCCCCCCACCACCACTGGCCACCTGGCCCACTCTGCCACATCTGGCTCCTGCTGTTGGGGCCAGGGCCGGATCCTGCTGCTGGCGGTGGCCCTGGGTCCTGGCTGGAGCCTGTTCCTGCCACCACTGGTGGCTCCGGGTCCCCGTCTGGGGCTGGACCCTGCCAGTGGCGGCAGATTTGAGTCCTCGACCGGGGCCAGATACCACCACCAGTGGTGTCTGCTCTCTGACTCCCCACTGAGGCAGGATTGGGCCCCAGCCTCCCCCCGCCTCATAAACTCCGCCCCGGCGGGATATGATTCGTCAAGGCAGCCCAGGAGCCATGGGCTCCCCACAGGAGTCAGTGTGGTGCAGACAGTGGTGGGCAGTGCTGGAGTGTAGCTGGGTGTAAAGGCTGGGGTCTGATGGCTCTTGGGCGCGACACGGCCCTGCCCTTTACCCAGGGAGCAAGAACAGCCCCCGCACACTGACTGTGTCCTCCCACTGAGGATCATGCTGTGCCCGTTGGCCCCACCAGCCCACTTCCCTTCCTGCCCCAACTGTGGTGGTTGCCCTGGGGTGGATGGGAGCCGATCCCATGGGGCTGGAGCTCTGGTTTTGCTGGACCATGGAGACAGAAGCAATCACCACCCGTAGGACACACCAGCTCCTAATGCACCGCGGGCGGAGCAGGCTGGACACCTCTACGGGAGCCAAGCAAAGCCAGCAGCTGGGGAGCCAGCCCCCCGCCCACTGGGGACCAGCCCCAACAAGCAGCAGTACCCAGAGTGTTCCCCAAAGTCAGGGCAGCTCAGTGAGTTTCACAGGGCCCCAAACAGCCTCCCCCTGCTCCAGCACATGGGTCCACAGCCCCCCTACTTCCCCTGAGCCCACCAGCTGGCTCCCACAGTGCCCAGCTCATGAGACTTCAGGATTACAGAGCCAGAGTTCGCTGCCCACCCCTCATGCCAGCCCCTTCCTGGTGCTCCTCCACCCGACCCCCCAGCCTTTGCACAAAGGGAGTGAGATCAAGTCCAGGGCCCAGCATCTCCCAGCCCTAAAATGATACAGTGATTTACCCACCTCAGCGCCGGAGGTGGGGCCACCACCCAGCTCCCAGTGTTCTGACCTGAAGGCAATGCCTCCCTCAAAGAGCTGGCCCAGCCAGTGGCAGAGGCAAGAACTGGTACATTCAGAGTCTTGCAGATGGCAGCATCTGCCATTGGGCCATGGCTGAAGCATTCCCATGGGCACACCCCAGTAATGGCATCCATCCACCCTCACACCCCTGACAAATGGCTTTTGCCCTGGCCAGCACTTGGAGAGTTGCCCGTGAGATGAGCCCTGTGGTTTATATCATGATCGTCCTCCTCCCCTAGACACCACTTGGACCCCCCATGTGAACCCTCCCTCCCCATAAGGCAGCCCCGTCTTCCCCTCCAATTGTTTCTGTTATCCTCCTCCAGGCTCCCTGCATGGGTCTCCTCCTTTTCCCAGTATGATGGGCTTAGATCCCCAAGGGGGTCTGTCTAACCCTAATGGGCTGAAATATCTCAAGATGATCTAATCTGGGAGGACCTCAGAAGGCACCTCCTCCCACCACCATCATCTCTCTGCCCCGTTCAGGTGTGACAGCTGGGTGGAGCCTGCATGCCCCATGCTGACAAGGTCCCTTCGCATTGTGCCTCTGTCCTCAGCTGGCCGTGGTACCTCCCGCCCGAGAACTCAGTTACCTGGGCCAGTTCCAGGATGGAGCATTGCTCCCAACGAAATAAAATGCTAGCCCAAGCTCTATACAGCTGCATCTGCTTCCCCTGCACAAGCCAGAGCCTGCCATGCCCACCAGAGCCTGTCATGACAGGGGGAAGTGCCAGTGGGGGCTGCCGAGGACTGGTCCCGGCAAAGGGCAGGAAGTAAACCATGCTTGGCTGGCATTGGGGTCTGAGCACAGCCCCCCTGCTACTTCTTGCCCACCCTTGCAAAGGGGCCCTTTCACCCTGGGCACTGAATCTGGGAGAATATGGTGGCTGCAGGGCAGGACGTGGGGGAACACTGGCTGGTGGCAAATGTGCACCTGTCAGCTGGCCTGAAGGGGCGGATTTCTTCCAGCACCGGGATGTAAATAACAATACTCTTGTTATGTCCTGCCCCATCCCCTGCAGCGTCCTGCCCCCCTCTGCAGCAAGCTGGGCCCCTTGCCAGCCCAAGCAAACTGTGCCAAGCCAGCCCACTCCCAGCCCGTCCTTCCGCTCACTCCCCAGCTTCTCAACACAGGCATCTGGTCACCCGCTTCCTAGCTCAGCTCAGTCACTGGCCCAGCTGCTTCACATCAGCTCCTCTCCTTTTGCCAGTCCTTCTCTGCCTTCTCCCACTGCCCCTACCCCCCATCCCCTAGTTATGGGGCACCCCCGCTCTCTCCTCATTAAATCACTCTTGAAGACCCACATCTGCTTGCAGGGAATCTTGGTGGCTGGCATAAATCCCCGTTTGCTATTCCTCCATAACTTCTGTCTCCTTTGTGTCTGTCTGTGAGTCCCTCCCCCTCTCCCCAGCAGGAACTGTCCTTGAATGTCTGGAAAGAGCAGCGACACAGATAGCCCCAAACATGCCTGGACACGCTGGTGACATGTGTGTCCGATCAGCACCTCCCCGTACACCGAAGCAGGTGGTGCGTGGTCTCTGCGCAGCTGACAGTTGTGCTGTTTGCCTGGGCAATGGCCATCAGCATGGAAAATATGGAATCTCAGACTGTAAAACTGTTGAAGTGAGCCCGGGAACATGGTGTGAGGTAGGTCTCAGGACGGATCCCCTGCATGCTGAGAACAGGTGACTGCTGCACTTTGCCGCCGGCCAGGTCCAGGGGCCGCTGTGAGCACAGGCAAAGCCAAACCAACCCCCCCAGGGGTTCTCTGAGGAGGGGCCTCTAGGCTGAGAACCAAAGCCTAGGACTGAATAAGGACAGAAAAATGGGCCCAAACTGTCATCCAGCATGGGAGGAACTGCTTTGCCAATGGGGGTCCCACAAAGGGGGATCCCAGCTCTTCAGACTGGTCACGGGCTGCACAGCCTGGCTCTGGCCGAGGAATGCCTTAGGAACCAGGAAAGGCACCTGGTAACCCTCAGAAGCCAGCTGGTGAGGGGGGAAAGGGGGTGTTCCTTTCCCCAGCCACCTGTTCCACCACTCGCTTTCCTTTGAATCAGGCACTGGTAAATAATCTCTTCCGATAAACATTGGGGCCTGTGCAGAGGACGGTGTCTGACAGAGGTGAAAGTAGAAAAGTGGGGTGTCCTGCCTCCCAGGGAGCAGTGGATGGCTGCGTCCAGGAGCCGGGGGGCGGGGGGGGACATGAGGGGATGTGGAAAGTGCTGGTGCACCATGGGAAGGAGTGGGGCTGGTGGACCCTGCAGCATAACACCCATGAGACCAGTGGCAGGGTAGAGTTTCCTGAGTGGGCACAGGCAGGACACCCTAGGTAACCCCAAAAAGCGCATTGTGGGAGCTACCCTAACACTCCAGCCAATGCAGGGCATTCCCACCGAAGCAGGCAGCCTCTGGTCCCACGCATTACCCACCTACTCTGGCATGCAGGTGCAAAAGAGGGGATGAGGAGGCACAGCCCCACAAGGTCCCATCTGCTCCACTGCGTAGAACGGCCAGGATAGGGCTGGTCCCCTCAAAGCCAATAAAAAGCCACTGATGAGTGCTCAGCCCGGCCGACTCACGGCCTCCATCTGGACATGACCGTGGGCAGGAAACCAGCACAGTTCCACCCCAGCCTGGGGGCTGAGGGCTCTGCCCCAGAGAGGCTTTCCTACAGTCAAGGAGCTGCTGAGTTCTCCCCCTTCCCATGGTGACCCCAAACCCAGAGCTCCCTCTACCACTAGCCACCAGGCTTCATCCCTTTCACCCGCACTGACCATGTTCCCAGAGCCCTGCTCAGCCCCAGCGGCACAGTGACCTCAGGGCCAGACTCAAGGCAGGAGCCTTTGCTAGGTAGATCCCAACCCCCAGTCTGGGTTTCTACAGACAGCTCCTGGCATTCTGCCCTTGGTGGGACAGCCTGGCACATCCCTGGGGGACTCATATGCGGGCACCAAGGGGGTAAAAAGCTCCAAAGGCCCCACAGCAGCACTTTCCCTGCAAGTCCCCCCGCCCCCAGCATTGCATCAGGCTCCCACTGACCCAGCACCGGCCCCATGGCGGTGCGGTGAGTGGTGCATCACAGGGCACTTTGCCAAGCTGCAGCAGGCCCAGATCTCAGGCCCGCCTCTTGCAGGAGATAAAGAGAGAGCGACGCCGGCTGGGCCTCAGTGTCTCCCTGGGCTTTGCTGCTGGACTGGCCCCTACCCCAGAGGGGGGTGGGGGGGCTCAATGCTACCTTCTGGTACAATACCACCATGGCAAGAGCCCCTGCCCACAGTGGGGGAATAGCCCAGGCTGCACTTTGCATCCTTAGAGGAGATGAGTTCAGATGGGCTCCATGTCCAGCCATTGCTGCCCTGTTGTTAACATGGAGCCAGCCTCACTCCCCATGGATTCCCACAGCTCTAGCATGCCAGCTCCATCGCCTGGGAACACTCCGCAGGCCACATTCTCCCAGTCTCCCTTCACTCTTGTGTGCCCTCCCTCACGTCACAGGCACCGTTTCCCCCACTGGGCACGGGGTGTATGCCCAAGAACCAGGCGGGGGACAGCCAGTCCCTCCCCCCACCCAGTTCAGATGGGTGCTGCCCGTGGGAAGGGGCTGTAAGCAGCAAGCCCATCCGCTTGGAGGCGGCACCAGCCCCCAAGTGCTGCCTGTCTCTGCCGAAGACCCTGGCCTGGGGGGATGTAGGTTAGTCAGTGCCTGGCCGTGGATACAAGGGGTGAGTGCATAGCTGGGGGAGGGGGAAGGGAGCCACCAGTTCCCACGGCTATGGAGAGGGCCTCATCCATGCCCTCGGCTGAAGGTCAAACATGGCCGCCCTAGAGCAGAGCATCTGCCAGCTCCACAGTCGAGCCACGTTCTCTCAAATATCCTGGGAGAGCAAGAGCCCAGCCAGCTGCCCGGTTCTCCTCCCCCCACCACCAGCACCCTGAGGACAGGGGCAGCCCAGCTGGGCGCCATCTCGGCCTGTAAGGGCTGACAGCAAAGGGCCGAGAGTGAGCCAGCAGCGTTCCGAACGCTCCACCTGGGCTCCTGCCAACGGGGAGCCCGCCGGCCCCAAGCTGTCTGTGAAGCCGCAGCTGCGACGTGAAGCCAGCCAGAAATAGCAAGAGAGAGAAAAAGGGAAAGGCCAAAAGACACAGGGATTGTCCTCATCCTGTGCTGATGTGCCAGTGTGTGGAAAAGGAGGGGCAGGCCAGAAGCTGATTAAATTGTGGCTTGAACCCTGCAGGAGCTTCTGATCGCTAGCAGGGTCTAAATCCACCCCCATGCTCCAGGCCATAAGCCTCTGGCCAGCTGGGTCAGGAAGGTATTACCACTGCCACCCCAGCCCAGACAGGTGAGTTGGGAGTAAGTCACGGCTCTCTCCGAAGCAGCTGGCATTGGCTACTGTTGGAAAAAAGATTGGCTGCGCCAGGGATCATGGGAGGGAGAGGGTGGATTACAGAACCAGGCTGACCGTGTGCCCCTCCACCCCCATAAACACACACAAAGAAAGTGATGTGCCTCGAACTGCCCTGGCTACCCCAGCAGCACCAGCCATAGCTGGTGGGCAGGTGAACAGCACAGCCAGCACACGTGGGCATGAGTGGGTGGCACCCCGAGCAGCAGCAAATGAGGCTGCACACCACGCCCGTTCCAGCACCCCCTGTGAGAGAGGGGCCCTGAACCCCTAGTTTCAGGATACAGAGAGCTGAGGGGGCAGGGCCTGCAGGCTCTGAGGGGGAGTGTGGTGCACCCCTGGAAATCTGCTCCCAGCCACAGCCCAAGCCAGATGCTGGCTGACCCAGACGGATGCACTGGGTTCCTTGTCTCATGGCAACCAGTCAGACCAGGGACCTCTGCAGGCTGGAGCTGGGGGAGGCAGCAGAGGATGGGAGTGGCTGGGGGGGGGCAATGCCTCGTGTTCACATGCAGGCTGCTCCAGAAAGGAAAAGGGAAGTGGGGGGAGGGGCAAGAGCTGAACCCCCCACTCATCAGTACCTGCTCCCACTGCCCTGACTGGGGGGGGGGGCTGCAGGACCCCCACATGACGGCCACTTGGAACAGTCAAGGCCTTTTGTGTTACTGCTTTCCGTGGTATTGTATTCCTGGCTAAATGGGTCACAGAAGGAAGGTTTCCTACAGGCACTAACGTCATGGCAGGGGGGTGGGGGGAATTAATGCAAACCCTAGGAGTGGAACCAAGCAGGTAACAGATGCAGCTCCCCTCCTGGCCTCTGGACCACCTCGGTCTGGTCTGTCCTGGCTCAACAGACACAGGGCTTGGAGCCCTGGCCCCTGGGAGAGGGTGACTCACTGGATCCGAGACGTGAGCAGCCAGAGGCTGGGCCCAGAACCAGGCAGTAACCATCCGGAAAACCAGGTCTGCTGGGACGCTGCTTGATTGGATCCCCATGTCTCTCAGACGCCGCAGTTCAGTAAATAGCCCCTTGCTGGCGGAGCCCTGGCAGGGCACAGGCTGCCCTGCCCCAGCTGAACAGGACGGCAGGTGCCAGAGCGAACACAGCCCCGTGGAGGGGGCCAGAGAGGCAACAGACGTCGCCGGTTTTGCCAAGGTCAGTCCCAGCATGAAGAGAGAAGTGAGGGATGCAAGCCAGCTGCCAGTGAGGACACCCTTCCCTGGTGCAGGGCAGCGGCCGAGGAGGCCAGCCAGATGCTGCAGAATATGCTGGCAAGATGAAGAGGTGGCATGGATCGGATTGGTGGCACTGTTGGGAGCATCAGCGGGCCCAGAGTCATGCGGCGCCCCTAGGAGGGGCAGGCAAAGTGCTCTTTGCTTTTGCCTCATCTGTCTGAGTGACAGGACAGCCGGACCCCCACCCCTTCCCAACCTTCTCTGCCTGACCCAGAGAGCCAACTTGGGCACATGCCAGGCCCCTACCCCCTGCCTCCTTTGTAGACCATTGTTTGCCCTGGCTGGGAGATGGCAAGGCGATAAGGGACCCCGGGAAGTGCTTTGAGATCCTTGGATGGAAGGAGAGCTGAAAGCACCAAGCCGGGCACAGAGCGACTGAGCCTCGCCTGGCTGCATGTCCGAGTCCCCAAGATCTGGCTATCTTGGGCCCAGCCTGTCAGCTCCACAGAGCCAGCTATTGAACCAGACAGCATCCTGCTCCAAACACACCAGCCTCAGTGGGCGTACAGAAGGGAAGAGACCTGGGCCTCAGATCACTGTCCTGTGCCCACCAACTGTAGAGCCCTTGCGTGGGCACAGGGAGAGGCAATGATAGCCTGGTACCAGGCATGGGGCACAGCGGGCTAGATGCTGGGAGGCCAATGAGCAGACAGGTTGATCTCTGACATGGATCTCTCCCTCACAAAGGTACATGCCCCCAGCTAGCCCCCCAAATGATCCCACCCCTCCTACAGCTTTTGGCCAGGCAATATCCAGACCCTCTTCTCCATCTTTTGCTCTCATCAGGCTCTGGCTGCAAACTGGGTTCTGCTCCCTCCAGGCGCAAACTGTTCCAGGGTCACTGCACATAAAGTCCGCAGCCAGGAGTCACCGGGTGATGGGGAAGGGGTCAGGAGCCCCTCCTTTTCTCCTTGCGTCTACACAGGCATTACATCAAAGGTCACCAGATGATCAAGTTCCACTCACTGTGCCCCTCCTGCACACAGCCACAAACAGACCAGTCCCTCTTGAGGGCAGCTGGGCGGGAGGGGACCAATAGGAGACGCAGCTTGTTTCTAATACCCTGGGCAGATTTTGCTGGTGCCAAGAAAGGAAGTGTGGAGGGGAATGGCTCCCTCACATCCCCAGGCTGTACAGAGTGACGCCAGCTGCCTGGATGCCAGCATGCGCGCCCAGCGACTGCCGCCGGGCTGGAGTTGGGGCCCCCCAGTGATCAGTCACAGGGCCTAACATCTCTGGCACGCACAGTAGAAAGGCAGCCCCTCTTGTGGTCGGCGTTCCCCCAGCTGTGCTATAGGCTCCCAAGGGGACTGGAGCAAGTATTTCTCCAGGCCTCGGTTCCATATCTGGCCAGTGAGGTGAGACCCCTTCCTCCGTCCACCACGGCTCTGTGGGTAGGGTCACTCTCTCGCTTTGCAGCATTGGCACAGTGGGAACTGCTGGTATCCAAAGGGTTACTGTGAATAACCCCCTGACTACTGAGACCGCCCAGCACACGTCCTGCAGACCCTCTGCCCTTCCTAAGCCAGGATGGATCCTGTGCTGGGGCAGGGGCACAGTGGGAGCCACTCTCTCCTCAGCCAGCAGGGTGTCTATCCAGGGGCAGGGTGGGCACTAGCCTGGGACACCACAAGTGGTCTGAGTGGGTGGCTGCTCGCCCCAGCCCTGGCGTGTAGTAGCCAGAGAAGCTTTTTCTCAGGTGCTGGGCAGGATACAGCCCCGAGCTGCAAAATAAGTCTCTCAAACAAGAGAGCCTTTTAGCAGCTGGCCACCTCCTTGGCACCTGGGGCCGTCTGCAGAGTCCTCACGAGGACAGCAGTCTGGCCGGTCACTGCCTGCCTGCCCCTTTGCATCTGGGCAGTGCCAGGGGCCAAGGCTTTCACAGGCAGCTCCTCTGGCACCTTGGCAGGACCAGACCCAGCCTCCAAGCAAACATTCTTGGGCCTCAGTGCGGGAAAGGCTCTGGATGGTGCCGCCAGCCAGTGAGTGCCCCCTTCTGGTAATGGATACACAGTCCCGGAGTAGCCAAGCACCCTCTTAGCTAAACCACGGTGCAGTGGGCATGGGACAGGGGGGCAGGGGCTCCCACTGGGGTTAAGCAAGAGAGTGCCTGGTGGTACAAGAGAGCCAGCATGTCCAGGGAGGACCTGGGGATAGAGAGCCTGCACCAGGATCAGGCGGGGAAGGAGGTCCCCTTGGCTGGGGGGATAAGGGAGCCTGGGGAAAGGAGGGGGCTGGCAAGCTCTCAGAGCTCCCTCCATGCCATACATTTGTTTTTCCCCTGGAGGGGAACCAAGCCATAGCCAAATGACAGATCTGGATCCCACAGGATGAGAAGGACCCCTGACCAGCACTGCCCAGGAGGAGGGGAATGTGGTGGAAAGGCGCAAGAGGGAGAACCTGGTACACAGACTGGGCCCAGCTCAGGTGTGGGTAGTCGGAGGGCAGTTTTCACCTGGCAGAACGGGTTTGGGGCTCTAGAAGGGGCAGGTCTGGGGCAGGCCCAGGAGGGCGGGCGACCTGCCAGAGAAGGTGCTCAGCATGCTGCGAGAGGCAGGCAGCAAAGCAGCCTTGGGTTGAGCAGTGGCAGCAGCAAACACATTTGGAACCATCTGGGCTGGTAACAACGCAAGGCTGGCTCCTCTCCCCAGCCAGGCGAGCTGGGGCCCTGCTCTGACAGGGGAGGAGGAGTCAGCTTGTGCTCTCAGAGGCAACGAGCATTAGTGCTCCCAGGGGGTCAGACTCTGGGGCACGATGCAGTTGCTTCCCATAATCCAGGTGCCGAAGCCGGGAGGACCCCAGAGGGAAGGGGACTGTCAGCAAAGTGGCCAGAAAAATCAGGTCCTGATGGAAGAGAATCAGTATTCGCTGACATTTCTCACTGCCCAAGGCCCAGGGGGCAGCACACCAGGCCATTCTGGCTCCACCAGCACCTGTTCCAAGCTTCTGAAACGCATCAAAGAGTCACCAGCTTTTTCAAACCCACCTGCCAGAGAAAGGCTTCCTCGAACATGGATCTGACCCCCAAATTACATCTGCCTGAGGCCCCAAAAGGCCAGTACGCATGAGTTATCATTTGAAGGACAAGCGAGCTATTGTAGGTCCCTGTTACTGCCAAATTCTCTCTCTCCTCCTGGGCCTGCTCAGCTGGGTTTCTGCTAACTTAGGCCCCTGGCTCTGGAGGTGGAAGGGGACATGGCTCCCAAAGAAGATGTGAAGATCTCTTAACCAACTTTACCTGCAGTGCGTGCCACACACAGCCTATCGGCAGACAACGGCACTGGCCTGCCACAGCTATGGAGGAGGTGCCCATCACATCCCAGCACGGCATCCGCTCCCCTCCCCTCCCCGCCCTCCCCAGGACATCATTAACCTGCAATCAAGGTTGCTATCATGCATTTCCTATCAACACAATCCCTGAACATCCAGGACATCATCAGCTAAAACTGACATTCACAGCCCTGACCAGCCTCTGCTCCCACACTTGGGCACCTAGACGCCCGGGCCAGCCTCTGCTCCCACACCTGGGCACCCAAATGCCCAGGCCAGCCTCCATTCCCATGCCTGGGCAACCAAACGCCATGCAAGGAAGCTCCATTCACATACCCCCAGCTGCCCCACAGACCCTCTTTCCGGTCCAGCTCACAATACGCCCGGCCAATCTCTCACTATCAGGTGCCCAGCCTGAGCCACACATGCTCTCCACAGACATCTGTGCCATGACAGATGCTGCAGGTCAGAGCTCATACTGCACGTGTGAAGGAGAGGCCCTGGCCATATGTATCATGGCCAGGCATGTGTTGGTACTGGAAGGGGACATCCTAGTGTTTCAGTGGCCAGGCACGGTGGAAAGGAGGCCCAGAGACTAGACAACTTGCCCAAGTTGCTGAGTGCTGAGCTGTTATGCATACCAGGTTTCCAAATCACCCTCCCATTTCAGCAACCACCCCAGCCAGTTAGCAAAGTTTGGGGGGAGGGATTCCTAGGTTTTTGTAAAAAAAAAAAAAAAAAAAGGCATTGATCAGAGTAGAAAGTTCTTCTCTTGGTTTCTGTTTGTGTCAATATCCAAACACACTAGAAGCAGAATGGAGTAGGGGGCTGGAGGGGAGAAATCTGGGCTGTGCAGAGCAGCATGGGGGCACCAGGTTGGGCAGGGTGGAAGCAGAGCTGTACAGGGCTGCATGGGAGGGGCACTGGCTGATCCTAGCTCCACTGCCTCCTCTCCCACCCAACACCTCCACCAGCTCTGTTTCCCCTGCCAGTAGGAAACTGCTGCCATTGATTTTCATGAAAATTACTTTTAATAAACACAAACCACCAAAACTTAACCGGGCTAAGGGGATGGGGCTGTGGAACTGGCCTGAGCATTTGGGCTGAGGACAGCGTGTGGCCATCAATCCAGTTCCAAACAATCGCCTTCCACATTTCCCTTGTGGCCAGCTTAAAACCTCTCTTCCCTGAGAGATGGGGAGTAAATGAATGTGGAGCTGGGGGGACCTTTGAGAACTGTGGATCTTTAGCCAGAAGGAGGCCAAGGTCGAGATTTCCAAAAGGCTTCATGATTCAAGCTTTCCTTACCCTGACCACCTACAGAGATCTCAGGTGTCCTCTGTAGTGTCCTTGCGCTCAGTCCATCACTGAGAGGGATTCCAGCCTGGCTTGAGGGGCAAGCTCATGAGAGTCTTGCCCATGGAGTCACTGGTCACTGCTACTTCCAAACACACCAAACTCAAATAATCTACTTCTGGGGGGGAACCCAGCAGGGATTTAACAGAGTACAGTAACATTCCCATTTCATTCAGGGGGTGGAGAAGCTATTGTACCCAGTTAAAACCCCCAGGGGAATTTAAGTAGGCAGGTTTTGAGTGAGACACCTCTTCAGCTGTGCAAGGTGCCATGACAACAGGTAGGTTCCAGCTTTTACTGAAAGACAAGCAGTGCCAGCTAGAACCAAGGTGGGGCATGGGCCAGTATTGCCTCAATGGGAAGAGCACCCACATAACCAACCAATAACACCACACCAGGGTTCTTCTCTTCCCTCCCTTGTCTCCTATCCCAATCCTGCCCAAGGCAGACCCTGCTTTGCTTGAGAGACCATATAAATGCTCAGCTGGGGAACATTGCAAACCACATGGGCTCCAAACCTGGCTCTCCATTGGTGCAGAACAACACGCTGAGGACTATGGCATCTGGGCACCCCATGAGGAGCCATCATAGTGAGCCAGACATGGCACTAGTGACTGCACATGATGTGCAAAAGTGCAAACCCACTTTGTTGCTGTGCCCCATCTGTGTCTTCAGCGGAGAGCGCTGCAGTGAGTGGCCTGGAATCCACTGTCTCCTTGGAAGAGGCACAACAGATAAGCATGGGCCACAGGAACTAGCCATTGCGCTCCCACAGTCCATCATCAAAGGGAACTGCTCAGGGGACAGTTAGTCCACATCAGCCACCTCTCCTCAGCCCAAAGCGCACCAGGAGCTCCAGCCCTGCCAGCAGGTGCCCAGGAGGCAGTGCCAGCCCAGCTTTCTATTCATTTTCCTCCCTCTCACGGGGATCAGAAATTCCCTGCTGTAGCCAGCCAAGTGAAACTCCATCAGGCCTACTTTGATTGTAAGTGCTCTGGGACAGGGGTCCCATCTGCTTTCACTGGGAAGCCCCCTGCACCTTCCCAACGCTCTGTCAAGGCACAGAAAAACCGCAGGGCTCAAAACTAGCTCTAGGCCAGCTGAAGATGAAGTTATTGACACACAAATTGGGTCTGCCTCTGCAGGCATCTCGGAGCCCCTCTCCACTGTGCAATATCTACCTTACCTTCCAATAGCATCGCTTTTGATTCATGCAGCTAAGAGCCCTGGTGGCTGGAGCATCTGTTTAGCACCATTTTAGTCACCATGCCCTGCATTTTCTCCCAGTGCAGCTGAAGGGCTTAGCCCTGGTTGTTGGGCAGAGAAAGAAATGTCCTTTCTGCTTCCAAGAGGAAGAGAGGAGGCACAGTCACTCGTGGGTGACTGTCAATCTCAGCCACCCAGGGCACCCAGGCCTGATTGAAATGGTGTGGGTCTTAGGTTATTTGTTTACTGGTACTGTTTTGGGGGGGAGGGGTTCCTTACTAGAAAGTGTTTTCTTCCACTCAATGAATGTGCATGACACTCAACTTCCTCTTGCAAGCCAGAATAAACCCTTCCAAATAAAGGCAGCCCACACCCCCCAACTGTGAATTGGGTCCCAAAAGGTCTGTAAGGGAGGAAAGGCAAAACTTTCAGGCTGGAGTTTTCTGCTTTATATCTAAAATTAAGGAGTGGGAGGGGATTTGAGGTCTCACAAGGTGAGTGGCACCCACTAAATCAACGCACAAACTGCGCTTATTAGTAACCTGCCCCGTAAATAGACCAGCTCAAACACATCCATCCGAAGACAGCCCCCCCAGCCCCCCGATCAGGAGCTTTGCAACCAATCTCTTGCAGTCTGCAGAGAAAGTGGCTCCGCCAGCCACCCCCAACAAGAAGAAAATAGCATGACAAAGAGTTGGAATATCGCAGGCACTGAACGCGAAGCGGATTTTCCCTTACCTTTTACACGGGGGCGGGACAAGAAGTCCCCTGCTCCTCGCCGCTTTGTCCGAGTCCCCTGCCTGCTGCGGGGGTTAAGATGGGGGGGGGGGGCGATCGGGGGATCGCACCGGGATTTTCACAGCAGGCGGCGAACGCTGGAAGCAGGGAGGGCGGCTCGCCACAGGGACCCAGCAGCAAAGGCAGACGGAGAGTTGGCCTGGGAGAAGAAAGAGCTGCTTTCCCCTGAGCAACCCCAGCGCCTGGGCCGCCGGCTGCTTCGCCACATCTGCAGCTCCGGAGCTCTAGGATGTTTGCAGTTGCCTCTAGCGCTGGATGCGTGTCTCGCCGTCCTGGGAAAGGAGGGTGGAGGGGCTGGCTTTTCCAGAGCCCTCTTCTGTCAGGCTGCAGGCTCCTAGCTGGGGTGGGGGCTTGCAGTGCGAAGCGAGCAGGGCTGCGAGGAGACGAAAGCGGCTCTTTTCCTCCTCCTCCGGCTTTTGGGGGTCGGGGGGAGTGAGTCGTTTGAAAGGAAAAGGCTGCGGATCAGAGGTGATCGCCTGTTCAGGGGAAGAGAGGAGGGAGGGATGGGTGGGTGTGTATAAGGGGCTGTTCTCTTCTTTCCCAGCGTGATTTATTGCAGCCCTGCGGGGCTGTCTGAAATTGACCAGCGCCGATCAGTTTCAGACAAATTCTCCATTTCAAGGCTGAGCCCAGCCCTGGGCGCTCAGCGCATGCCCTGCCCCCCGCAGCTCCTCCCCTGGCTGGAGGGCAGCGCTAGGACAGGCTGGAGAGGCAGGCACGGCCGCCGGGGAGGGAGGAAGGGGGAGACACACACACACACACACACAATGCAGCCCCGGCCCACTCCCCACATTCCCCAGGAAATCCCTGTAGGAATCCGGCTCCCCCACGGCGCCCGGCGCAGGGAAGGGCAGACCCCGGCCTCTGGAGGAAGGGGGCGATCTGCAGCAGCTCCGAGGGGCGGGAGAAGGAGGGGAGAGGCCCTCCACCCCCAGGGTTGTGAGCAACGCGCCCCGAGCGAAGGACAGCTGGGAAAGCACGTTCCTGGCGGCGGCCAGGCCAGGCATTCCTCCCTTCCCGGCCCCGCCCGGCGCGGACCTGCCCAGCCTCTAAAGGAGCCCGGCAGGTCCCGCAGCAGGATCCGAGGCTGCCCTTTTAGCTTCCGCTGGCGTTTCTCGGCTTCCAGGGAGCCGCGGGCTGGTGGAGTCCGTATAGCCAAGGCCAGGGGCAGGTCACGTTGCCTCAGTTTCCCCTTGGTGATGTTCTTCCCGGGGAGCTGTCAAGCTCCGGGGCCCTGGCAGGATCCGTGCAGCAAAGAAGGCTGCCGCGAATTATGGGGATGGGGGAGAGGATCAGAGCATCTGTGTGAATGGGGGGGGGGATACACAGAGCCACGAGAACTAGGGGTGACCTGGTACAAGGCCAGGCAGCATCGCTGGGCTCCATGCCGGTCCCCATTGGCAGCTGGGCTTTGCCGGGGGCGGGACCTCGGTCCCCCCTTGCTCCAGTGACCCCTGCAGCCAAGCCTGTCTCTGGAAGGGGGGCAGGTGGCAGGCCCTGGAGAGGAGAAAACTGCCCTGGAGCCAGGCTGCAGGGGGTGTAAGGCGAGCTAGGCCACTGTGCACCCAGCCAAAAGAAAGGAGGGGTTGGCAACCCAGGGTTGGCTGAGAGCCCACCATTTAAAGTCATAGGGGGCTGACCCCCAGAACAGGCATGGGGGGGACTTATCTTCAGAGCGGCTCCAGCCAGGCTGGCCTCTCCCTGGCCTCTCCATCTCGGGAGAGCTCCCTCCCCCCACAGGAAGTCCCCTCTGGTGACGTAGTTTGAGATACAGCCCATGGAGCCGATAGACCCGATTTCTTTCTAGCCTGGGGTAGCTGCGGGGAGACCCGGGCCGGGGAGGTAGAGCAGGCGAGGGGATGAGAGGAAGCCAGGGGACAAGAAGGGGCCCCCATCTTTGGAAGGGAGCCCCGTCTGTGATGTCATCGGGGCAGCCTGACGTCATGGCGGTAAGGCGTGACGCGCGGGAGGGCGTGGCAGCGGGGGCGGAGGGAAGCTGGAGCTAAGGGGCAGCGCCGCTTCCGGCTGCAGCAGTTGGAGGTCGCCGCTCGGGCGGGGTTCGATTCCGCGCCCGGCCCGGTGGAAACTCCTCGCGGCGGGCACAGGGCGGGCGGCGGCAGCCAGGGTTGCTTCCCCGAGGGGCCGGCGGCCAGGGCGCGGCTCGGCTCTGCCGCTCTCCGACCCCTAGATCCGCGTCTCATGTTCCCGGGCTGCTTCACGTGGAGGGCTGGGCTAGCGGTGGGCAGGGGGTCACGGTGGGGCCGGCTGAGCCGATTGCGGGGTGAGAGCACGGCCGGCTGAGAGGGTTCACAGAAGTTTGGTCTTGGAGCCGGAAAAGCCTCTTAGCTGAGCGGGTGCCGGGCGAGGGGCTTCTGCCTGTGCCCAGCCCCGCCTAGCCGGCTGGACTGGAGGCTGGGGAGGATGAGGGTCCCAAATATTGGGAATCCCCCCCTCCCCCGGACACTCCACTCTACGGGAGTGACCCAGCTGAGTCTTGAGCTCTGATCCCCCGTGACTCACCCTGTGACTTTGGCCAAGTCCTGCTTTTCCCCCCTGGGACTGTGGGGAGCAGGCAGGTGCTGGAGACAGGCAGCCTGTGGAGGGCGCATTCAGGGGCCTTTTTCAGTTTCAGTGGAGCCTGCCAGCCCAGAGTTTCCAGGCCATGTCTGGCGGGGGCAGGGTGGACTGAGGACTAATCTGGGTCCATGGCTCTCCATCCTTGTTGATTCTGTTGCATCTGTGGAGGGGGCGACTGACCTGTTTGGGGCAGTTCTCTGGCCTGTATGATGTAGATGATCCTAGTGCTGCCTTAGGCTCTGTGGATTCCTGCTGACTGGGGGTTGGATTCTGTGCACTTCCTTGGCCAGGAGGATGTAAACTGAGATCAGCTCCTCCTTTCACAGGGGCCACCAAGCAGCCAGGTAGCCTAGGCTGGCTCCAGGCCACTGAACTAGAGCAGAGGAGGTTCCAGATCACATGGCCAGCATCTTGAGGCATCCCAGGCACCTGCAGCTGATTCTGGTGAGGTGCACCCCATTCTAAAACCTAGAACCCCTCACCTGAGTGAGCTCCCCCTGGCCCAAAGCACTGTGTCCCAGTGACAGGATATTTTTGCTGTAGGGCAAGAGCTGTAACGTGGCTTCTGCCCACGAGGCCGTGTAATAACCACTGCACAAATGCCCTCATGTTTGCAGGGAGTAGAGAAACCAGGTGCTTTCAGAGGGAAAATGGACAAAGCGGCAGAGCTCAGTTCTTGTCGGCTAGGGACAGGAAGTGCAGCTGTTCACAGAGGGCAGGAAAGAGGTGGAGTTGGAGGGAAGAACTGGAACAAGGCACAGGGGAAGAAAGGAAGAACTGAGGAGACTTGAGCAGCAGTTAATGGCTGTTCCCCTCCCCATGCAGCTGCCCACGGCCACACCGCAGAAAAATATATGCTAGCAGGCACAGAACAATGGAATTGGTCCCTGCTTGCAATTTCTCTCCCCACCCTTCATATTTCTTGTCTGCTGGGATGTGTCATGTGTCTCACAGTTGTAGCCCCCATAATGTACAAACAGCTTGCATTTCCCACACAATGATTTGCAAGCAGTGATGCAGCCCAGTGAGACAGGTATGATCTACACCAATTTTACAGCTAGGGAAAATGAAGCACAGGGAGAGGCAGAGTGATTTGGCCAAGGTCTGGGCCAGAGTGGAGGGCTGAATCCTGGTTCCCAGCCATCAATGCTTCCTCATGGGTCCCTTCCCTCATTGTCATGTTATATTTAATGACACTAGTTAAATCACCACAAACAATGCTATGCTAAAAGGAGAGGTAAGGTGGTAAAGTGAAGTGCTCAAAAACCAGGAAATGCCAGAATTAAGGTAGCCTGTTCAACCTTAATTCTGACCCCTTGGTTCATGTGTATTATGACACAGCCTTAAATGATGTCATCTGAATTTTTCCTTGGGATCTCTGCCTTCTCCAGTGCACAGGGCTTTTTGAAGGAGTAGTTGGTCACTGTTTTTAGCCTCATCTTTCAGTGTGTGATTCTATCCATTATTTCTCTGCCCACCATCCTGCACTGAAGAGACTATTATTGATTTCCTCCTGGGTTGTTCTGTGGTGCTCTTACCTTTGTTCTTTACAGCTGCTTATTGATTTATCTTCCCAACACCCAGTGAGGGGAGGCAGAGTGGTAGTAGACCCATTTTACAGAGTGGGAAAGGAGGTGCAGAGATTCAAGCCAATAGTCAATGGCACAAGTTCAACTGGAGATGCCGAAGGTGTGATTTTTTTTTTTTTAAGAGGACTTCACATCTTATAGCTCTGTATATGTTCAGAGCCCAGCTCCCATTGGGTGCACTTGCCACTGAGTTCTCAGCACTTCTGCAATTGAGACCCCAGTGGTCACCTGTGAAAATACTTAAGTGATTTGCTGAACCTCAAACAGACTGTGGCAGTTTTCCAGGACAACATTCACTGAACACCTCCCAGCATCTATTTAAAAAAAAAAAAAAAAAAAGAATGAAGTAGGGGATTGCCTCCTTCACTGCACTGCCCTGCCTCCTCCCCAAACCACTCTGTTTGGGGAATGGATGAGACAGATTCCTATGGAAAAATAGTGTGATTACCTAGTTAAAAACTTGTATTATTATGGACAAGGGCAGAGTTAAGGTTACATGGGCAGCCTTAATTCTGGCATTTCCTATGTTTTGAACACTTGACTTTGTCACTTTAATGTTCTTTGAGTATTTTTAAATGTAATTTCCTATGTTCAAAATTTAAACATTGAAAAAACAAAACTTTCATGCCAGATTGACCTGCCCCAGGGGTCCCCTTCAGATCCACAGCACAGCCCTCTATCACTGAGTTAATGGTAGCAATAGGAGGCTGTAATTGACTCAGTGGGGATGCCACTAGAGGGCGATGGAGACAAACTTTGCAAGTGGGCTACTCTGCTCTTTGCTAGATAGCAAAAGTTTAAATTCAATCCCAGGTTGAGGAGGGAAGTGTTCTCTACTGGTTACAGACCCTGCTGCCACATTCCCCCACACATCCCTGTTCTCTTCTGCTCTTGTCACCTCTGCTGCTATCTGCCCTTTCATTTCCTCATCTCTTCTGCTTCTGGTCCTGTCCCCAGGTCCTAGCCTTGTCCCAACTTTCCCTCAAACACTCCACCATCCTTGGCTTCTGCCCCTTCCCCTCCACTTGTTCCTGTCTCCCCTACTTTCTACCTCCCTCTGCTCCTGTCCTGTCTCCAGTTCCTTACTCCATTGCATTCCATTCAGGCTATTTCTCCTCCATGCTGCTTTGGCACCATCCCTGCAGCAACAATGAGGGCAGGAGAACAGAGCTGAGACACACTCGGCTCTCAGCTCTGGTGCCCAGCACTAGAGAAGCCCTGATAGTCAGGAAGGAGCTGTTTTGGGGAAAGTCCTACTCATCCCTGGGATGGTGCATGCTCAGTTACTTTCTAGAGATGGTGAAATGTGCAGTCCACTTGGCACTGAGATCTGTGAGGGTCTGGACCATGCCCAGGGCACCCAGAGCTTTGGGGGAATATAGCTGTTGGCCTCCAACAAGACCCACCTCAGCCCATCTGAACTGAGATTTTTCAAATGTTTGCAACACAACCAGATTTGGTGGATGGTCACAAAAGGCACTTCCCTGACACTAGATCACCCTCCATAGTCCAAGTGTTTGCTCCATAACATGAAGACACTAGAGCTTCTTAATTAACAATTGTAACAAAAATAACATGGGGAAACGTATTTTCCCCTGATTGTGGAAGCGGTTGAGCCTTTTTAGCTGATGTGTAAAATCAGCCTGAGGTGGACTCTTAGGATGGAAAATTTCAGCCTGACTGGCAAAGTTATAAGCTCCCCAAATCAGGGTCTTTTAATAGAAAATGTTGGACAACCTTAACTATAGACCTTGCTAGCTGCCCCACCTTTACTCTAGGGGTAACTGAGCCCCAGCACTCATGGTAGGTGGGAAAATGGAAGAAGAGTAGATGTTTATAGACAGTGGATGAGAAATGGCCCAAGTTACAAAATTCATTGTGGATTTCATTCCTTTCCCTCCCCCTGCCCAAAGACTGCAAGCATTTGGATCTTGGGTTTTGGATCAGGCTATCTCTAGAACACACTGAAATGATGTTTCTCAGCCTGTAGCTCTTTAAAATAGCCCCATGCTTCCTGCAGGGCTTACAACAAATATTTGTGTGTTGGTCATGCTGATGTATGGTACTGGCTTGGTAGTGCTGAAGGTGGATGCTCTCTGTTTATCTGCTAGGCAGGTTTTGCCTGGGCGCTACCCTTGAATGTTTTCCCCACGCTGTCTGTCCAGAAGTCTCTCACTCTGCTAGGAGGGGATCCTCTCTGGGGACAGCTGGCTGCTTAACACATGGCTTCTCTGCTGATGCGGCCAAGAGGCCAGCTATTCCAAGCTGGGGCAGTGGTTTTCCTGACGCAGATTATTGTCTGCTAGGATCCGGAATAAGATTGACCAACTCGCTTCATGTGGGCGGACAGCAGCCCTGGCACTGCGTTCAGCCTGGCTCTAGAGGTCAATGCGCATAGATCAGTGGTTTTCAAACTTTTTTCCTTGGGACCCAGTTGAAAAAAATCATTTATGCCGCGATCCAACAATTACACGTTTGAGCAGTGCATTCTAGTCTTTCGGTGGCAGCAGCCGGGTATGCTGCGACCCAATACCGAAGGGTCTGTGACCCAGCACTGGGTCCCGACCCATGGTTTGAAAACCACTGGCATAGATGATCTTCCTGCTGTCTTGGGTGGCATGGTGTGTGAGGGAGCTGACTGTGGAGGAAATGTCATCTAATGTGGGACCTAGGTAGCCATTGTAAGCATGTGACCCATGCTGGCTCGGTAATTTATTCCCTTGTGGCAGCACCTTGGGGCCTTACTCTCCTTGGTCCTCCACCCGCAGCCTCCTGGCCACCCCCCTCTGGTGCTGTCAGGAACACAGTGCAGTGGCTTTTCAGTCTGTGTTAGATCTGGGCTGTGGTGGGCCCACTGCTCCTTGCTCACGGCAGGCCAGAGCAGAGGTGACTTTGGACCCTGCACGGTCAGGGTAAGTTAAAGCCACTCTGGTGAGTGCAGGCCCCCTGCAAGCCACAGGAGGCAGACAATGGCTGGCACACCCTAGCACTCAGGCCCTTCCCTCTTGCCCCAATCCTATGCCCGGGGCTGGGCATGAGGCTCCACCTGCTAGGGGGCCCAGCACTGGGGGTCTCCCTGGGGGCTGTTTGTGTTGCTGAAGTGGCACAAATGGACCTGTGGGAGCAGAGACCCAGGCCCAGTTATCTACGGAAACTGATCTGGTCATTGCAAGGTGATGAGTTAAAGGACAGCATTTCCTGTCAGCCCTGGGGAGAAGGGCACTGTGCAGCCTTTCAGGGCACCTGTGATTGGAGAAAGCCAGGACAGATTTTTCCAAAATAATAACAGGAAGATAACTACTTAGCATGTTCCATAAGGAGAGCCCAAAGCACTTTACAAAGTGCATGCAGATGGAGAAACTGAGGCACAAGGTCAAGAGACTTGCCCAAGATCACCCAGCAGGTCAGTGGCAGAGTTGGCAAAAGAATCCAGATTTCCTGTTCCCTTGCTCCTCCCACTAGACTTCACTGCCTCCACATTAGCCATCTGCTCCCCTGTAGTAATGGAGCAACTGCTCACTGAGTCCTGAGAGGCACAAAGAGAGTGATTTTCGCTTCTGCTGGCTCAGCTTAATGTGTCTGAGAAGCCCCCAGAGATGCAGGCTAGCTTGTCTGCTGCCATTCTGGCTGCTGATGACACCTGGCTTGCTCTCCATTGCAACAGATCTAGCAGGAGCTTCCAAAACAGACCTATTCAGCAGATCTGGAGGGGAGAGAGCTGGCTGAGAAGCAGTCGGGACAAGAGAGAGGGGACACTGGGAGGAACAAGCATGGTGATTATCCCTACCCCTGTATCACTCATAACCCATGCCATGGGGCTCCAGGTTTGTAGCTGGGGTGACTGACCAGCCCAGGGGGTGTTTCCATCAGGTAACAGCCCTGGGCAAGAGGGCACTGTCCAGTCTCTCTCCACTGACCTTGGAGGGGAGCTGGCAGAGATGGAAGATGGACCATGTGGTGAGGCTGTTTGTATTCGAGGGTTGAGCAGAGGGAAGCTGCTGTTTGGTGGCACTTTAAATACTTTGCAGGGTGCCCAGAAGCTGCAGACCCAGCACTGGTTAGTGCTCCAAGCAGAAAATGAACAAAGCCATGGAATCAATCCCCGCGTGGCTGGAGTGGGAGCTGGCCCACCCTGCCGTGCCGTTTCCAGCAACACACAGCTCCTGGCTGTGGAGTGCCACTCAGGGACGCCGAGCAGTGCCCATGTGCCTCTCTAGTGCCTGCAGTCCTGGGATTCAGAGATTAGAAGGGATGACTGGGATCATCCGGTCTGATGTGCTGCAGAACAAGCCTCAGAACTGCTAAAGAGCAGAGCTTGTAGTCGACCATGGCGGAATGGAGCTAGTTCACGTCTAAGTCCCGGTGTCACAGCTGAACACTGATGAAGACAGAGCTGGAAGCAGGTCTGTTCACTTGTGCATGAGTTTTATTCCAGTAGGAACATTATAAGAATGTGTTTAATGCTTAAATTTTATTGAAAGCTTGTGAATTGCTGCTGACATTCTCACTTATAACACTTGCATCCCATACCGAGTGGATAAATCACCACCCAGGAGAGAGACAGTAGCTAGCTTGAGGGAATGGTCTGCAAAAGAAGGTGTTACATCTTACCTGATAGAACTATCCACATCAGGTGGAGTATTGTAGACGTTTAAGCCCTCCCCTGCCACTGTGAAGACGAGTCAGGTTTTTCTAGGTACAAGCAAGAGATTCCCCAGCTGCGTAACCTGGGTTAGCCCTAAAGGACATATAGGCTATGTCTACACTGGCAATTTAAGTCGACTTAAGGAGGCTTAAATCAACTTAAATTAAGCCACGTCCACACTAGGCTTTCCTTAAGTCGACTTAATGAAAGCTTAAGTCGACTTTGTTACTACCACTCTTTAAGTCGACTTAAGGACGGTGTGGACATGGAGTAACCCTTAAGTTGATTTTATTAAGTTGACTTAAGGGTGGTTAGGTCGACTTAACAAAGTGGACTAAGTTAGTCCACTTAAGTCAACTTTAATAAGGTCGACTTTAAGTTGAATTAAAGTCGACCTTATTAAAGTCGACTTAACAAAGTTGACTTTAACTTTTCTAGTGTAGACATAGCCATAGAGCTTGCAGATTATCAAAGCTTCTATTACCTACCGAAACTTAATATTGTAACTCATTTGTGTAATTATATTTACCTGCTTTAATCTTGTAGAAATGCTCTAATTTCTAATACCTCTTTAAATGGTTTATTACAGATTTGGTTGCAAGTGTTGCCTTTGATGTGAGATCTAAGGTGCAATTGATCTCAGGAAAGTGGCTGGTTCTTTGGGACTGGAAGTAATCTGAATATTGGTGTCATCCTGGGTGTAAGAGACCATCTGTCACAAAAGTAGGCTCACCTAGGCTATGTCTACACTTGTACTTTTAAGTCGACTTTAACTAAGTCGACTTAGTGTATCTACACTTAAAATTAAAGTCGACTTAAAGGGGAACTTACAAAGTCGACCTAGAGCGTCCACACTGCATGCTCTAGGTTGACTTTGTGGGGCTAGGGGGACGTTGGGCAGGTCCACGGTGGCGGGGGGGGCACCCCCTGTGTACAATGGGGCAAAAGGGGACAGGGACCCTGGTGGGGCTGAGCCCTGTGTGCGATGCTGTCTGGATTTAGGGAAGCATTTATGATATTATTTTCTATGGATATCTCATAAATGCTATAATCCATAGGAACTATGTCATGTTTGGTATCAATAGAAAGGTAGTCATTTGCTGGGAATGATTATATAGTTTGTCTAGGAATTCTATTTTGATTAGAAGTTAAGAATTTGATGTTATATCCATACTTTAACTTGTGTCCTTCTGGAGAAATGTCTTAGATGGGAGGGTGTGAACAACCATTGTCTCCTTAATGTTTAGGAATTTGCCAGGTGATCTGGTCCCAGGGAGTAAACTGATGAGCCATTAAGGATACAATTGTTGTATTCTTTATGTCCTCATCAGGATACTCCCTGGGACCATTCTACCTGGAAAATTTCTAAACATTAAGGAGACAATGGTTGTTCACACCCTCCCATCTAAGACATTCCTTCAGAATGACACAAGTTAAAGTATGGATATAACATCAAATTCTTAACTTCTAATTGAAATAGAATTCCTAGACATAAACTATATAATCATTCCCAGCAAATGACTACCTTTTTATTGATACCAAACATGACATAGTTCCTATGGATTATAGCATTTATGAGATATCCATAGAAAAAATATAATAAATGCTTCCCTAAATCCAGACAGTGTCACACTGTGCCCACATGCCCTGCCCTTTGGGGGCATGCCAGGCTCCCCCTGTGCCCCCCCCCAGCAGGGAGGGCATTGGTGTAGTCCTGGGGTAGCCCTAAGTTGACTTAGGGCTACCCCAGGGCTACACTGGCTTAATTCGACTTTAGAAAGTCGAATTAAGCCTTAGGTCGAGTAGAAAGGTGGTTTAATAAAGTCGACTTAATTTTCATTAAGTCGACTTAATTTTCATTAAGTCGACTTAAGCAAGCTGCTTAAGTCGACTTAAGCGAAGTGTAGTGTAGACGCAGGGCACATTAAGTCGACTTAAGCCAAGCTTAAGTCGACTTAATTTACCAGTGTAGACGCAGCCCTAGATGGCAAGATAGTCCGCAGTACCCAAGGGGCTATGCGTGAGTCTATGTCCAGGCTGTTACAATGCCTGAGGAGTTTACGCTTGATAATTGGTTGGTGAAATCGAAGTAAAGCACTTACATCCAAAGAGGGGTTGTGCCTGGGTTTTTAAAAGTCTGCCCTGATATTGGCACTCACACTCTTGAGTATTGTCAAAATCTGGGCTACCAGATTCACCGAGGGCATAAGGAATCTGCTTCCCGCTGTTGTTTGACTAGGTAATGATATTTTAGCCATTTCTTACTAGGTTAATCTTGTAATGTGCAGCTGGATGGACATAGTCCATCAGAACGTTTAAAGGAGTCAGGTGTCTCTAAAGCTTGGTATGCCAGGCGGAGAAGGAGCTTTTGATAAAGGTGATGTGGTGCTAGTGTTGTAGCTGGCGAGGATGAACAAGATGCAGGGTTGTTGGGAGTGACCTTTCGAGGGGATAGAGAGCATGAATTAAGTCACTTATGATATAAGCAGGGCTTTTTTTGAGCTGGTAGGCACTGGCACAGCATACCAGCACCTATTTTTCCCTGGCCAGCTCTCCTGCTCAGCTGGGGGCCAGGGTCAGCAGGGGAAAGGAGTGGGTCTCCTTTCCCCTGCTGACTCCAGCCAGGCAGTGGGGCCAGTAGGGGCCAGGAGTGGCAGCTGCGGGTCAGAATGTGGCCCGCTAGGGCTGGAATCTGGCCCGCGGATGCCTGGGAGCTGCAGCCAGGCTGCAGCTTTTTCAAATCTCCCGCCCTGAGTCTGCTCAGATGCGTGGCTCAGGGTGGGAGCAGCCTGGTCAGGGAGCGACTCTGGCCACAGCCACCCTTGCAGCTCTGGCCAGGTAAGGGGAAGGAGGCTGGGAGGGTCGGGGAGTGGTGGGGGGTGCGGAAGGGACCTGGGGGTAGGGGGCAGTCCTTTGTCAGACTAGCCAATTATTACCGGAAGCTTGTAAAGGGGTTTTGTGATATTGTCTCCCATAACAGACCTTACAAAAAAAGGGAAGTCAGACCAGGTGGTTTGGACTAAGGAGTGTGAGAGAGGCTGCCAGGACATAAAAGAGGCTTTGTGTAAACAGCCAGTTGTTAGCCCTGATTTCAGCAAACCCTTTGTGCTGTGCACTGCTGCATCTAACATGGTGCTAATGCGGGGTGGGGGAGTGGGTAAAAAGTGGAATCCTATTGCTTTCTTGAGGTAAAAATGCATCCTTACCTCACAGATCTATGCTCCCATTGAGAGGAAATGTTAGGCCTTAGTTTGGGCTATTAAAAATGCAAGGCTTAGCTGCATGGTAGAAAATGGAAGGTTCTAACAGACAGTCTCCACTAATAGGGTGTAACACTGTATGGGTTTAGGGGACCATTTATGATACTATTTCATATTAATATTTCATAATTGCAATAATCCATAGGAGCTATGTCATGTTTGGTACCAGTAGACAGGTTGTAATGTGCTAGGAATTATATTTTTTATGTGTAGATATCATATCTGTAATAGAAGTTATGAATGTGTTTGTTATATCTGTATTCCAACTTGTGTGATTCTGGGAAACACCTCAGACAGTATGTCTGCAGTCACTGTCTCCTTAATGGCCCATTAAGGGAATCACAGATACAATGGACCTAGGGAGAAACCTGGACTGACCATGTGACTCAACTTCATTTTGATTGTAAAAACTCCACACTGCATGGGAAGGGCCAGAGGTGATAGACAGCTACACCTGATTCTTTTTGGTCTTCAGTCTCCAGCCAATAGCCATCTCTGGATCTATTCATCGGCGACTGGACAAAGGACTGAGGCCCACCCAGGTGTTGGGTGTCTACCAAAGGATCTGAACAAGCCTGCAAATCTCAAATTCTTTCAAGGGCTTTCTTTATATGGACTCTTAATCACTTGTATGTATGTGATTCACTTTGACCCTTTAACATCTCTCATATTTTGTTTCTTTTCTTTTTATATTAAACCTTTAGTTTTAATTACTAAAGGATTGACTGGCAGCATGGCATTTGGGTAAGATCCAAACTTATATTGTTCTGTGTAATGTGGTTGACCCTCTGGGGTCAGGAGAACCCATCTCTTTAAGAACCAAGTGGCTAGTTGGAAACCAGGGTTTGATATGCAGTAAAAGGGGCTGAGTATATTTTATGGTGGCCTCTTGACATCCAGTGTGGGGGGATCAGAAGCACTGATTGTGAGTTACTGGGTGGGGAGTTTATCTCCAGGTAACGCACCAGTGCTGGGAGAATCTGCTCTCCTTTTTGCAGCTTGCCCTGATCTTTGCATATTCAGATAGTTATCTCAGGAGGCCCGGATCACATGTGTCTACACTACAAAAAGTTATGTCGACTTTGTTATGTTGACTTAATAAGTAAAATCGACCTTATTAGGTCGACTTAAAGTTCTTCCCCTGAATGGACACTTAGTAAGTCTTCCTGACTGCCCTTAGGTCGACCTAATAAAGTGGACTTAAGCGTCCACACTGTGCTTAGGTTGACCTAAGGGTTAGGTCGACCTAACCGGCGGTTCTTATTAAGTCAGCCTAACCTTTCATTAAGTCGACTTAAGGAATTTCTGAAGTCAACTTAATGAAAGCCTGGTGTGGACAGGGACTAAGTTAGGTCGACTTAAGCCTCCTTAAGTCAACCTAACTTGCAAGTGTAGACATAGCCCTGGGGTGCACCGGGCAAAGGCACCAATTTGAGACTGGTATGCTAGAGTGTAGCTCTGTAGGAATAGTCCATGTTGACACAAAGGAAATGTAGCAGCAGAAGCCTTTTTGAGAATAGGTGGGCTCTCAGGTGGATTCAGGAGCTTAGTGACACTTCTTCTGATACCAATTTTGCTTTGAGGATGTGCTGCTGGCAGACCAGATGCCATCTTATGCCCAGGTCCCCATGTCTCAAGTGGACACTGACAAATCCAGAGGTGGAAGCATGCCTGCTCCCCTGTGTGTTAGTTTTGCTAAAACAGGTGTTAGGCTCCTGAAAATGCTTGGTGCTTAGATTTTTGTGGAAGATTTGTGAGTTGCTGCCAGGATTAATGACATTGGTAACACCTATATCACATACTGGAAGGGAATATTTGAGTGTACTGAGCGCCTCAGTGACTATGTAACAGTAACTAGTGCGAAGGGCTGATCTTCAACAGGAAGCATTACTTCCTGTCTAGTGGGAAAGGACCATTGACATCAGATAAACAACCATGGGGCGTTAAAGAGGACAAAAGGCATTTTGTATTCTGTTTCCCTCACCCCTGACTGTGAGGATGAGTCATGCAAGTGGATTTCTGAGTGTGCAGCTCAGAGCGTGTGGCAGGAAGTGGATAAAAACTCCAAACCAAAGGAATTTAGGATCTCTGTGTTGCTTGGACTCTGGATGCAAGTTTTTTTTAGGCATAAGCAAGTGATCCCCATCTGCTTAGCCTAGATTGTCCTTAAAGGACATATAGAGTTTGTGAATCAGAGATGCATCTGTTGTAACTCATTTGTGTATATATGTTACTTGCTTTTTCCTTATAAAAACTCTCTAATTTCCTTCTCCTATTTAATACATCTTTAAATAATTTATTACAGACTTGGTTGCAAGTGTTGTCTTTGATGCGAGATTCAGGGTGCAATTGACCAGGGCTAAGTGACTGGTCCTTTGTGACTGGGAGTAACCTGAGTATTTCTGTGATCCTGGGTGTAAGGACTATCTACCACAAAGATAGACTCACCTAGATGGCGAGATAGACCGCATGCCCAAGGGGACTGCGTGTGAGTCCATATCTAAGCTTACAGTGCCTGAGGAGTTCACACTTGATAATTGGTTGGTGAAATCGAAGTAGAGCACTCACAGCCAATGTGGGGTGTGCCTGGGTTTCTAAGAGTCTACCCTGAAGCTGGTCCTTGCGCACTTAAGTTGCTCCAGGCAGCGTTACAACTGCTCAATCTTGATTTAAAATTGTCAGTGACAGCGAACCCCCTGTGATCCTTGGTCAGTTGAGCCAGAGGCGGCCTTAGGCAATCAGGGACTCTAGATGAAAACCCACTGCAGGCTCCGTATAGGCCCCTGCGGCCCCACCACAGCCCCACCTCCCTGCTGCCACCCCAGCTCCCCCCTCCGAGGCCCTGGCTCCACACTGCTGGCCCCAGCCTCGCCCCCACCCCCTCCAGTCCTGGCTCCTCTGTTGGAGACCCCCCCTCCCCCCCAGACCTGGCCCCAGGACCAGCTGCTCCTCCTCCTGCTGCTGACGGAGGCAGATTTGGCTTTTGGGTTAGATAAAGCTGGTGATGGGGCCCTTTGCTGCTCGGGGCCCTAGGCATGTGCCTGCTTTGCCTACCCCAACAGCCCCCTCTGCCCAGCTCTTTAGATGAAACCACTCCCACTGGTTTATGGGAGCGCAGGGGGCTGTGGAATTAGAGCAGGAGTAAAGCTGGTACTCAGTGACTGGTCTGTGGCTGGGGGAAGTGGTGGAGCTGGGAGGAGAATTGCCAGCTCTTAGTCCTGGACTCTGACCACTGGCCTGTTTCCTTGAGATGCAGCAGCTATGCGGGAAAGTAAGAGCTTTTCAAAGGCCCTTAGAGTGCCCCTGCAGCTGTCTCTGGGCAGGGCTCAGTGGAGAGAATCCAGCCATCTCTCAGGTGGTTTGGAAAGAGGATGGGTTACAGTGGCCCAGAACAGGAGCAGTGTCAAGCTCCCACACGCCACATGTCCTTGGAGGGACCCCAAGCTCTTTCCTGGAGGAGGAAACAGCTTTCACTCCCTGCTGGCAGTGCCATGGAGGGTGGTGCTGGTTGGTAAGGAGGCTGGGCAATGTGGGCACCAGGGCCTGGCCTGACTCCTGCTAATGCAAGTGGGCATTTGAATACACTGAAAGGGGTGGGTAATGTGTCCCACTGGCCACCCTCCTCTCCATGGAATCCATTGGCGTGGGGCCCAGATGATGAGAATTCAGGCCTGCCATGAGTTCCATCAGTTCCCATGAGACTCTCCCAGCCCATGGGCCATCTGGTTCCCACCTTGTGGAGGTGGAGGGGGAATTTCCCAGAGTCAGCACATTGCAGGGGGCCTCTCCTACAGAGCTGTAGTACCAGGCACGGAGCCGCTAGCAGGTGCTCAAGGAAAGCAGGTGCACTGTACCTAGCCCTGGGGATTTTATGTGCTCGCTTTGCACTGGGGTGAGTGCATCAGGTGGGGCGGCAGGATCGGTCCCACAGGGCATTGGGTGTGCCGTGCTCCTGACCCCTGCCTATCAGATGGCCTTTGGCAATTGGGGGCCCCCTATAGGCCTGAAGGGGCCCCTGTAGACCTCCAGCAGCCCCCACCTGTGGTCCAGACTCCCTGCCACTGCCTCCCCGTGGTTCCATCTCTCTCTGCGGCCCTGGCCCTGCCCCCAACCACCAGCTCCAGCTCCCCACCGCTGGCCCTGCCCCCCATGGTCCTGGTCCCCCTCCTCTGTGGCTCCAGTCCCCTGCACCCCTGTTCTCCCCTCTGGCCCCAGCTCCTCGCTGCCAGCCCTGCCAGCTCCTCCTCCTCTTGCCACCCAATGCAGATGCAGCTTTTGGGGTACGCAAAGCAGGTGATGTGGCCCCTTACTGCTCGGGACCCTAGTCATGTGCCTGCTTCGCCTACCCCAAAAGGTGCCTCTGCCATCCCTGCTGGAGAACAGCCAATCACTACCAGCATCGGAGAGTGTCCAGCATGGACAGGCTCCTCTGCCTGGGTCACAACATGGCCTGTGCCAGGGCTGGGTGAGCAGGGGGCTCCCTTCACCGGGGTCATGATGTGGCCTGTGCCAGGGCCAGGCGGGCAGGGGGCTCAGGTCTGGGGAATCAATGAACCAGAGCCCCTGTGGCTGGAGGAGGTCATGTGTCTACCTGCAGTGTGTTTTTGCTCCTCTCCCACTTTAAATAACCTCTTGTAGGAAGGGGATCCTAGAGTGGAGACTCTGAGGCTGGCCAGGATGCTATGTCCCACGCCCTGCCCTGGGATGCTTTGCCTGTGATGGTGGTGGGGATGTTCTGTCTGCACAAGCGCCTTTGGAATGCGGCTGATTCCCTGCAAAGCAGCCATGTGGTGCAGCTATTCCAACATCTGGAGGGCTGAATTCCTGGAAGGCAGAGCTCATTGATTCCTGCCAGCACAGGCCATTGCCTGGAAGGCCCAGCAAAGAAACGGTGGAGCTGTTGGGGCAGGGGGACACTACTTGCATGCGGAAGGAAGGCAAGAAAACCACCAAGAGCATAGGGCCAGGCCTGCCGGAGCCAGACAATCCTACATGATGAAAGCAGGGCAGTGCAAAGACGGTCACAATGCAAGAGGACTGCAGCCCTCTGGCCCCAAAGATCCCGTCCTGCTGCGGTGCTCCAGGCAGATACAAAGGAACAGCACCTCCTGCTGGCCAGTTTCAAGGGAGGAGTCAATGTGCCCCAAAGTCAGTGGCCGTTAGCTGGAGATTCTCCGTTTGGGAGAGGGAGTTGGTGGGAATCCTTGGTCTGCAGAAGAGCAAAAGGCCATGCTGGGAGAGAACCATTCACTGGGGTTCCTGGTTCTGTCATCCCTCCTGTCCATGCTCGTGGCACACTGGGATGTGCCCATGGCACCTGCCAAGAGAGTAGCCAGTACTGAGCCCCCTCTAGGCAGTGCCCTGTAAACTTGCACCCCTCCCCTGGAAAGGCAGAAGTGGTTCCCACAAGGACCCTTCCTGACTGATGAGACAGGGACGAAGGCTGAGCTGAGCTCACACTTGGCTGTTGCTTTAATTCTGTGCAGATTTGGTGCCCACAAAAGCAAGGGATGCGCTGCTGGTCTCACTCAGGCATTAGTTTTCAAAACCCACGCCAGCGCCCTCGGTCCCAACCTGGAGCCCTGCTCTTTGATGTGGCCCAATGCACGTTACCTTTGGGCTGAGATGCCATCAACTCATTTCACTGGTGATGTGAAGCAGGAGCAGCTGGTTCTACAGCTGAGCATTGGACAGAAGCAGTGCCCCAGAATTTCACAATCCTCTGCCTGGCGCAGTGGGGCCCAGAACAGTGTTCATTTGCTTTCTTTCCGCCCCACTCTGAAATCCTGTGGGGCAGAGGGCCCCAGACTTGGGGAATGAGTGAGTCCTGGGCATTAACAGCAGAGACCCCAAAGCCTCCCTTCCACATTAACACACTGAGCGAAAGAGATCAGAGACTTCCTGGGGGCACTGGACCTGCCAGTGGATTAACCCCTTCAGTGCCTTGAGGAAGGAACAGACATTGGACGAAGGGAAGCTGGCGTTGTGGATGTGCAGGAACCCACATGTCCTGCTCCCAGCCCAACTGTAATGCCAATTCAGACCAGGTCAGGTCAGGAGCAGCCAAAGGTTCAAAGCATTCAGTCATGGTTTGTGGCCTCCATAAACTGAGCTCATGGCCCCTGCCATGACTTTGTTTCGTGTAGCCCACTGGCTCAACACCCTCTTGGAGGGCACTAAGTGCCCACTTTGCAGGGGGGCTTGGCAGAGGCTGATGGGCCTTCAGTGTCCACATTAGGAGGGGATCTAACCAGGACAGACTGGGAGCAGGATAGGGGCCTGTCCTACCTTTAAAGAAAGGCTTTGGGCTCTGGGGCCCTTGAGCCAGGATTAAGGAGACCAGGTGGACAGGTCATATCTCTTATTGGCCCAGCAGCTGTTGGTCAGAGAGACAAGCAATCCTGGGACCCCTCTGCCTACCACTACACAGCCTACAGACCAGCACTCTCCCCATATGAGAACAACCTGGCCACCCCATCACTGTGGCTAGCTGCTTGGGTGTGGAATGAGAAGGGTTAAAGCCAGCTCCCCATAGGGTGAGCCCATGACCCTGAATTTGGGGGAGGGGATTGGGTGGGTCCCTCTGTAGCAGGGGGAGTTAGCATGTCTCCATTGCCCCCACACATGCCTTAGCTGCATCTCCCAGAGGAGGGGTGATGGTGGGGCAGGGGGTCTCTGCCTCCCATCCCAGCCCTTTCTCCATCTTTCCTTGGCATTGTGGGAGGGGGGTGTTCAGTGGATCCCCATACCCCACACAAGGCTGGGGGAAGTTATTTTCTTTCCCAGGTCTCATTTCCTCCCCCTCCCAGCTTCATTTGGGGTGTGTTCTGGAGTGGGTCCTTCCCCATGTGGCAACATAGGATCTGTCTGTTACTAAGAGGGGGCGCTACTGAGCTACAGCTAGTGCCCACTGGCTCCTGGCTGCCTTTGGGGCATTCAAACCTTCCCTGGCAAATATTCTGCCCCAGGAGAGTCAGGGGGGATGGGGAAGATCCAAGCCAAGAAAAGGAAGGCCCCCTAGACCATCGTGCTGTCCCAGCCTCTCATCATCGAGGGGCTGAACTGACCCACCTGATTTACCTGGCATCCCGCAGCAGCTTGTAATAAAGGCTTAAAGGGCAAAGCCCCACCCTTCCGTTGTTAAGCTGAACAAACACACGCCCTTCGTGGCAGGTGCATTGCTGTTCTCCTTTACTAGCCACACTCATTGCCGTGAAGAGCAGGGGGTGGCTGGTTTGAGCCCCTTCAGGCCAGCAAGGGATAGACACTGCACTCCTTCCTCCAGGAAAAGCTAGCGGCCCTTTTCAGTTCTCTACGCTGCAGTGCAGAGAAATAATGGGGGGAACTGGCCAGGTTGCCATTTCAAGGAGCCAGGAGGTGTCTGTACCTGTGGAAGGAGGGAGCAGAGGGGCTTGTAACTCGGCTGGGGGGCTGAAAGGAGATCTGGCAGTGCCAACATCATTCGTGTCTGCAGGGCAGGACCCAATCCAAGGGGTCAGGTCAGAAGGCGAGAGAAATGCTGGACAGGGACAGTGCACCCCAGTGTGGTGGCCTTCTTCACCATGTACATGGACTCTGGCAGACCAAGCAGAAACTCAGGCATGTACTTCAGCACTAAAAATAGCCCACACTCGATGGTCAACACAGCTCTGAAGCCTACATTGGGGCTGGGCTGCAGCACAAGCCCAAATATCCACACAGCGATTTCTAGTGCCGGAGAGCAAGCCTGACTCTATACACCTGAGGCTTGCGGTCTTGGACTTCTGCTTGCTATGTAGGCATACCCCCAGTGTCCTGGAAAGTTGTGCTGGGGTGTCTTGGCACAGCTAGGGGCCCTGACTGGACCCTACTTCCCAGCTGCCACTGGGGCCATCCTGAAGGTCAATTAATTTATTGAACAACTGCCCACATGATGCCTAACTCTGGCCAGTGCTGTTAGCACTGTGCTTTCATGTTCAACCGAAAAATACCCACAAATTGAGAAATATTCTAACCTTCTGTTGTTAAATGGGAAGAAAAGGCTGTAATCTCTCCGAGTCCCTGGTGATTCACATGCTGCTCTTGTGGTTTAGGCTGTCTCCAGAAACCCTTCAGGGAACGTATTATTTTTACTTGAGAAAATCTTTGCAGTTGAGCTGCCATTGAACTGTTTCCAGTGAGGACACTTGCCTTTTCCACAGTGCCAGTGAAGAGCAGACGCAGAATCCCAGGACCACTGCAAAATCGGAAGAACTTGCTTTTTATTTTTTTTAATTGCTTTGATGGATAATATCGGTTTATTTTTAAGATTTCCCTATTGTCACTGATTTAAATTTCACAGTTGCAGGAATCATGAGAATCAGATAGGACGGTAATTACTGACAATAGCCATTGAGTTTCAAAAAGTGAATGCTCTGTAAATAGCAGAACACAAATTGTCAACATCTATGCTGCAACAAACAAATCAAATTCATGGAAGTTCTTAAGCAGTGTTCTTCTTACTTTGCCTATCTATGCATTTGGATTATTAGCTAGGGAAATATTTTTATCAATTTCTGTGTATGTGGTGAAATTGACATTTATTTCAAGTCTAAATTTGTCTAGCTTCAACTTCCAGCCATTGGCTCATGTTAGATTTTCCTCTGCCAGACTGAAGAGCCCATTATTAAATATTTGCTCCCCGTGTCGGTATGTATAGTTGTTATCAAGTCATCCCTTAAACCTTCTCTTTGTTAAACTAACGAGACTGAGCATCTTGAGTCTATCCCTCTAAGGCAGGTTTTCTAATCCATTGATCTTCCTCAATGCACTTCTTTGAACCTTCTCCAATTTTTCAACAGATGGGGAAAAGGCCCTTCTAAAGTGAATTTCCACACCTCTGCTGTGCAATCTGCCAATGTGTGCCATCTTTCATCCGGCTGGATTCCTGCTATGGCAGACAGCGGAGTTCAGTTTCCATGGTCCACTCGAGCACAGGACTCTCTGAGACTACACACAAGGACACAACTTGGAGAGGCATGTGTTTTTTAATATGAACAGCTGTATGTTAGGAATTGGACCGAGACTTGCCAACTTTGTTTAGCAGCCTGGGTGAAATGATATTAAAAGGTAACGCCTATTAAACAATGGAGGTTCTGAATTTGTACTTAGAACTCCTGTTGAAGTGCTTGAGTACAGACCTTGGAATTTGGGACATTGTGAATGAACTGAGCTGACTGGTCTGTAACGGGAAACAAGAGGCTGTTCTAAAGATTAACTACTTTGCATGCCCAAATCGTTTAGGTACGCATAATGAATCTGGAATAAATAACTTAGTAGTAGCTGATCTGGTGCTATAGGAATACATAACTTGACACCACAGGCTGAGATTAGGCAGCTCCTGTTCTACTGCTAAAGATGTCCTGAGGTTGAAGAGGACAGAAAGTGGCAGTCCTCCACCAGTATGGAGAACGAGCTTTCTCTCTTCCTTTCGATGGATTCTTTTTTGGTCTCTGCACTTCTCTTCTGTTTTTCTCCCACATTCCCTTCTTTTTATTGTGTTGTCTTTATATTTCTTCCCTCTAGTTCCTGATTTGTCATTTTAAATCTTTTTTTTCCCACTCTCTCCCCCCCCAACGTTGCTTCCTTGCCCAATTTAACGTTTGGATGTTTCCAAACAAATGGGGAACTAAATTACCCTAATCTGATTTGACAGTATGCTTTACTTCATGCACTGTAAGTGGTTCTGTTGACTTCAGTGGTACTCCTCAATGCGTATAATTATGACATTTGTACTTTGAGATTTTTTCCCCTTAAAGCCAGTACCAGCTTTAAAAGACTTCCTACCTTTCCCGACTGCAGAGAAAAGCTTGTAAATGTGACCTCTATAGGCTCAAAACCCCGAGAGCAAATAAAAAGAATCCAGAGTGTGTTATTTATTTAAACAACTTTCATGATTTTCTGGGTCTCACTCATGATTTTTGAAGGTCCTCTGCATAAATCTTTGCAGGCTTTAGGGTTATTCAGTTTTCTCCTGCATCAAATTCCCTACATATGAAGAAGAATTACAAAAGGAGGCCGCCTTAGTCAGTTTCTGCATAAAGCTGAACTGGATGCAATAGGAAGTTGACTAGGATTAGTCAATTTCCCTTGGTCTTCACTTCCCTGCTGTTGGGCTCAGTTTGGACTTCCTCCAACTTCAACTCCTCCCTCCTACTGAGCAGCAAACTATTAGCTTGCGGGATATCCTGAAAATATCAGTAAATTTTACCAGCCCCACCTGTTCTCAGTGAGGTTAGTTCTTGCTTTCACACTGATGTTTACATCACAGTAAGTTTGATGTGATTCATGCTATATCTACACCAGTGAGGAGATGCTGGCATTGTCCCAGAGACTAGACATAGCTCAGCCTTAGCCTGATACCGTTTTTTGTTGCCGTGGGACCACCACCTCCCTGAACAATGCCAGTGACACTGACAGGGTTACTCATGTTGGCAAAGCTGTGTCTACACTGAGGATCTTCAGGCATAGTTGTGTCAGTCAGAGGTGTGCTTTTTTTGTACCCCAACCAACATAGCTGTTCTGGAACACTTTTTAAATATAGGCCAACCACCACCGATTTGGTCCACATTTACCTCTACTTTATTGCTGTATCGAGTCTTGGTTTCACTAACATTACTGAATAATTACAATCTTGTCAAAACACATGTTCTCATCGCTGGAGGGAAGACTCATCACTGGAGTTTGTGTTAACATGCAAACTTTGAGAGGAACTCCTGCTAATCTTGCTGCATCCTTAACTGGACATCTGTATTAGCAGCTGGAAACTGGTTTGAAACTCTCGGATTCCTATTGATAACACCAAGAGCAATTCAATTCAGACTACATTTTTCTGGTCTAGGGGTTAAGGCAATGGTCCGAGAATCAGAAATCCCAAGAATTATTCCTAACTCTGCTACTGTCTATGCAGCCTCCCACAAAACCAACCCGTGTGACTCTGGTTATCAGTCTGTTACTTGGGGATAATGTTTATTGTATGGTGATTTGTCCAAAATAACCTGAACTCCAAAGTTGGTGTCAAACAAAGTTTTTCATAGTTTTCTTAAATCAAAATATACTGTGTGTGTTAACATGTGTGAAATATTGTGTGCCCCTCACTCAGGAAGAAGTAGTGTATTTACCTTTCTCCTCACTCCTGGGTGCAATGATTGGTGCTTCCTACATGAGACTGAAAATTAAAACTGGCTCCATTTTCTGGCCTGATCTACAGAAGGAAATTAGAAAGACAACAGAGTCTTGTGGCACTTTTAAAGACTAACAGATTTATTAATCGCATGAGCTTTCGTGGGATTAATAAATCTGTTAGTCTTTAAAAGTGCCACAAGACTCTGTTGTCTTTCTACAATAGACTAACACGGCTACCCCTTTGGAAGGAAATTAGGTTAGTATAACAACATTCCTCAGAGATGTGAAAACCCACACCTCTGAGCAAGGCTGTTAAACCCACCAAGTCCTCAGTGTAGACAGTACTAGCTACAACCTCTTGGTAGATGGATTAACTATGCTGACAGGGGAACCCCTCCTGTTGGCATAAGTAGTGCTTTCATTGAAGCCCTAAAGCTTCACTGACACAGTGCTTTAAGTGTAGACAAGCCCTAAGTTAACATCACCAACAACAGTTTGTTACTAGATATTCTCTAGCACTGGTCATCTCAAAGTGCTTTACTAAAGTGGGTGATAGCATTATCCCCATTTTACAGATGAGAACACTAAGGCACAGAGCACAGCTGTGACTTGCCTAAGATCTCCCACTTCCACCATCAAGCCCACTGGGTATAAACCCCAAATCTCGAGTGCTAGTTTGGCGCTTTATTCGCTAGGCTGCACTGCCTCCCACTGTATGCACCTTGGAGACAAGTGTTGAATTCTTCTCTTGCCTTTCCCCATCCACAGTTGGGTGCCCAGCCGGCTCAGCAGAGGAGGAATTCAGAAAAGGGCAAACGTGTTTATTTTTCCTATGCCCACTTTACAAGGGCCCTGAGGTGGGAGATGCCTTCACGCTGGCTCTGGCCTTGTCAGGTGGCAGGGGACGGACATGCAGGGGGGTTTCCTCCTGCCTAACTAAGGAGCCAAGCAGCCCGCTGGTGTCCTGGGTGATAGAGGGCAGGGTAAGCAGAAAGCAAGTGGGAGAAATTGGGAGGTAGTAACAGGCCCCCCGACACTCCACTGGAGGGACAGCAAAGGGAGGGTGGGTGGCGGAGCAGCTCAGGGAGCCGGAGCAGGGAGCTCGGGGACCAGCCACGAGGCCAGACCGGACTCCCCCAGGCAGGGCCCAAGGAGCGGCCGGGAAGGAGGATTTTCGCCGTCGCAGAGAGCTGCGCCGGGTGCAGCGTTCCCCTCCCCAGCCGCGGTGTGACCAGGCGGGCCGGGATGCCCGCGGCAGGGCCGAGCAGGCGCTTTCCGTCAGGGGGCGGCGGCGCGGCCTGTTCCCCAGCAGGGCTCAGGCCAGAGCCTGGCGCCAGCCCGGGCCGAGCCCACAGCGCCAGTGGTGGAGGACGCCAGCTACGACAGCCCGGCCCCACGCAGCCGGGGGAGGCGCCACTCCGGGGCGGGCCGGTACCAGTACCGCCTCCGGGGGGCTCCCTCGAGCGCGGCCGCAACGGTTCAGCTCCGCCCTAGGACTACCCCGCGCTCCCGTCCAGCCGCTCCAGGGGCCGTGACCACGTGGTCTACGGGGTAGCACGACCGGATCTGTTGCTGCAGCTGGTCCCGACCCGCTCCCGTACCTCGCAGTGTGGGACACGAACCTGGCTGGGCACTGAACCCCCACATCCCGGGCACTTGCGGGTCTCCTTCCCGTCCGGCCGCAATGTGCGCCCCAACTCGGCCGTGCATACCCCCACCCACGTGCGGGCCGGCACCGCCCCTTCCTCGCCGGCCGCGCATCCCCCCATGCAAGACCGGCCCTACCCCCCCACTCCGCACATCCCCCCATGCGTGGGCCCCCATACTGCCTCCAGCATTCCCCCATGTGCGCGTCTCCCCCACCCCGGCCGTGCAGCCCCCATGTGCGACGCCAGCCGTACGCTTCTTCCCAAGTTCCCTCAAGCACCCTCCCCTGTGGTGCAGAGCCAGCACTCCCCCCGGCCGTGCACCCCCACCCCATGTACGCGAGATTGATTGCCCTCCACCAACCGTGCATCCCCGATGTGCGCTAGATTCCCTCCCACCCCCCAGCAGTGCATCCCCTATGTACCCGGGATTGCCGCCCCCCCAGCCGTGCTTCTCCCCCATGAGCAAACGGGGCCATCCCAGCGCCTCTCCCGCCAATGCACCGTCTGTGCGGCGCACCGTGCAGAGCCACCCTCCCCGCGGCCGCGCATCCCCCATGTGCGAGGCCGGCCCTGCCTGCTCCTCCCCCAGCGTGGCTGCTCCGTGTCCCGCTTGCCAAGCTGTCAGCTGATGAGCCGCATCACCCCGTAGTGGCGTAGGGAGCCGATCAGCCGGGGCGCCGTGGAGGGGACCGGCGCGGGGTCACAAGCGGCGACTGGGCCGCTGGGGGGCGGCGCGGCGGGGGGCGGGCGCGGGGGCGGCGGGGCCGGCGGGGGGCGGTGCGGAAGGGCCGGGGCGGCGGCAAATAGTCCTTTGTTTACATGGGCCGGTGGCTGGCGGAGGCGGCGCCGGCGGGGGAGGGAGCGCTGCGCTCGCACCAGCTGTTTCCCGCCTTGAGCGGCAGAGGCGCGGCGCGCTCAGCTGGGGCCGGCGCCCGCATGGAGTACTTCATGGTGCCCGCGCAGAAGGTGCCCGCGCTGCAGCACTTCAGGAAGTCGGAGAAGGAGGTGATCGGCGGGCTCTGCAGGTGGGTGCCAAGGGGCCCCCCACCTCACGGGGGGCTCGCGCCGCGCGGGCTGGGGGGGCGGCTGGCCGGAGCACGTGGGGTTGCGCGCGGCGACCCGGCCGCCTACCCGCGCGGCTCGCTGAGGCGCCATGCGGCGGGTCCCCCCACGCGGGGCCGTGCCGCGCGTGCCCTGCCGGCCGCCTTCCCTCCCTCCGCGGGCCGGGGGAGCTTTAAAGGGGGGTGTGTTTAGCGCGGGGCCTGGCCGTGACTCTGCAGCCCTCCCGCGGGGGGCGGGCCGCCGCGCCGGGGCCGCCGGGACATGTAGTGCAGCGGGCCGCCGTTGGGCCTGGACGGACCACGCCGCCCTGCACAAAGCTGAGCCGCCTCCCCCGCCGGGGCTCCGGCGCCGCGGCCCACGCGTGCACGCGACCCCGGGGCGCGTGCATCATCTGCGAGGGGCGGGTCCAACCGCCGTTCGCCGGCTGCAGGCGCGCGCCGATGGGAGCGGGCCCGGCTGAGCTTAGGGGCTCCCGCGAGTCCGCCTGGGCACGGGCAGGTGCCTCCCGCCGCCGCGTGCGGCCCGTAGCTGCACGTGGTGGACGTGCCCCTGACCGGGCCCCGAGCCGGCTTTTTCTGGGAGCCGCCGGCCAGGAGTGCCCCATGGGACCTAGCAGGGACCGCTTGGGGGGGACCCCCACCCACATTAATGTCCCTGCGTGTGTCGAGCTCGCGGCTTCCCTCTTTGTTGCCTGAGTATAAGTTTAGTGGCAGCACTGAGGCAAGAGCGAGGTGTTTAGTGGGTGCAGACAGTGGGACTCTCTTGGGGCAAAGAGGAGTTTCATTTACAAATTGGAGACATGCAAATGATCAGGGCCCAGTGAGGATGCGGCTGGGTCCAGCAAGGCTCCAGAAAGTCCTCTGGATCCTCTTCCTTCAGACTCTTGCCTCTCTATACAGCAAACTCCTGCAGGCCATTAAAACAGACTCTTGCACTGGAGTGCTAATCTTCCAGTAGAAAACTGGGTTGGAAGTAGCCAGAATGCCAAAAATGGTGTAATTAACTTGGCTCTATTTACAAAAGGGGACCTGCTATTCAACAGGCCGCCTCATGAAAAGAAAATTGTCTTTACAGCAGGCCCCCACAAAGGTACCGCACACTTAGGCAGCAGCCTGAAAACTGAGGTGCCTAAGTGTGTGACACTTTAGAAGGCCCCCTGCCACCAAAAAATCACCCTAACCACTTTTAGTGGTGGTGCTTCCAAGAAGGCTCCCCCCCCCTCCGCTGCTGCCCCCACAAAACAGCCACCTGCTGCTGAAGGTGCTAGCAGCTTTTTTGGGGGGGAGGGGATGTTGCTGAGGGCTTTCCACCCTGAAGCACTATGGTGCACTTAGGTGCCCCAGTGCAATTCCCAGGCGCCATGGTCTTTATGGAATATGGAGTTGCTTTGTCATTTAGCATAAACTAACACATTTTCAGAATGTTCTTTTAATTGTAGGAACAGCACCAAAATATAATCTCTTATCTGACACGGGATAGATCACTTGATGATTACCTGCTCCGTTCATTCTTTTTGAAGCACCTGTCATTGGCCACTACTGGAAGACAGGACACTGGGCTTAGATGGGCCTTTAGTCTGACCCAATATGGCTGTTCTTATGTATAGGATCCTGGCTTTATTTGAAATGTCTCACAACTGGCAGGTCCATTTCCTACTTGAATATCAGTGCCTGACAGGTGGTGCTGAATAGCTTTTTTTAGTTAGCCACAATGGCAATTACAAGCTGTGTTTGAAGCCCGGCCCAGAAAGGTGCCATCAACTGTATTCTTCTTTATGACTTGTTAATCTTCCAGGGTTTATGACAGGAGAGAGGAATTCTTCCCTAAGCACCTTGAAGCTGTGTTCATCTAGAACAGTGGTTTTCAATCTTGCGGTTAGTGATACGCTTAGCAGTGTGTCATGACCATATAGGACACACCAGCCCACTCCTTCAGGCTGAATCCAGCCATCTCCCCGGTTCAACATGACACACTTACCGCTATCAGGAGACACAGTAATGTGTCCCAACACAGTGGTTGAGAACTGCTGATCTACAGTATCATGCTTAGAGGGGCAGAATTTTACAGAACAAAACATTCACTCGTTTATCCCCCAGGAAGCTTGAGAGTAAAATTTGTCGTCTTCTCGGTTTCACACACATTGGATAGTTGCCCAATGATGTTGATTTCTGAATTTTATTTGTATTGTTTGGTGGTGGGTAGAGCAGTGAAATGCATTTGTTTCTGAAGAATCCACTGCAGCTTATGTGGAAAACAGGACAGGTTTGTATCTTTGCTTTCACTTGATGAGTGGAACATTTTCCACTTGCCATGAGGATGACATCACCAGATGTAGCAGGATGACTTCCCATAGTTTTTGGAACCCCTTTGGAGCTTCCCATAGTCTGTCTTGCTGCTGAAGGAGAAGATAAAGTTCTACTTAGACACCCAGAAGGTTGCAGGAAGGCTGTATTTCTTGATTGCTTTGGAATGAGACGTTCTTAGAAGTCTTATGGTCACTTTCTGTAGGAATTGCATTTTATGCTGAGACTTCTCATTGAGTTTGGGTACACTTATGCCATAACTAGCACTGGTGAGAGTGAATCAGTTTTCACATACCATCTTCATACTGGTGACCAAGTCATTAGTATACTACTAAACTCTCCATATCTCCAGTATTTTGGGATTCCGGGTTGTTGATTAAGTGGGTCTCTTGAAGTGATCTACTTAGGCCTTGCCTACATTGAAATGCCTGTGTTCCCAATGTGGTGCTGAAGGGGAGAGCCTCAGACTGGAATTGCCTAAACCACAGTTCAGTTTTGAGTGTGAGTCTCGTTACTCTCAGGGCACAATACAACATCCCTCCCTCCATACAAATTTATTTCCCCTCTACCTCTACAATAGCCTGGCTGCCGTCCCCTAGACTGTAAGGTTAAATTGCTGGATAAAGAGACTGAACCCTTCTCAGTGTAGGTCTGCTTGTTTTTAAAAAAGGTGTAAAGTGGAGGTGGAATTCTGGTTCCTCCGCTTCTGCCTTGTTGCTTATTTATCTCGGCTGTGGAGTGTAGGGCTGTCGTGGTGCTCTCTGATGTACCTCATTGGTGCGGCTATTCAGAGAGTATTTGACCCCGCAGTCTGCTGCTAGGAGCCAGGCCCTCCTTGGGTGTCTTCTGAATCTTTTGTGTCATGTCACCTGGCACTCCAGGAGTCTAGGTTCAAGACTTATGGGATGCTCCTGGCATCTGAGGAGAAATCAGTTCTGGCCATTGCCTATATTCATCAGGAAATGAAGGAATGCCTGGGGTCATAATATCTCTTCAACTTCCCCAATACAACCATTTGTCAGCTTTCTTGAAGGCCAGTTGTGACCCCACTGCAGTATCCAATCAGATAGCTCATATCTGCTGTCCATTCCCCGCCCTCCGAAGGTGATGCTCTCGTGAAATAAAATGAGACCGTTCCTATGGGGGTGTTTCATCCTAGTGGGTGTGACAGCTCAGGGCCCAGTCTTCAGGCAGCCTTCTTGATGGCCTTGTCCTCGCCTGCACTGAAGTCACACTCGCACCATGAAGCCCTGCTGTCCACCTTTGCATCTTGAGAGGGCCAGTGAGAGACTGTCTTGTCTTCAGAGCTTTCTGAAAATGCATCTGGTGCATAGTCATGTGCTTTCACTCTTCTGTGTTGGGGCTCCATGTTCAGCCTCTTGAGAAGGTATTTCCCCTGTCAGGCAGTACTTGGCATTGGCTCTGAGTCACAGGTTGGATTCCTTTGTTCTTGCTTATCTCCCTCAATAGCCAAGGAACTGCCACACACACGGCCCTGAGTGACACTTGTGCCATCTCGTTGCCTTCACTCGGCTCGCTCAGGAGAAGCTGAAGGTGGGATTTCGTGCAGCAGTTGAGGTTTAGTTAAGAAATCTGGCGTGTGTGAGCCTGCATTGAATAGAACTGTTCTTGCTGGGCTGGTAGGAACCAGAATGTTCTTTAAGGGACTCTGAATAAACATGGAGTGTAGATCTGCAGCTGCTCTTTAGAACGGAACAGAGGGGGATTTAACATCCCTCTCTTGGCGCCTGACCCCTCATCTCAATTCTCTTGTTGCTCCTTCATAGCAGGTTAGGCTCACGCTTTTGGAGCCTTCTGCTTCCTAGGTATGGTAAGAAGGTGTCGGTCATCAGAGGCTTGGTCTACACTTACCCAGGGTTTTGAAGGGAGATATGAACGCTGCATCAAGGAACTTGTATATCTCCCTTTGACTTTCTAATGCCTGCTTGCCTCCACATCTCCTCCACGCTGAGTCGAAGGGAAACCGTACTCTTCTTCTGGGGGTGAGCTTACAGCATCGACTTCTGGATCGACTGAGCAGGTCTTCACTTACCGCTGAGTCGAACCAGAAAGATTGAACTGCTGCTGTCAGTGTAGACAAGGGTTCCCAACCTTTTCTCTGCTTGGCAAACCTTGATACTTTAATTATTTTGAGGCACACCAACATAGTCTACAAATGAACTCATAAATATTCATGAGCCAGTCCAGAACTCAAGTAGTTTTTCAAAAAATTTCATGGCACACCTGCTCAGACCTCATGGCACACCAGTGTGCCATGGCACTGGTTGGGAAACAGTGGTGCAGACTTGTCCAGAGATAATGTAGAGCTCTTGTCCCAGGGCTTTGCTCTCCTCTTTCCTGTCACCTTGGCTGTGGTGTGATAAATTTGTCCGGTGGTGCCCTGACATCCAGCAGTGTCTTCCTCCCTGACTGACATGATTGGCTAAATTCCTCCACTCTTAGTAGAAATTGGACTTCAACACAGAAAATGAGATGGTTGAGAGGCAAGACTATGTCTGGTGCTGTTGTGACCAGCGGCTCAGTCTCACCTGGGGCATTGGCTCACCTGTGTTAGCCCTCTTTGCACTTACTTCTGTTCTATAACATGAGCCGAAATGAGCAAATAAACTGTACACTTGCAGTTTCAAACCATGGGATCTTTCTTCACTTTAGGAAACAGTTGTTCATCTTTAATCATTTGCATTTATATAGCTCCTTCCATATGACCGTCTCCGAGAGTTTGCAGTCTCTTCCCTTTTTGGTTGTCTTTGATTGTAGCATATTTGCCCAGCTGGCCAGGACTGTGGTAACTGCAAGACACATCCGGGTAGTTGAGAGGAGAGTGGCTGTCAGGCTGAGTTAATACAAAACCTCTCTGGGACTGAGGTCTTGCTGGCTGCTAACAAGTGACAGTGGATAGCAGGTGGCTGGCAGTGCAATTTTCATTGTTCTTGGATTCCAGCATAACTTTAGCAACTGGATTCTCACGCAGTCTGGGTTATAATACAAACATCATGGAATAGTTCATACCCTGAGAAAGCTGCTTTTTAGGTCTCATTCTTGATATAGTGACTACTAAAACTGCTGGGAAAAGCAAGATGGTAGTTAGAAAGCTGTGGTGTGTGATATTTTTTTAAAGGCATGCATTCATGAATGGTCAGTGCTAGAAACCACTTCTTTAGAATTAAGTAGCATTTCCATCTTTCTAATGGCCTAAAGCTTTTTAGTCTTAGCCCCTGTGATTTGCAAGGTATGTGACCTTTAAAATTGCTACTGCTCTCTCCTAAAGCATTGTCTCTGGCAGTAGTCCAGAGTTTGGTATTCCATGCCCTGGCCCATGGATCAGTGTAGTTTTCAGGCTCTGGTTTGCTCCGGGAGATGGGATGTACATGCAGGTTCTTTGTGGGGCGTCTTAAGAGGTGAAGCTGCTGGTTGTACATTGTCTGGGAGACCTGGAGAGTGGGGTGCTGTGTAAACAGTGCTTTACCTAGTTGTGGAGTACAGCTCTCTTGATTTTAATAAAATGTATTCTGTATTAGGGTTAAGTCAGCCTGTTTCTTTTCCTGCCCTGGACCACAAAAGCGATCTGTTCAGGAGAAGTCTGAACTAGGCTGTGTTAGCTCACATGGTCTTAAACACTAGTGTAGACAAGGTTTAAAAACCTGTGAATGGGTCTTGGTCCCAGGGTTGACCACAAGGTTTCTTCCTTCCTCTCTCCCTCCAGCTAGCTGCTTGATGGCATTTGGTCTGGGAAGTGTTTTCCTGGCCAGTCAGCCAGATCACTTGGGAACAGAACACGCAGAAGAGGCAGCAGGAAACTGGGTGGGGCGGGGGCTGCCTCTGCTGGGAGCAATCATCTGGAAGCCATCAGCAGGAGGGGGAGGGAATCTCTCTGATTCTACCAGGGCCACACACACAGGCTGGCCCTGCTGGGACCTCAGCTAAGATGCTTGCTGTGGAGAAGTTGGGGGAAGAAGGGGGGGAGATGAATAACCAGAGGCCCTTGCTGCAGCTCAACAGTCCTATCTTAATCTTTTAATCCTCCCTCTTCCCTGACCAGCCCCACACCTTTCAGCAGCCCCTGTGACTCCTCCTTGCCTCAGGGCCTAGCTCAGGGCTGGCTCTGCTCTGCTGGTGCTGGGTCTGGTCTAGCACTTTTGAACTGAAGGATGCTGAAGACTCTTCCTCCTTACTTGTCTAGGAGTCATTGTGTTCACCTGTGAAATACAGCCTCTGCAGGCCATGAGCCAGACTGTTTTTGAGGCAGGTGATGGGTCCACAGCTGCTTAGGACAGGAAGGGGAGCTGACTGTGGCCAATTGAAATTGAAATGGGAGATCAATGAAGTGAATGTAATTACTAAGTTGGAAGTAGGGTGGGATGTTGGGGGCCATGTTTTCGCTACCCCTCTGGACCATGGTATGCCTGTGTTAGTCTATTGTAGAAAAACAAACAGTCCTGAGGCACTTCAAAGCGTCTGATGAAGTGGGATTTTCTCCCACGAAAGCTCATGCGATAAATAAAACTTAGTCTTTAAAAGTGCCACAGGACTCTGTTTGTTTGTTTTTCGGGCATACCATGGGCTCTAATGAATGTCCTCATCTGAAAGCTGCACAGTATAGTTTCATGCTGGGGGACTAGGGTTTTTGTAATACTAATTCAGGGAGGAATCGTACCACTTCCTTTGGCACCCTGGATTTTCTTTAGTGGCCTCGGAGCCAAGCTTTGTTCTGCTTGGCTACATCGCTCTGGATCCTGCAGGAGATTCAGCCTGAGGTGGTATGGCTATAGAACAAACTTGGGGAGGGAACAGTCTTTGATCCCACCTTCGGCTTGTAGTGAAGGTGGGGAAACTCCTTTTCGCTCCCACCCCTCAAAAACACAATGGGATGAAGGTTTATTTGAGTTTCTTTGGGCTTCCAGCCCAAAGAACTGTCGCCATAAACAGGAGCAAAGTCCCTGAGAAAGTGAGAGAGACTAAGTTTGGAACGTTGATTGCTCCCCTAACCACTGGAATGCTTGTGTGGTCTCTATTCCCAGCTCTTTCCTCCCTCTTCCCTGAAATCACCTGGGTTCTGCTCTGTCCAGCAGGGGTGGAAACACAGCTGGCTGCCCTCTGCCTCTTCTGGGCAGAAAATACTTTATGTAGGAAGCATGAGACTGAGAGCCAGGGCCTGGTTAGTTCCCCAGGTACGGTGATCCAGAAGAGGGGCTGATTAGGTTTCTGTCTTCAGTAGGAGCAGCACTGTCTTTTCCCATGTGGCAGATCTTAAAATGCAGGATCCCAGCAACCCTGTGATGAATTTAAATATCCAGAGAAGGATACAGGTAGAGCAAAAATGATTTGCCTACATAAAGTGGATATCCATGGATTTGCAGGGCTTTAAATATAAAATTTGGGTCCATGACCTGCAGAAATGATCCACAGATACCTGCCTCTGCAGCTCTCTATAGGTATCTGCAGATTTGCAGGGCTCTAGCCTCAAACTGGATTAGCCACATTCCCTTGACTCCTCCAGATTGTCATGAAAACGACCCCTCCCCCCGCCCTGGTGCAGGTGCGCTCTCCAGTTGATGATCATGACTGCCTGGAAAAGGACTGTAGCTTGAGGTGATGTGCAGGAAACACCACTGCTGCTTTTTTGGCTTCCCTGGAAGTTTCTAGTCTCGATCCTTGCAAAACAGGTGGCATCTGCCCTGGAGTTCTAGCCTGTAAGCAATATATCATGGTAAAAAGAATGAAACTTCACCTGCAGGTTGGGACTGGGAGGTCTTGAGCATTGGCTGTCCTTGCTAATCCTCTGTCTCTCACATAGCCTGGCCAACATCCCACTGACCCCAGAGACCCAGCGGGACCAGGAGCGGCGGATACGCAGAGAAATCGCTAACAGCAACGAGCGAAGGCGGATGCAGAGCATCAATGCTGGCTTCCAGTCTCTGAAAACCCTCATTCCACACACAGACGGGGAGAAGCTCAGTAAGGTGAGGGGAAAGCTTTGTCTGCTATGTCTGTGTGAGAGAGTGATGAAGCGTGAGAGTATTCATGTGTCCCAGGCTGGGTCTCTAGATCCCTGTGCTGCCAGGATCGTCTAGCTATTAACATGTGTATCTTAAAATCTAAACCCTTTCAGAAAACTTCAGCTTACAGCTAAGGTTGCTCCCGTGATTATATAAACTGCCTTCTACAGACCATGTAATGAGAAGATAACTTAAGAAAAAAGACCCTAAACATTGAAATGATAGCTAGGGTGAGTAATACAATGGCTCCATTAGCCAAAACTGCTGGTGATCTGTCTGGTAAGAGTTTGTAAACCTATTGTAGATCCGAGTTAAAGTTAGCACCTGTGCAGATTGCCTTTTTCATGCTGGTCTTGTCAAGCGAATGAGTGGGGTGGTGATAGGACTTGTTCGTACGTCTAAGTATAAAAGGCACTGCGCTCTGCTAGAACAGGGTGTTTGTATTGGTTTTTAAGATGCATTTTGGGGTGGGGGTTAAACCATAGAGAGCTGAAGGGCCTTTTCCATCTCTTGCGAGGCTTAGGAATGCTCCCACTCAGAAGGCGCAGAATTGCTGAGTTCCCAGACTTATGGGTTGGGATCCTTTTGCCATTGAGCCCCTTGCAGCTTCTTGCAAGCAAACTGGCTTCCACTGCTGAACATCACTACCCATGCACATAGCCAGTTAGGCACAGAACCCCTTAGTGTCCACTAATATAAGACTGAGGAGCCCAGTAGGGGTTAGGTGCCCTGAGATCTCTGAGTTGCTAAAGTCCCCTTGGTGTCTGGACTGCCTGGTTTGCCCTCTTCTCCTTTGGCTTTCCTGGAGCATATAAAGTTGTGGCAATTAGTGCTAGTAACTTTTCTCTTTGCTGCTCTGAATGTCCTGTGTAGAGCGACAGCTCACTGTGGCTTTTGTTTTGCCCCTGAAACATCTTGTAAATTGCAGGGATCTGAACAATGGGAGACAGCAGCTCTGACATGCAAAAAGGATTATTTTAACCCCTTCAGCTTGCTAAATAACTCCCAGATCTTATGTGGAACCTACAGCCCAACCCATGTCTCCCCTTGGAGCGATGCACATTTGATTTTGTCCTTACGGAGGACTGCTTCCATTAAGGAACTTGGTCTGGGGAAAAGATGCTGGTTTGGCACACAGGGCCGGGGGTTGAAGTCCTCTGTTTATCAGTGCAGCAAGGGGGAGGCAGCAGTGTGGGCATTTCCTACGTTGCCCTGCTAATGTGCTTGGCCTTCTCCTTTAGACGAGGGCACTTGAAGTCTCATTCAGTCCTACTCGGACTGAGATCGAAGGGCCAGTTAGTGCCACATGTGGTGGTAGATTGTGTAGCATGGAAACATGTCCACCAGGAATTGAGCTGAAACCGAACGACTCTCATCACAAGTCACTGAGTAACTCTCAGATGCTAACCCCCACCTCTTTGGGGCATAGGCTCTAGGGCATTCAGGAGGCAGCGAGCATGCTGTCCTGTCGGTGATCTGTGAGGCCAGTGCGTCAGGTCCCATTGTTGAGCAAACATAAAGGCATGACCAGAACATGTTGGGGCTCCAGCTGGGGAAGGGCGTGGCTCACTGCTACCACCAGTGCACCAAGGGACAGTGTGCATTTCACTGACTGGGGTGTGCTCCTCTTCAGGCTTCCCAGTCATTAGGCAGCCTTTCTGGTTAGGGCTTGAGGGGGGACCCATTTGTGGCTTAGGAGCTTGGGGGTCAGATGGCTGAGGGCTTGCTTCATGTGCAGCTGTAACACTTTAAGTGAAGATGCTCTGATGCCGACAGGAGAGCTGCTCTCATTGGCACTAGTTGACCCCTGGAAGGCAGAGTAGAAGCTGTCCCATCGATGTAGTGCTGTCTGCACGGGGGTTAGGTTGGTGTAATTCCATCTCTTAGAGATGTAGACTTTTCTCTCCTCTGAGCAATGCAGTTATACCGATATGGGTCTGCAGTGTAGATGTGGCCTGGCATTTGAGACCTAGCTCTGCCACTGACACAGCATGGCCTTGGGCAAGTCTCTTCTGGGAGCAGTGGCAGCATATATCCCTACCTCCAGTTACTCCTCAGTGCAAGGCGTCCAGCTGCCCGAGAGATTCCATCTGAAAGGGGCACAGGAAAAAATCTCCAGGTATATTCGTTGGTTGGGGGGATATCGAGGAACATTGGGAGGATGAGAGGGAGATGGCTTGACATGCCGACCTTACCTGCGCCACTAACCCGTTTTGCTGATTCTCCCCAGGCGGCGATTCTTCAGCAAACAGCTGAATACATCTTCTCCCTGGAGCAGGAGAAGACACGGTTACTGCAGCAGAACACACAGCTCAAGCGGTTCATCCAGGTAGCGCAGCTGCTGCTTTTCTCTCCTTTTTCTGCTTCTGTGCCAGGAAAGCATCCAGAGCGCACAGTAACTCAGGTCCCTCATCAGAAGCAATTGTTACTGATCAGCATAACAACCTCCCCCTATGCCCCAGGCCTGGGCTCTCTTGCCCACCCACACACCTATGATACTGGTTCTTGTGCGTCACCTGATGGGGTTGCTCTGCTTTCTCTGGTGCGTGGCCAGTCAGGCCTCTTGGCGCCCCCGCCTCCCCCTCCCAAATTCTTCCAGATCAGGAGTTGAAGCTCTGGCAGGGGAATGGGTCTTCCTGCCATGCACCCTTATGACACACTGAAGTTGGGTATAGGCCCCTTCCTTCCTCGGCTGCTGTATCGCACTCTTCCTGGCTTGTCCCTGGGCCGGCCTGATCCAGATCTCTGAGCTTCACTGCATCTGTTTTGCTGTGAAAGTGATGAGACACAGCATAGAGGGCAGGGCAAAGGAGGTGCTCAGCCGCTGGGATGTCCTGATTAGCTACTACGAGTGCATTGTTGACAGTCACCTTGCACTCTGGGAATGTGCTCAGTGCTTATGTAAGCGAGGGTCTGATCTGTGTCAGTGTCTGTGCTCCCATATGGCAGTTCTGGGCTCCTGACCTGCAGTAGCTCTGCTCTCCAGGTGTGCCTGTACCCCTTCGTTTAGCTGGCCAGGCTGGGCCTGCAGAGGCTGCAGCCATGCTGCTCTCCAGAGGTTCTCTCTGAGGGGCCAAAGGCGAGCTCAGTTTAACCTTTGCTGGTGGGATGGAATTCACAGTGCTGCACCATCCCCTTGTATCTCCATTTTTGCAATGCAGTAACTTGGGTCTTGGCTGGGGAGCTGGCTATGTTTTAACGCTGGACAAATCTGTCCCCATGTGACCAAAGCATCAATGGCTTTTAGTGACTGGCTTACAGTTCTTGGGCATTTCTGGACAGTGGTCCAAGACATCCGTGTTGTGGCTGGAGTATGTCGGTGAGTTGTCCCTGGCTGTGATCATGCTGGATGTGAAGGGAAGCAGGGTCAAGCCTGGGGATGGTGTTAATCCGGGAGACTGACACAGAAGCGGTGATGGCAACTGAGGAGAGAGCGCGAGTGCTTTTCCTGGGCGTGGGGTCTGGAGCAAATAGCCCAGTGTGGTGCCAGGAAGCCACTGTGCACCTGGAGGTTCTGTGAGCTGCCAACCCCAGGAGTTTTGCTGAAATCCAGGCCAGTCTAAAAGTAAAAATGTTAACTCCAAAGTCTGGGCCAAATGCCAGTGAGGCAGTTAGTAACCACTGGCACTTAGACCTACAGACGAAAGGAGCTGTGTGTTTTGCAAAGGGGGCAGGGTGAACGTATCCTCTCTTCCAAGCCAGCTATGACTGGATACAGACCAACTCCCAGCACTGCTGCAGCTGCCCTGCCTTCACCCAGATATGGGTTCTTCACTAGCTGTTGTGCTGGTGTGTTCTACTCCAGAGGTGGCTGCACTTTGCTGCAGTCTGTGTTGTGCTCTGGGATCCCCATAGGGGTGGGGGGGGGGTCACTAAAAGAAGCTGCGATCACTGTTCCATCCCTTTGGGTTTGATTGGCAGGAATTCAGCGGCTCCTCCCCGAAGCGGCGGCGGGCAGAGGACAAGGACGAGGGCATTGGCTCACCAGACATCTGGGAGGACGAGAAGGCAGAGGATCTGCGCCGAGAAATGATCGAACTCCGACAGCAGCTGGACAAGGAGCGCTCTGTCCGCATGATGCTGGAGGAGCAGGTGAGGTCTGCAAGGGCAGCTTGTGCAAGGAGAATGCTCTCCTTGCCAGGCAGGGGTTCCTGCAGGAACTGGCAGTTTTTCAGGAGCTGGCACAGGCGAGTGACAGGAAGGAGGGGATCCGATGCTCCATCTGCCCCAGAGAGATTAAATCCACAGGCAGGTGGCTTCTGTCTGTGCTCCCTGCCCCCTCGTACTCTCAGCTGGGTGGTGCAGGTAATCTGCTGTCTTGTGGCCCCCCCTAGTGGACAATGGCGGATGAACACAGCTCAAATGTGTGGCAACACTCCTTTCTCTGAAGCACCATCTGCCGGGATTCTCAGTTGGCTTGTTCCAGAGGAGTAGCCGTTAGTCTAGTTCAGCAAAACAAACAAGGAGTCCTGTGGCACTTTTTATGTGAAAAATAACTTTTTTAGTCCTGTGGCACTTTTAAAGGCTCCTTGTTCTCTTGGCTTGGTGAAGCTATTCCAATTTGTAATCAGCTGTGGCCCTCAAAGGCAGTGGTGGCAGGCAGAATGGGAGCCCGGCCCTTTGCTGGACACCGTGTGCTGTATTCTGAAAGAGAACATTTAGAAGGCGTGTTTATTATTCCCCCTTGGCTGCGGCTGACATCTTCCTACGGCTCATGCAGTTCTTCGTCTGTGGCCACAGCTTGCCATTGTAGCACACAAGGGCTCTGGATTTATCTGCCTAATCTTGCTGGTATGTTCGTGTCTCTTGAATTGCTGCGCCTCTTCTGGTGTATGTCAGAAAACAGCGCAGGTCATGTCCATGTGGCAAAACTGTGTCCAGGGGGGATGACTGCTGTCTCCCTCGGCTGTGATGTGCAGGGTGGCTGTTGTCTACAAGTTTTGCCCTGGCACTGAAATGTGGAGCTACTAAGAGCCCTCTTCTGAGGCACCCTGGGGAGACACCTGGAAATCAGCAGGAGGTTGGCCCAGAGTGCTTCAAAGCTCAACCTGGAGCTAGTTGACAGCTGAGCCCCAAACGCTTTGCTTGCACTGCACGCTGGTGCAGACTGGGCCACAAACCGCTAAGTCCAGAGTTCCGCCGGCGCACACCACGCCATTCCTATTAAGCCACGGGCTCTATCCAGTGCTGGCTCCTTGGAGCTCATGAAGCCTGGATGTGGAGTTCTAGGTCATGAAAAGAGAGAAACCTACACAGCAGAGATGTTGACGCTCCCGTCCTGAGGTAGGTCCCTGACTCCAGCAGCTTTGCATCAGGGCCTTAAAATTTCTCCCCTTCCACCACTCATGCACTAAAGGGGGTCAGTTCTGAGTAGCTGCCTGCCTGATGATTGTTCCTAGTACTCTGCAAGGTCTCAGTGAGGCCTTCCTGGTCCACTTGTTAATGTCCTTCTTGCCTGGACCCAGCAGATGGATTGGAGCACCTGTGCTGAGACAGCGCAGAAGGTGCTGGCCTCGATGCAGAGCCTGCTGCAGTCAATGTCTCTGCTTTCAAATCTAAGGTCCCCCAGCTCCTGCACCAAGCCCCTTGATAATTCCAGCGTCCTGCATCAGGTCTGGCAGAGAATGAGGTTGACTGAGGCTGCTCTCTGTGCTCGAAGGAGCTAAAGGACTTGATTGATGCTAAGTTCTATCCTGCTGTGGATAGTTCGTTCTCTTCAGGTGAGGGCTCTTCCTGGTTCTTACCAAAGCTCTCCAAGGGGGCTGATTGGGGCTGATCCCAGTCTGTGATTCTGCAAGGGGATGACTGAGGGGCTGGACCTCTCCAGCAAGGTTGCTGTGCTCATGGACTTTATTTTGGATCAGCTGGTGAAGATGGGGTGACAGCAGGCCCCTCGTACAGACACACTCTAGAGCTGGAGAAAAAAACCACTCTTCCCTGAAGATGGTGCTAGCTACATCTCTGTCCTACTCTGAGATGGGGTGCTGGGGGTAGATGTTGCTACAGGGAAGGCCTGTCACATTTGTGGTTCTGCACCCCCAGACAAGGACCACACTGCTCTCAAGCCTATGTTCCTGGCTTGCCCCTTGGGTCCCTCTTAGGGAGGGTAGGGGAAGGCTGGGTTTGGAAAGCTGATTGGACCTTCCCTTTGATCTGCTTTGTGGTTGCCAGACTTCTCAGAGGAGCCCATATCACCCATCTAAACCTTGTGATTTCTCTCTGTCGTGTCGGATTCCAGTTCTCCTCATGTCCACTCTGGGGCAGCCTTTCTCTATGTGCTTCAATGGCTGCTTTGAGTGGACTAATGCCCAGGTTTCAGCTGCATTTGGCACCACTTTGCCGAGCAATTTTGTTCCTGCAGGGACCACATCAAAATGGCTGGTGTGATGCAATGCCCTGGCTGGGAACTAGAAGGCTGTTTCAAGGCCAGACTGTACTAGCAGGCTGTCTCGCAGCTGATTTTGGTTGCAGGCATCCATAATGCAGTGCTGCATAGTGAATTCATTTTGGCCTCTGAACCTGCTCTCCAGGCATGGAACCCTTTGCTCTTCCAGCCCTCAAGGATGTCCTTGGTTTATTTCAGGATGGCCTTGATTTTAACTTGTCTGTTTTTTGGTGTGAAATTTTTTGGTTTCTAATTTACCATCTCTATTCAGGAGCAAAATGTCCAAGCAGATGAGATATTGAAGACCCCTTGAGGTTTCTGTATTAAAGCACGGCTTATGTTCTGCCACTTCATGCTTTGCGCCTTTTGATCATCCTTTGAGCTCCTTATGCTGTGCGTGCCTGATGGGGAGTGGTTTCTTTAGGGAGGAGAGAGTCCCCTCTCTTCAGAGAAGCAGAAGGAAAGGGATCCAGGAGACGGTTGTCACCTGCCCACCAAGCATCTCTGGTTTTGGGGTTATCTATTCAACGTGTTCTGCTTGCACTGTATTTTTGTTGGAGCGTAGGGTATGAACATTGTGGCTCATTATGAATCTGCTTGTTGTGGGAACTTACCTTTCATGGAACTGAAAGAAATGACTGGTGCTTCCGGAAGGCTGCATTTATGTACCTGTGGAGGGTGGCCCCTAGCTGGTAGGAGCTTGGCTCATGCTCCAACCTGCTACCACTCCCCTAGGTGATGACAATCTTTTCAGAGCAGTGGGAGTCCTGTTGTCTTGTGCCGGGATCAGAGTGACAATCCTGTTGCAATGGGATCTTCAGAGAAGTGGAATTGTAGGTAGATAATTGCTTGTGTCTTCCAGTGCCCATGGTCCTGATGGCTGGGACTTTCAGTAGCATGGTACGTGGACCAGACGGGTACAGGAGTTTGAAGACCATAAACTGGCACTTGTTGCTTTAGGAGGGCAGAAGCTTGCCAGAAGTCCACTGACTTGATCCTATGCAAGTCTGGCATGGAACAGTGTCAGCCTTCCAACAGGGTCCATCTGTGGCTGGCCAAGGAGTGGAGCCCTGGCTGCAGAGTAACGTTAGCTCTGTTCCTTCAACAAATCCACCTCCAGTTTGTATCTTTCCTTAAGGGACCCTGGTAATTTCTAGAACAGGTGGTCACTTAACACCCAACCTCTCTGCATTCTTCCCAGGGCCACCCTGCCAGGCAGACGCTCTTTCCTATGTCTTTGCTTTATTCATTCCTCTTCACCGCAGGAGTGTATAGGACATGTGCCACCTCGTATAGCTGAGTCAACGGTTGCAGCGGCCTTGTCACAGGGATGTGGCCTGTGGCCTTTGGCATCAGTTGCTGGTTGCTCACAGCAGTTGTCCGCCATTGCTGCGCCTCATGGTAGCACTACCGGTTGGGTGGTGCGAGGACCCATGTTGGACTCGGATGGATCCTCTGGCACTGAAATGGTTTCTTGCAGAGTACCACGCTGCCTTGGTCTTCTCGTTATAAGCAGGGGTCGGGGTGTGGGGAGGGGTTCTGCTTCTCTTCCACACCCAGTGCTATGGGCTCTTCTCTCTGATTGGCTGGCAGGTGCGCTCCCTGGAGGCCCACATGTACCCTGAGAAGCTTAAGGTGATTGCCCAGCAGGTGCAGCTCCAGCAGCAGCAGGAACAGGTGAGATTGCTGCACCAGGAAAAGCTGGAACGTGAGCAGCAGATCCGAACTCAGGTGAGTGCGCTGACCCCACTTCCCGTCTCCCATCGCCCCAACCCCTTGAGATCACATTTGGCCCAAACGCTGACCCTGTCCGTAGCTCATCTGCAGGGAGGTTTCAGATGGTTTTGCCCACAGGCGTCTCCTCAGACCTGAAGCCTTATGTGCAGGTATTGAAATCCAAGGGCGTTGGGGGGAGCAGCCCGACGACAGAGTGGATTGCGCTGTGCAACTCCCAACAGGAAGACCTTGGAGTCTTCCCATCCTCGGGCTGGCTGGGGCTGAGAGCATGACATTGGCAATGCTCTCTGCACCAGGGGAGGGGGAAGAGATGCAGCGTGCGTGGCCCTCGTACCCTCCCTTCTGGGAGGAGGCCGTACAACAGTGGTGGGGGAGACTCTGTCTCCCCAGCTGTCAGACTGAGGGCATCAAACCTGGCTGTTCTGGGGGAAGGGTTGGCTACTGAGTGGCTGTGGGAGGGAATGGAGAACCGTGGTTTGTAACTTGGTCCCTTTGCGCTATTCCCCATCCAGAAAGCTAATCACATTCCATAGGTCTAGCTCACTCTTCCTTGGGTAGCAGTGACCTTTCTTTAGCGCTGGTGGTGGTCGTGTCTGGGAATGACCATGTTCAGGAGGGCCCAATCTATCATGCTGTCAAGGCCAGGATCACATCTCGGACCATAAGGCCACTCTAGGGGGAGAGAACTAGACCCATGGATTGTGACTTTCAGCTCTGCTTGGGCTTTTGGAGGGTGTGGTGTGTTGGTGCTGAGTGGACAAGTCTGCTGGCTGGAGTGTGTTGTCCATCTAGCAGGTGCAGCCAGGTGAGTGTCCACCGCATCCCATTACAGGTCTCTCTGGGCACTGCCCAGAAAGGGCCCTTCTAGGTAGGGAGAGTTGAGCCTTTGCTAAGGGGAATCAGGGATATTTCTTTGTTTTTTGGGCTGCAAGAGAACTGTGAGCTAACTACCAACGCACCAGAGCTGCTCTGTTTGACCTAGCACTGAAAGCACCATCCCCACTCCAAGACAGCCCATTCCCTCTTAGTCCAGTAGTGCTGACATCCCCCCGTTCGTGGCTTCTAACTCCCCCCAGCAATTGACATTGTTTGTACACCCCACGAACACACCGTAGAAAAGCCTTTCCTTGCCCAGGGAGAGTGAAATCTTTTAATCCCTGCAGTGAAGGGTTGGTGGATGGCTCATGTGGGCTGGGAATGTCCGGTTTGGCCAAGCCAACACTTGCGTGTGAACCATCCCATAGCCAAGTAAAAGATCCTGCACAATCTGACCCCTGTTGCTTCCTTGAGTATTACTGTGCGGTTGAATTGCATGCTCACATACAATATTCCTATGGGCCCCTGCCTCATTTGGTCCCTGTTTGGCAGAGTGTAGTGAATGAGGCAGGGCAGGATGTTATTTTCCAAATCCCTGGGAGCGGTTAACTCCTTCCTGCAAAGTTGGTGGCATTTGTTCCATTGCCTAAGGCTCATTATTTGCAGTGGAGTGAGGTAGCGCAGGAGCCAAGCTGTTGTATCCTGCCTTCTTCCTAACTTAGTGCCTGGTTTCTTCTTGAGCAACCCATAAAGGCGCTTGCTGTGGGCGACTGCTTTGCTGGTCATCACAGTAGCTCTGTCTTGGATCCCTGCACCCCAGCAATGCTTGTCAGTGCCTTCTTGGGTCCTTTACCCAGCCAGTCAGTGCTGCCTGTTCTGTTTGGGGACCTTATGCTTTCCCCCTTTTATTGGTGGTGTGTTGGTGCAGCAGCATGGAGTGTAGGTGCTCTTGCTAAAAACTGGACTGCCATGCTGTGATCTTTGGCATCCATATGTCTTTTGTTCTATAGAGTGTTGCAAGTGCTTCCCTGGGGGTGCTGATGCCCTGTTCTCTCTGCCCTCCGCAGTGGAGGGGTGCAGAAGGAGCATGCTCAGAGCTTCAGGTCCTGACAGTCATGATCATTAGTGTCTGCCTTGACTCCTAGCAGACCTGCCGGAGTATCAGGCACATGTGCTAATGTCACCGGAGCCTCTCTGAATCATGGAGCAAGTTTGCAAGTCCACCTTGAGGCGCCTAGAGGGAGTCCTGCAAGTTCAGCCTCAGGCTGATCTGAACTGTTCTGGGGAGTAATCTCTCCAAACGAAAGCCTGATTTGGCTGATGCAATCGAGTGCATGTAGAACAGCATCTACAGCTCCTAGCTAGCTTAGTGCAGGGTTTGTGCTTTGAAAGCCTCTTGTGTCAGTGGGGTATTAATGTGGTCCTGCCAAAGCTTCTTGAGCTCACTCCTGTGAGCCCATCTCTTACACAGAGGGTGACTTTCTCAAAGCTGGTGACTTCAAAGCAAGTGAGTTTCAGACCTCGTTCCTGATCCACCTTGTTTCAGGCTTTTTCAAGGGAGATTCCTCCTCCCAGGGATTTCTGAATTCCTACCTGTGTTCTTCCTGTGCCCATTTGGGGAGACCCTGCTCCGTACCCTTGATCATGCTCACATCTTCCAGAACGTGGTGCAGACCAGCAGAACATGCAGCGAATGACTGAAATGTGCTGCATCCATTTGTGACGTGCCATAACAAACTGAGTAGAACAGCCTGTTCTTCGAAGTGGCTTATCACTGTGTGACCCAAACAGGTTTTAAAGAGACTGGACAGAATTTGCTTGTCGTGCAACCTTAAGGGGTCCCTGCTTGAGCCATCAGGTAGTTGAATCCCAGACTTTCAGAGACCAGTACCGGTCTCCACTATTTGAACTAAAGGAATAACTTACCCTTTTTGGCCAGTCGCCCAATGGATGGAATTGGCACATTGTCATTCTTTTACTTTTTGCTAGGGGTGATGGGATGTTCACCCCACACCAGAATGGAAGGAGTTGAAAGCAGCCAAGGGAGGCCACGCAGGGAGCATCCAATTGGTGAGAGGCTGCATGGAGTAGCCAGTGAGGGCTCAGTGGGCTACATAATAGAAAGCTGCTGGGCAGAGATGAGCAGTTGCTGCAGGCAGCACAAGGAGTGGGCTGTTCCTTCCTGCAGCCTGCTGGGCAGAACAGTTGCCGGCAGGGACCGGGGCAGCAAGTGGGAGCTCCAGGCTGGCTGCTGGGACTTCACCCGCGAAGAGGCGAAGAAGATGCTGGGGCAGTGGGGATGCAGCTCAGGCAATTGAACTAGTACCCATGGAGAAGTTGAGAGGCAGCGAAAGGGTGGGTCACAGAATAATGGGTGGACCTGGGCCTCTCACTTGCCACTTGGGAAGTGGCTGGCTCACTGACAGAGATATTCCCCTCCCCCACCCTCCAGAAGTGGGAAAACATGGATGATGACATGGCCAGAGGTTTGAATCATGAAGAGGATGCTGTGGTTCTGGGACTGAGGTGGATCTGCAGGCAAAGAAGGTGGCACTACTGGGAGAGGACATGCTGGCTGAGAAAACTAATCCCCATGAGAGCCAGGAGGAGGTGCCACTCTGTTGCGTGAACTCCGTTATGCTAGACAGCAACAAATGCTGGAGCTCTGGAATCCCTGGCCTTGTCCCTGGATCTGGGAGGGGACTTTGATTTAATAGAGCAATGGTTTTAGGAAGCCAAGCCCCATGGATTCTGGGAGGCAATTTGGTGGAGTAGATGAGACTTAAATCTACCTTATGAGACCTGGATTTTAGTCTCTTTTGTCTGATCTGACCATGTGCAGTCTGTTCCTTTACTGTAAAATGAGGGGCTGATATTTGATTGGCTCCTAGGTTAGGAAGTGAGACTCCACTAAGGAATTAGGGCTTTGAAGAGCACAAACAGTTCACTAGATGTGTGGCAGAACTCCTGGCTCCCCGCTCTTTGCATTTCTTGGCTACAGAACTTTTGGGTGGGGAGTTTCCCTTCTCCCCATTTCCCTATGGGACTCGGCTTGGATCATTGGAACTGGGGAAGGTCCTGCAAAATCTGGTGTATGTGGGAGCACAGCACTCCCTGCTGAAAGGTCCCTAGGGTTTGCTGGTAAAGGAAGGTCTCCTTATTCTAAATCCTTTGTGCTGGCAGTGCTGTTCCTGGAAGGGCTGTGGCTAAGTGTCTGTCTGCCTTTCATGCTACTGTGACCCGCTCAATTTGAACTGAGAAGGCCACGCTAAGGATTGCTTGATTTGGGGCAGTGCCATCACCACAGTCTGCTAGAGATGCATTCATCACAGATGTTCAGTAATGTACAGTAGTTACATCCTTTCCCTTCTCATTTTGCTTCGCCAGAGGCTTCTTGCAAGATTCCCCACTAATGCTTGGAAATTCCCTGCTTTAAGGTGCTCTGCTCTCTCTCGTACTCCTGGTTTTGTGAATTTCTGAGGCGCATTTCTGGTCAACTTGTGTTTTGGTCTTTGTGGGCGCTTCACCTTCTCCTAGAAATTGTCTGGAACGGTCTGAAGGCATCCTTTTTCCTTAGCAATGGGCGTCACGTAGCTGCCAGTGGCAAGCTTGGCTTGTACTTTAATCCACTGCTTTTTAGGCTAAACAACCTTGAGAACTAATGGAGTTCACCAATCCCCTGCAAAGAAGCAGGAGTGAGAGCTCTGCACAGATAGTATCATAAGTGAAAGTTATTTCCCTTGTAGGTCTACTTTTCTGATGTCCTTTGTAAGAATGTAATGATTGTGAATTTTTCAGAAGTGTGATGGGAACAAATATATATTTTTAAAATATATTAATCCAAATGGAGTCTGATGCAGAGGAAATGTAGTTTGTAGTTTTGCAGTTGAACAAATGCAAGATTTGGGGGTTTTTTTTGCATACAATTGTAAAACTAAACATAACAAAGATTTAAGTCAAGCTTCACCTTATCCTCCCTCTTTCTATATTAACTTTCCCTCTGTGTATTCCTGAGAACATATTACACTTTTAAAATTCAGCTATATCTTAGGGCTTCCCTATTTTTAATCTTCATTGTGTCAAAACCATGTCTTTAAAAATTGTAGCTCACTCAGTGCACATGACCTCATTCACTATTCACCTTCACTGCTAGACACGAAGGGACACATTCCATAGTTATACCATTGTAGATCTGGACTACCTCCTCTGGTTAAATTACTCCGGATTTATTATAATTTTCACATCTTCCTTTCTTTAACACTGTATGATGCTTGTGCATCGGTGGTCATACCTCCCTGTCCATTCTACTTCACTATGGCGCACTGATCAAAAATCTGTAGCAAGGGAATTAGCAGCTCCTAGCTACAATCACCAGTCTATAGCCCAGGCCTTTTGAGTGGGCTCATGCGACAATCAGTCTTTAGCCTAGCAGCCTCACCAGGGCACTCAGCAAATACAGTCAGGGGTTCTGGCCATCTGACCGGGGCAGAGCAAGAAGCAGTCTTTAGCGGCAGCCTTTGGGCTGCAGCTGGCACAACTAAAAAGAGGCTGTCCAGCCTCTGGGGAGTGAACCATCACCACAGGAGTGTGGTGGGGGGCCACGGGGCCACCCTACTCCCACTGCGTCCCATCCCAGAGTCCTAACAGTGATGAGTGATCCCACCTCTGAGTCAGCAGGGATCTTACCAAAACATGCCGAGGCATCCTCTGGTAATACCACCAGACTAAAGTTTGGCTTCCCGGAATCACTTCCTCCCACCCATTCCTGCCGCAGTTCATAGTCTGCAGGGTTTCAGTCTCCTTGGGGCACGTGGCAGCCATCAGATCTGGCAGCACCTCTCCACTGTCGTTCCTTCGCCCCCTTCAGGTAAACAGCGGCCAGCAGTCCCAGCAACTCTCCCTGTGGCCCATCTTTTCAGGGGGCAGGCAGTGCATGACTAGGAGTTTGGTCTGGAGTCTTGTGCTAGGCTAGGCATGTCTGTCTCTTTTCCTGACTCCAGCCCAGCTGAGCTTGGGCGGCCCCCTTCTTGTCCTCCCCCCCTGTTTCTGGTGTAATGGGTGGGGCTGGGATGGCTCTGCCCACTGGGAGAAGCGGAGTGGTGCCTCCCTGTCAGGCTCTAAGGGAGATCACTGCCTCACTCCACTGCTAAAATAACGACATGTGCACAGCCCTCCCAGCCACCCTGGTCATAAAACCTTTGTGAGCAGCGGTTGGCAGTTAAGGAGCATGTGAATGAAATTCCCACAAATCCTTCATTCCATACACCATACTTGTCCCAGCAGCTGGTACGCTCAAGAAATCAGCCTCTCACTGTCTCCTACTGGTAACCTTTAGATCTAATTGTAGAAAGTCAAGTTTGTAACTAAATTCAGTCCGGGCTGGCTCTTAAGATTGTAGGGGTTTGTTTTTTTTGACCACTTCAAGATTTTGTACTTGGCCTTAAGTAAGATTGTGTTTGCACTTTAGCATGGGAGGTTTTGTTTTGCTTTGTCCAATTCCTGCTTCAGGAGGGTACAGACACCTCTTACGTCTTGGGAGATAGTTGTCTGCAGTAGCTAAGCCTGTAAATTCTTCTAACTGAGCCCAGAAGGACCAAAATGTTCAGCCCTAGAACCTGCTCTTGCAAAAACCCTGGCAGCATGTACATCTTGGAGGCCTCTCTTAACAAGGCACAAATAAGATGGCCATTAAGCCTCGTTCAGTGCCACAAGCTGCTGCAAAATTCCAGGCTGGACAGGTACCCTGTTTGGAAGCAAGGCCTGTGCTTTATCTGTCTGGACCCTGAGAGTAGCCAATTATCAGGCAATTACAGCCAGACAAAATCTCTCATTCTGGCCCTTTGATCAGTTCATTTCCTGAGGACAAAAAATATCTAGTTCCCAAAGCTGAGACAATGGGGTGCTGTCCCATGTGAATGCTGAGGCAATTGTTGGCGAGTCACATTTGCTGGTGAAATAACCTTTCTTTTTTGGAGATGTTCTAGGTGGCAGCTTCCCTTGGGGCTTTCTTTGGTATCTCTGAACATCTGTCTCAGCAGACATTCCTGGCTCAGGATTTTTGGTTGCTCCATTGTGACTCAGGTATAAGCTTTGGACTGCCTTGTTAAAGCACATATCTCTTCAATCCAATGGCAGGCGTGGCCTTGGGAAAGACGGAAGTCCATGGGTGCATCCTTGGGAATGAGTCTGTTTTCCACAGGAAATCTTCAGTTCAGATTCACCTAGCAGCAGTTCTCTTTAGGAGTTGACTGCTTGCAGAGACCCAGGCTATTTAGGATTCCTTCTGATCCAATCAGAAGACAAGTCTTGCTCCTTGGCCTCAGCTCCTGGTGGCACCAGAGGACTTCAAATCAGTCATGGGACATCCACTCCTCATGCTTTGTTTTACCCCTCCCTTTGCAAACTATCTGTCCCAATCCTGTCAGGTATGGCAAGATATTTCTTCAGAGTGCTGGTTCCTAGCATTCCGGGGATGTGGGAAGCCAAGCTTATAGCCAGAATCCCCCTCCCCTGTTCAAGGCTCCCGCAAACATGAAACTGCTCCAGGAGGAGCTCTTGGCCCGTTTGGGAAGTGGGAGCTATAAGCGGAGCACAGGAGCCCTAGCAGGGAAATGGCTTGAGTCCCAGTATCTTCTTATTCCCAAAGAAACTGAGGCCTGCGCTGTATTCTAGAACTTGTCCTGTTGGACCAATACTGAAGGAAAATCCAATCCTGCTTGGTTTTTCTGTGGAACACAATCCCTGTGCTTAAGACTGGTAGAGGGAGGCCCCTAGACCTTAGTTATTTTATTTCTGTGTCTCAAGGCAAAAGTTCCAAGGTCCAAAAGGACCAGGAAGGTCCAAAAGTTCATGGGATGTAATTACCAATAACAGGTGGTGCCTTCAGGCTGGCACCCTCAGGACGTTCAAGCTCTTGATTGTAGATGCAGTTTTTTTCTGTTGAGACCTCTGGGGATATCTGGAAGACCGGCTTGTGAAGAGCAGCATCTTCGAGTGGATGTGGCTCTGGATTAGGAGTCAGCAGACCATGCTGTGCCATTTACCAGCTCCCTTGGGTGAGCTGCTTCACATCTGTCTTATTTCCCCACCTTTAAAATAGAGTAATGCCACTTGCCTTCCAGTGTGAAGCACTTGGAGATCTCTAGGTGTGCTGCTGTACATACCTTTCCTTCACTTTGCCCATGCCCTCGTGGAGACTTGCTTCCTCTGCAGAGCTGAGATATACAAATCTGCTAGGGTCCCAATTTGGGCTTGACCTTCATTGGAGTTATCGTGGATTATGTAGAGGCTCTAATAGCCTTCCTTGGGTCAGGTTCTAGAGTGTGGGCCAGATCGGCAAACTAGCCATGCCTGGATTAGATGGTCTGGTAAGAGATCCGAGTCCTAGGCCTCATAGTGACATGCGCAGACCCCTTTCACCAATATCATGGCTGCAAGGGTGCACCCCCCCAAATCCTCCCAGCGTGGATGTGATTGTTCCCCCTCGGTGTGTCAGAGGCAGCTGCTGCCACAGAATGTCGTGAAGGCGTGTTCTGCTCATCAGATGATGGGAAGGAGCTTCCACGCGGTAGGGCTCATGTCATTGGCAGTGGTGGTTTCAAGTGCTCTCGGACTAGACTGGATCATCAGGAGTAGTCACTCATGCTGGCGCTTGTCTTGTATTTGCAGGTGGGCTCACCAGGAGGTGAACTTGTTTGCTACATGTCAGAACAAGTCTCCCAAGAGCAGGCAGCGATCCCCAGGGTGATCAGATCCCTTTTCACTAGGCTACACTTTCCTGTTTTCTCTCCTCCCTGAATGCTAAGTACAGGTGACTAGGACAGAGCCAGAGTAATCTTCGCTGCACCAGCATGGCTATAGCAAAAGTGGCTTCCATTCTCAGACCTCATGGCTCTATCCAAATGCCACCCATTCACTCCTCCTTCCTCCAGTCAAAAATCTCTTCTCCCAGCTGTGTAATGCAGCAGCCTCGCTGTTGGGTCTCTGAGATCTGGTGGACTGGTGCTTATCTCAGGAGATCAGGGGAATGCTGTTAGAATCCAGAAAACCTTCTGCTAGGGAAGTGCCTGATGGAACTAGGGGCTCAAAGTCAAGGCCTTGAATTTTGGTTCCCTGTCTCTTTCTAGATACATCAGACTTTTCTTGTCTTGACAGTTGCCAGGACTAGCTTTGACAACACTAAGTTTGTTTAGTTGTTATTCCTGCCTCCTATGTCTCTGAAAGGAACCTCTGTTTGTCCCTCCCTTGGTAGAGCCATTAGTTGTTCTTGGGAACTTGTATCCTTCACCCAGGCACCTGCTTTTCTGTGGGGCGTGAACTTGGGGTTATCCAAATTGCCTTGGGCAACTCCCTGTCCATGCCCCTTGCTCTGAAGACTTTGTTGGAGCTAAAATGCCTGCTGGCCAATTCTGCTCCTCTGGAATCCCACAAATGCATGTTGGTGGTTGATCCTCATCCCAAACTTCTGACAGACTGTTGGATTTTCATTATGGCTTTTGATTTTGCTCAGTTGCTGCTGTCACTGCCTGTCACACCAGCCCCAAGGCTGGCTCTGGTGTGAATTTGTGGCGCTGGAGAGTTGAGAGCTAAGTGTTGCTGCTTAGACCAAAGCAGTGTAGAAAGTCAAACCAGCATGATTGCTGGCCTCAGGAGACGTATCGGTGTTGAGCCCTGTCATCCTGGAGACAAAGTGGGTTTGAGTGACAGGCTGTCTCCAGCTGACTTGCCTAGCTCGACTGCAGAGCTCCTTGGCTCCTTCCAGCAGAGGTCACTGCTGGCTGCTCTCCTGCAGTGGGGATCTGTGGGGGCAGTTGTTGGGAAGGAAGGGATCAGCATGGCTAGCCAAGGGCACTGTTCACTCCTCTCTTTTGAAATGGCCTCTGTCTGTTCCCTCCCCATCTCTCCTTAGCCTGGTCCTGCTGACAATCTGCTAGGAAGCAGGGCTGGGCCTGGCTAGCTTGCTGGATTTACAGGCTGCCTGACACAGTCCCATCTGGCAGAATCTAAGATTACCTTTTGAATAGAAGGTTCTGGCCCCCTTGGCTTCAGAATATAAATGTCCTGATGCAAACCAGTGCAGTGATTCCCAAGTCTACAGACAGCCTGAAACAGTAGCTGGGGGAAGAGATCTCTCCGACTGCCCCTTTGTCTTATTGGGGTGTTAGCATTAAGCCGCAGGCTGGTGCACTGGTGTGATCAGTAATGGTTTCATTGCAGATCCCTCTACCTGCTAGGCTGGCTACGGGCTGGACCAAGCCCCTTGTCTTGGAGCCCACAGGGCGCAGTGCGGGTGCCGCAGAGGGGTGGAAATGTGATGCTAGAGCAATAGGTGTTGTCACTACCAAAGCAGGCTTTGTTCTGCAGACCTTTAAACAAGAGCCCTCCCTGTGCCCAGAGGCTTCTGACCCTAACTGCCAAGAGGGTCCCTAATAGCCTGGTATTTGGGGAAAATCAGTGACACAGTCCAGCCCCGGCGATTGGCTTGGCTTGGTGACCGTCTCAAGGAGCTTTTTGCCATTCGGAGGGTTAAAGAGTGTCTGGCTGTAGGCCGGGATTAGTCATTACACTTTAGGCTTCCTAGATGAGGTGGAGGGGGTGGCATGGAAAAACCCCACTGTAAAGTGCTGAGCTCAGCCAGATTTACTGCCGTAGCATCCTGGAGTTCCCAGGCTGCCCACTGGGCACATAGGGAGAAGGATGCGTGGGGTCAGACTTTCCTCAGGTTCCAAGGGCTCAAGGGAATGAAGAGATGAGCTCGTTTATCCTCTCCCCTGACTGGGGTATAGTGAATTACCCGGGGCATCTGCTCTTTTGTCTGCAAGTGCCTGGATTCAGATCTCATCTCTGTTACCAGCAAAATGAATCTTCCCCCAGCTCCAAAAGCCTCCTTTGATTTGGTGCTGTGGGAACAGCAATAGCAGGGGGCTGCGGATCGGGATTTGAGCACTGGCAGGTCTGTTTGCTGCTTCCTTTACCTGCTCCATTTTCTCAGTCTCTCAGCCATCCTAGCTGTGTGATCCCAAAGCCACCTTGGTTTTGAACACAGCAGGGCTGCCTCCAGAGTGCAGATTTGTGGCCCCTTGGGCATGCTGCCAGCCCAGCCTCTGGTCGGTCCTTAAAGCTCTTGGGGTGGGGGTGGGGGACTAAGGGAGGGCATTGCTCTATGGTGTGTGTGGGGGATGGGGGGGCGAGAGGAGGGCATTGCTCTGTGGTGTGGGGGGGGG